>OY728159.1:1124400060-1125000060 GCA_963277665.1 Viscum album | reverse complement strand
ACTACCCGATTACTAATTAATCAAGATAATTAATGATAATTACTGTCATTACTATTCATAATGTCCAAAAACATAAGAGTCTTGATTACATAACTTGGACCTTCTGATTCCAAATATATAATCCATTTTACAAAATTAAAAACACATAAATTGCAATAATTAATTTAAAAATAATTCCCGTTGTCAAAACAAATAGCGGGTTTTTTAGAAACAATATCTATGAAAAGTTTGGCACTTGTTTATGCCCAATTACAAAGTGAAATTAATCCTAATGACCACCATTGGATTAAATGGTAAAAAATATATTCTAATTACACTTTAAGACAAATTAAAAAGATAATCTAATCATATAATTAAATTAGATGAAAAAGCAGTTTTGATGTAAAATGCAGTATTTTTCACTATTCATTAAAAAATGAACATTGTCAGAAAAATACCAAAAAATTATCCAATGTAAATTTTAATATCCCAATAATAAATAATATGTTTATTTTGACAAATATATCTTATAAAATTTTAAAAAGTTTTATTTAAAAATGGTTTGCCATCAAAAGGCAGTAAAAAAATCTTTTAAAAATATTAGTGTATTCTATGCTTAAGATTGGATTTTAAGCTTCTAAAACACTATCTAATTTATAAATAGACATAGATAAAAATATAATTTATTCATTACTTACTTGGGATGTTACATCCTTCCCCCCTTTAGAAAATTATGTCCCCGCAATTTATTTACTTAACGAATAAGTGGGGGTATTTATCCCTCGTTGCATTTTCAGATTCCCATGTTGCCTCTTCACTCATGTGGGTTTTCCAAAAAACCTTTACTTGATGAATCAACTTATTTCGCAACACTTGATCCCTGTGTTCAAGAATCTGGACCGGTTGTTCCTCATAAGATATATTCTCTTCCAATTGAACTACCTCTAGGATCAAAACATGAGATGGATCTGGAATGTACTTCCTTAACATTGAAACATGAAAAACATTGTGTACCTGAGATAAACTCGGAGGTAAAGCCACTCGGTATGCAACTGATCCAACTCTCTCCAAAATTTCATATGGTCCAATGAACCTTGGAATCAACTTCCCTTACTTACCAAATCGCATCACACTTTTCCATGGTGTGACTTTGAGAAAAACATGATCACCTACCTCAAAAGAGAGATCCTTCCTCCTATTGTATGCATAACTCTTCTACCTAATCTGAGCTGTTTTCATGTGTTTCTGTATCAGTTGAACTTTTTCTGCCAACTCTTGTACCAATTCCAGTGCCATCGACTTCCTTTCACCCACTTCATCCCAGAAAGCTGGAGTTCGACACCGCTTCCCATATAATGCCTCAAATGGTGCCATCTCTATACTGGAATGAAAACTGTTATTATAAGAAAACTCAACCAAAGAAAGATGTTGGTCCCAACTTCCCTGATCATCCATCGAACAAGCACATAGCATATCCTCTAATGTCTGAATCGTTCTTTCTGACTTCCCATCTGATTGAGGATGAAAATCTGTACTAAAATTTAATTCAATACCCAACGACTTTTGAAGGCCTTTCCAAAAGTTAGAAGTGAACCTGGGATCACGTTCAGATACAATGGAGAGAGGAAATCTATGTAACCTGAATATCTCTTTAAGATACAAACGGGAAAGTTAATCTAGGGAAAAAGTATCTCTTATAGCAAGGAAATGACCAGATTTAGTCAGGCGATCAACAATAACTCAGATTGCATTATTACCTCGAGGTGTCTTCAGCAATCCCACAATGAAGTCCATGGATATATTCTCCCATTTCCACTTGGGCACTGGTAAAGGCTGAAGCATCCCTTTCGGTAACCACTGCTCTGCTTTAACCTGTTGACAAGTCAAACACTTCATAGTAAAATCAGTAATATCCCTTTTCATTCCGTCCCACCAATAATAATCCCGAAGATCTCTATACATCTTAGTACTGCCTGGATGAACTAAAAAAAGAGAACTATGAGCTTCACATAACAACTCTATCTTAAACTGTGAATCAAACTACACACACAATCTCCTCCCAAATCTCAAAACACAATAATTATCAATGTTGAATTCAGGCAACTTACCCTTCTGAACCAACTCTACCTTTTTCTGCAACTCACTGTCTTGATTTTGTGCTTGCTTAATTCTGTCTGATATAGAAGATTTCACTGATACCTGAAACAAAACAGAAGAACATCCTGAACCAACAAATTCTATTCCAAAGTTCATCAAATCCTTAACCAAAGGATAACGTTCCAAATGAAAAATTGTTAATGAAGCATTACTTTTTCGACTCAAAGCATCAACCACTTTATTTTCTTTTCCCATATGGTAATGAATTGTACAATCATAATCCTTGATTAATTCCATCCATCTCCTCTGTCTCATATTAAATTATTTTTGAGTGAATATATACTTTAAAATTTTGTGATCGGTATATATTTCACACTTTACTCCATACAAATGATGCCTCTAAATTTTTAAAGCAAAAACAACAGCAGCTAATTCCAAATCATGTGTAGGGTAATTTACCTCATGTGTTTTCAACTGACGTGAAGCATAAGTAATTACCTGGTTATTCTACATTAATACACAACCAAGTCCTTTCAATGAAGCATCACTGTAGATAACAAACTCCCCATTCCTGGAAGGTAGTGCCAAAACTGGAGAATTCACCAATCTTCTTTTCAGTTCCTGAAAACAATCATCACATTCTTTTGTCCAGATAAACTTAACACCCTTCCGAGTTAGCTTAGTCATTGGACTAGATAACCGTGAAAAATTTCTAACAAACCTTCAATAATAGCCTGCCAAACCAAGGAAGCTATGAATCTCAATTACATTTGTGGGTCTTGTTCATTCTTCAACAACCTTTGTTTTTACAGGATCAACAGTTATCCCATCTTTAGAAACAATGTGACCAAGGAAAGATTTTTTTTGCAACAAAAACTCACACTTTCTGAATTTCCCATACAATTTATTTTCTTTTAAGGTTTAAAAAATAACCCTTAAATGACTTTCATTCTCCTCTTTAATTTTAGAAAACACCAAAATGTCATCAATGAAAACAACCACAAACTTATCCAAGAACTCATGGAAAATTATATTCATAAGGTCCATGAATACAGCAGGTGCATTGGTTAGCCCAAAAGGTATAACTACAAATTCATAATGGCCATATCTTGTACGAAACACGGTCTTTGGAATATCTGGTTCCTTTACCTTCAACTGATGGTACCCCGATCTCAGGTCAATCTTTGAAAAATACTGATCTCCCTGGAGCTGATCAAACAAATCATCAATACGAGGCAAAGGATATTTGTTATTAACAACGATGTTATTCAAGGCTCTATAATCAATGCAAAGTCTCATTAAACCATATTTCTTTTTAACAAATAAAATAGAATCACCCCATGGTGATGTGCTAGGTCGAATGAAACCTTTCTCTAATAAATCTTGCAATTGCTCCTTCAACTCTAAAAGTTCAATTTGATCCATTCGATAAGGGGGTTTTGAAATTGGCTTAGCATCAAAAACTAAGTCAACAGTAAACTCAACTTCCCAATATGGTATTATTCTAGGAAACTCATCAGGAAAACCATCAGGATACTCATTTACCACTGGCACATCATTAATATGAATAGTTCCCTTGTTTTCAACAATATGTTCAAGGTAACATTAATTTCCATATTTTACATGTTTCTCGGCCTCTTGATATGTTATCAACAGTAAGGGTTCATTCTTGTACACAAACTGAATGTATTTCTAAAAAGAAACTTCTTTAGCTCTACAGTTAATCTTAGCATGGTAAATAGAGAGCCAATCCATACCCATGATAACATCAAACTCTACTAGAGGTAAAAAAATATGGTTTGAAAGTAGGTTCTTTCCACGGATAAGGATAGGAAGATTCTTATAAATTCTTTTTGCCTCTACATTTCCCCCAGGTGTTTTTACCACAAGTTCAGGAGTCATTTCTTGAGATGGTATTCCAATTTTACTAGAAAAGTTTTCATAGATGAAAGAATGTGTAGACCCCGAATCAAATAACACATTGGCATAATATGAAAAAAAACAAAGTAGCTGATACCACTTCATTTTATGGCCCAACACCAGCTGAAGTAGTTGCAAAGGATTTCACCACCCCTTTCTACTTGTAGTCTAACTGCTTCCCATCACACGAGCTCTTTGTCGGACACTCGTTTGCATAGTGACCCATCTCATTGCACTTAAAACATTTCATTAACTGTAAATCAAATTTGGTCTTACCATCACCCTGATCTTTTTAAATGCAATCACGAGCCTTATGTCCCATCTTACCACATCGGTAGAACTTTCTAGAATTTAGAAGACATTCCCCAATATTCCTTTTACCAAATTTATCACAAACTGGAAACTTAGTTTTCTTACCATCAGACCTTTTTAAAGAATTCTTCCCTTTCTCCTGCCACCTTGGTCTCTTTTTCTATTGGTTGTTATAGGTCACTTGATCATCGGCAAACTCCATTTTCTCCTTCTAAGTACATCGAACAAGCTTTTCAAAACTTTTAAACTCACTAAAAGGAAATTCCCTTCGATATTTTGGCTTTAATCCTGAGTAAAAATGATTGATTTTACTATCAAGGTCTTGGATAAAATTTGGATCATACCTTGCCAATCGAGTGAACCTTTCTTCATAGGAAGCCACTGAGTCTTCCTCTTGCCTCAATTCAAGGAATTGTTTTTCCATCCTAAGTCGAATATCCTTAGGAAAATACTTCTCAAGAAACATACCTTTGAATTCATCCCAGCCGAGATCATCAATCTCATCAGCATCCCTGATATTTTTAACCATCTACCACCACTGATCTGCTTCACCCTCCAAACGGTAAATAGTAAGACTAACCTTTTTATTGTCCGAACATCCCATGACATCGAAAATCTTCTCCAGTGCTTTAATCCATCCTTCATCTAGCACATGGTTAGATGATCCTCTGAATGATGGGGGATGTTGCCTCATGAAATGTTCCACCACTGACATGTTCCTCTGCGGTTGATCTGGCTGATCTCATGCATGGATACCACCACCATTTATCGCTTGAGTCAACTGCGCCATCACTGCAACAAACTATTTAGTTCCAATTTTGACCATCTTAGGATGCTGATTTGGAGGGTCATTTCCTTTTGTATGCCTTCCTAGCACTGTTTCCATGTTTCCTCTGTGGAAAACCATTCTGAACAAACATGTCTTAGATGAAGCAACATGGTAATATTCAAATGCTATATCATTTCAATTTGACCATAAAAAAATATTTTTGGATAATCATTTAATAGAATTATAACTCCTAAATTTATCTAAACTGACCTTTGATACCAACTATAAGGCCCCAGCCTTAAACATTACTTAATCTTGAGTTATTACAAGATTACACATTGAGGATCTTTTTAGTTTTAGAGTTTTAGAGAATTATATCATAAATCATGCATTACATTCCACATTTAAACAAATTTGTTACATAAAAGACAGTATTCATTTTTTTCCCCATAAATGGAAACATATTTAAAAAAACACATGGATTCTTTCATGACACTTCCTTGACCCTATCATCACATCTTATACCTTTCCCTTGACCTGTGAAAAACATTTAAAAAACTTGGGATGAGCATAAAAAGCTCAGTAAGGGATATAAAAGTATCAAATGAAAACATTATTCCATGTATAAAATCATACATTACTCATAAAACATAATAATTTTAACATACCTCATTAAATCATGAATAGATCATATAAATCATAAGACATAAATGTAACTTGAGGCATTCATAACATTCTTATGTAGGGAGTAACCCTCATGGTTACGTTTGGAATACCCATCATAGTATATTCCCTAAATATATTCTGAGAAACCTTAACGTTTAACCCCTTCGTGTTACCCAATGGATTGGAGAGCTATATCGGGATCACCCGCCCTTAGTTTATCACGAAACCACCTATCTTCATAACAATTCCCAAGAACCATAACATAATTGTATCACATAAAACACGCATAAAGGAAACATAACATTTCTAATTTTCAATCACAAGATATCAATACAACACATTGATATAAAAACATTATGAAGAACATTTTCCATACCAAAATAAAATAAAAGTAAAACATGTTATTTATTTTTCATTAAAAAAAAGTTATGGCTTGTAGAGGAAGCCGAAACTCAAATAATGGTCACGGTGGCGGAGAAGTCGTTGTCACCGCATACGTACGACAATAAAAAACATTCCATTTTGTCGTTTAGTAAAATATTTATATAAAAAATATTCCTTTTTAATAAACGTAAAATTCAAAGGGGTTTATACACCGTATAAAAGAAAGTTGTGTATAAAACATAATATGCCTCAATGAAAGGAGATTGAGACGAAATCCCATACATCGTATCTGACTTGACTCGATCGTTCTTTAATCTCCTGAATAATAAAATTGAGTTAATTTTTACTTGCTTAAGAACCTTTTTCATGTTCATTATTTCTTTCATATCACTTATTACCTTGTCATTAACACTATGTAATTATTTAAGTTAATAACGGTCGTTTTAACGATCATTGGTACTTGAGTCAAAAATAAACTCTATATAATTATAAGTTGTTCATGTATCCATTATATAAAAATTTATATTCATGATGTAGATATCATATATATCATATATATCCAGTGTATACATGCATTTATAATATTACATAACATTTAGAGGTAAGAAATGAAATGCACCGTTCATGGAGACGGTAAGCCGTACGTACGCATGAACGCTACTTTCATTTCTATTTCATATTTTATGGAATGAAATCATAATGATATAAAGTTATATTATAATTCAAGTATAATATCATATATAATATCATTAACTCCATCCTTTATACGTCCCACATATGACATTAACAAATCAAATCACTTTGAGGGGGCGTTAGTCCGCACTTCCTAAAATGAAGATATCGCGTTTACCCATAATGGAAACCATAAAGGTATGCCAAAAATGAAAAATATAGAAGCTTAAGGAAAAAATAAACATATTATATATCATATATAAATATATTTTCATCTTAATGGCCACCTTCGAAGGTGTTAGGAGAATATTGAACAATCATCGTTTCGTGAGGCAGAAATTCGCCATCCACAGAAACAGTATGCTCTTTAACCATTAGATGAAGGTGTGTGTAAGTGTAGCTAGAATCCTTCTTATAAAAACATCCTAGTATATTTAATATACTGGTTTTGTTACAAAAGAAATGAATAAAAATAGTTTAGGGGTTTGGAGAAGCAAAATAAAACAAAAGAACATTAGAGAAGACTTTACCTTTAAATCGGGTAACTCTTCTTGGTTTGAACCAAATGGTTTCCTGAAGAGATTTCTGCCTAAGGTAAGGATTATAGGATGAATATAGGGATGTGGAGAGATAAAATGAGAAGGTCTTGGCCGATTCAAAGGCTGGAGAAGTGTGGGTAAGGAGGTAGAGGTGGGGGCCTTTTATAAGAGGAGAGGAGGGGCAATCTTAGAAAGGTATAACATGTTACTTTATTTTCAAATGAGTTTCGGATTTTAAAGGTCCCAAATTGATGTATTTTTAGGATATGGTGATAAGGGTTTTAAATATACTCATCCAATATGTCTTTGACTAGTTTAAGTCATAGATTTTACATTATCTTTTCATTTTATTTAAATCATTCATTAATGAGGTAATCGCTGCATCATCATGATGTCATAAATAATTTAATTTATTTAATGTCTAAAAATTATAAAAAAAATACTATGATATAGGAAATCTTTTTAGATTTACAATTACTATTTATAGTCTAATTTATCATTTATTTAGACAAAATTAAAAATGTTTTACTTAGGTGATACATTCTTTGTTATATTTACTTTCTTTAAAAAATAAAAAGATAAAAAGTCATTATCACACAAAAGTTATTCCATGGGATCCCCAAGTTTGGCAAAAGGAATCCCATGGTCTACATTGAAACAACCAGTATCATTAGGACACATTTTGGTTTCATTTGTTATTATTATGATGTTATTTTATTATCCTTAACTACCTGATTACTAATTAATCAAGATAATTAAAGATAATTACTGTCGTTACTATTTATAATGTCCAAAAACAAAAGAGTCTTGATTACATAATTTGGAACTTATGATTCTAAATATGTAATCCATTTTACCAAATTATAAACACAGAAATTGCAATAATTAATTTAAAAATAATTCCCGTTGTCAAAACAAATAGCGGGTTTTTTTAGAAACAATATATATGAAAAGTTTGGCACTTGTTTATGCCCAATTCCAAAGTAAAATTAATCCTAATGGACACAATTGGATTAAATGGTAAAAAATATATTCTAATTACACTTTAAGACCAATTAAAAAGATAATCTAAACATATAATTAAATTAGATGAAAAAGTAGTTTTGATGTAAAATGCAGTATTTTTGATTATTCATTAAAAAAATGAACATTTTCAGAAAAATACCAAAAAAATTATCCAATGTAAATTTCAATGTCCCAATCATAAAGAATATGCTTATTTTGAAAAATATATCTTATAAAATTGTAAAAAGTTTGATTTAAAAATGGTTTTCATTCAAAAGGCAGTAAAACAATCTTTTAAAAATATTAGTGTATTCCATGCTTAAGATTGGATTTTACGCTTCTAAAACACTATCTAATTCGTAAATAGACATAGATAAAAATATCATTTATTAACTACTTACTTGGGATGTTACATTGTAACTAGATATTTATTGGTCATTAATGTGATGAAAATATTTTTCCATATAATTAAATTAGAAAATTTATTTTTATTGTATTAATTTAAATAAACTTTATACTTATGTTTTTTTTTCTATTATGTATCTTTATAAAATTTTTATTCAGTATGATACAAAATCAGTGTATGGATTTTTAACCCTAAATTTATTTCTTTGATAATTATGATAATTAAAGATACCGAAAGAACATTATATATGTTTTAATGATCTCAAAAAAATGAAATTCAGTGTTGGATGATTACTTATCTTAAAGGGCATGGAAAATATATTTCATAAAGTTTTATTTACCTTAACTATAAAAAAACTAAAATAATATATTTTTTATATTAGAGACTATTAAATGTTGTGATTTTTTCTAGAAGATAAGATAACTTACTGGTTATTCTATATACATGGTGATAAGCATGAAAATTTCCATAACATATTGGAAATGTATGTTTGACTATTTGAATACTTTTATATTATAATGACTTTACAATTTATTTCAAATATATATTTTTCAAACATGTGATGGAATTAAATTGGATATATAATAGGAAAGAGGACAAACAAGATCAAGTGTCTCTAAAAAAGGTGAATTATTATTAATAATTAATTTATTTTGGCTTTAAGTACTTAAATTTTATTTTGAATTAAAAAAATATTTTGAAAAACAATGTTAATTATCATCAAGGAGTAAAGAAATGTGGATATTATGTTCTAAAATTTATGTTTGAAATAATTTAAACCTGTAATGTTACAAAATACGAAAATGTTAGATTTTATTATAACTACTTTATTAATTTATCTTATAATTATATTTAGAATATATTCTAAATTATTTATTTTTAATTTGTATATTTTTATGACCCTCAAACTTATACGAAAATGAGATAAATCACTTACAAGGAGAATATGAAGATTATTTCATTGGGTTTATTAGGTTTTAGTTTATTTATAATATATATTTTAAAGATTAAAACTCAAATTTTGTAGTTAAAATGATTTTAATTTGTTATATTATTTTCTAGTATTGTTTATGCTGCAATTTTCAACTTTTGGTTTGGCTATTATATTGTTAAGATATTTTATTCAAATTAAATATAAATTTTTTATTTTTCACCTCAGTTATTTTATAACCGACATGATAATTAAAAAAAACTATTTTAACATCGGTTATTATATAATTGATGTGAAAAATCCTTTCCATTATGATGTTTTAGACTGATTTCAATGTTAGTGGTTTAAAAAAATTGAAATAAATTTTTTCACATCAGTTCAAAAAAACCGTTGTGAAAAACATATTTAAAACAACTCTTTCTATATTTTATGTAGGTAACCGATGTTAAAAACTGAATAAAATGACATGGAAAACTCTTTTTTACACTAGCGATGTTATATGAAAATGGAACAACACACACACCCACAATCACCAATAAGGGTGAACCACTATCTAACTATCCCATTATGATTTTTATGGCTAAAATGACCACTATTTGATGGACTAAAGGACCCTTTATCCTTGCCTAAATCCTCTTTATTACATACAATGTTGTGCTAGTGAATTTTTAGGTATGCAACCCTGCCTACTTTTTTTCCTACATCATTAGACATAAATTTCTCAAAAAACCCACTTTAGGGTGGATTCATGGAATTTAACCCAACTCATATATAACATTATAGGATAAATATACCACTTAGGCAAGCCCTCAACTGTGATAGTAGTATTATTAGTAATATTTTTAAGATCTAGAATTTTCTATGGGGTAAAAAACCTTTTATTTCTGGTTTAATTCGTTGATTTTAAACCAATATGAATGCCTAGTGAGACTATGGAAGAAATGGGGGTTTCTTGGGCTTGTATGGAGTCTAGATCCTATGATTTTAAAGAAGGAATCTAGGCCACACTATTATTAGAAACAATTACACCTTTTCCGCTTGGTTAGAGTAAACCGTGTGGGGGAATTTTGGTGCATAGTAGAGGGTGGACAATTTACCCTAACCATGCGACCTAGGCCAGATGACTTCTCATTCGATGCATAATTTTTGGTTGAGGTAAAATGAATAGTTAGCACCCAATTTTTCAAACCAAGTTCTATGAGCATGTGAGGGGGGTCTTGAGGTAGTTAATGGAAAAATTTACCGCATGGTTTTTCCAACCTCATAGAAAAACCATGCAAACTAGTTTTCATAGGAAAAAGGACAATGTTTCCAATAATTCTTTAAATTTTCAAACCCCCTCCTCTTTTCTCTTTACCTCCAACATCAATCATTCTCCCTCACACTGAGAAATCTCATGAAATCATAGAGTAGGATTTTCAATATATCTTCCATACATACTTCGATTTAAACATCTTTGGTCTCATTGGATAACCACCAATATGTTATTTGTTCATTGGGCTCTTTACATTATTTTCATTTCTTTTAGAAATATTAATTTGGTGTAGGCTATTATTCCCTATTTTTAGGGTGTTCATGCATTTTCATTTGATATGGATAATATTAGAGGATGAGATTGGATGAGTACATCTCTATGAGAACAAGTTAAAAAGTATATACCTTTTCCATAAAAATCTAGTTGTTATTAGATTGTTTCTATTGTGACGCAAGTCAGACCTTCCAGGAAATGATTCCGAAATTAATTGAACCTTGAATTAAATGATAAATTCATTTCTAAGACATGTCATGATACACTTATTCTAGGTTGGTGATTTTTGACCACAACCTAAACCACACCTGGGGTGATTTCTTCCCTTTTCCCATGATTATGTCACCCTTGGGTTGAATTGAGGTATCTATTCATTCGAGGAATTAAATGTGATAATCAAATAGATTGTTAATGGTTGTGAGAACCTTATGGAACCTCGTAATATGTAGATGAAATGTATGAATTGGAGAATCCCTTAACCTGTATATGATTATGAAAGGAATAATGATATGTATAAATGAATGGTTTATGATACTAAAAGAGGGTTCTCTGCATAGAACTTAAAACTCACTAGGATTCCATGGAAACTTCTACTCCATGGATCATATTCACTTAGTGTTATTAGATTACTTGGACATTTATATTCTAAGGATATGGCATAATTGGATTCCTTGGACATTTCTACTCCAATGACCCAATTTAACTAGTTTTCTTGAAATTCTAGGATGACTTGAAAAAATATACTCCCTGGATCTGATTTATCTAACTTATTAGGATGCCTTGGACATTTCTACTCCTTAGATCTGATGACTTATTTGGATTCATTGTAAATTTATACTAATTGGATAATTTTTTATCAGCTTACTAGAATTACATGGAAATTTTTACTCATTGGATCTTATGACCCTTTAGGATGCCATATATATTCTTACTACTTGGATCCCATTTACATGTTTTATTTAGCTTACTCAGTTTCCTTGAAAATTTATACTCCTTTAACCCATCCCATATAGGTCTGATACATGATTATGAAACATAGGAAATTATTTTTGACTCTTGATATGATTTATATATAACCCATTTGATATAGTTTGTTGATCACAGGAGACTCTATAGGATGAACGATTTTTCTTCTACCATTATCACTTGTACTCCTATTATATTTTCACACTACTTCAGATTATATAAACTGGATCAACTTGTTATAGACACCGTTGGTGGTGGCCAACTGAGTTTTACCTCACACACAATTCAGGTCACCATTGGGTACCTAAAATGAATTCATTGATACAGATAAGGATAGGGGAAAACACCCACTTACTTGTGCTTGTTTCATTGTTGAATAGAAGTGGGTGAGCCCAAAACTGAGATATGGATCATGATGTTATCTGGGGATAGATCCTTTTTGTTCTGTTTTTACTTTTGATACATTAATTGTATTGGATTCTTATTTACATGTATTTACTATCAGTTTTATAGAATTACATGATCATCATTTGTATATAAAACTATTGGATGCGATTACATGGTTATTTATATGATGGATTATTGATCTTCATATGTTCATTTATTATATATGATTCCATTATTAGTTGTTATGATAAAGATATTGTGTTATATTCTAACAAGGGGGTATAGTCTCCCCACTGTACCGACATAGAACATCACTTCCAGTCACCGACCTCTAGCATTTAGGGTGGTGCACTTGAGGCCATGTATCCATACATGTTCAGTTAATATGTAGTGAACCTAGTTCGGGATGTCACAAATGTAGTAGTATCAGCAATAGTTGGTGTAACAACAAAAACAAAAACAAAAACAATAAATTTAATCTTTATAGTATTCAATAAATGAAATAACTCATACACCCATGGGATAACATGGATTAAACCTCAACCCCTTCTAGAGGTTATAATCAATGGAAACAACAAAAACACACCATTGGGCTAGAAAGGACTAGACATAACCCATCTAAAGGTTAACCTACTCTAGAGATGCCCCATTTTAAATTTATATCCTGAAGGACATGTGGTATAAATCTTTTACATAGACCAAAATCCATTTAATCTTGGCCCAATGGCTCTAATTTATGTTCAAAACTACACCAATGTGAACTTGAGTCTGTATCCCTGCCTATATCATAACTTGTGTCACATCCTTCATCACTATCCTTGTTATTGATCACAAATGGACCAAAAATACCCTACCCCCAATGGATGTTGATAGAGTCCAGACCTTGGTGATATGAAGAAATAATAATATATAATAGGTAGAGGGTATTACAAACCAAAAACAACACACACACCCAGGCACCCCAGTGGGTCAAGCCTCATCCCTCCCCATAACGATTGATAAGCACCCACTAGACCCATTTAATAAAATATTTATGGTCTGAAGGCCTAAGATTTTGATGACATGATGTTTCAACTAAATGTAGCCCTAGGAACCTGAATGATATGACCCAAAGTACCAAGTGATAAACTTACACCATTTTTTTCTCCAATGATTACATAAAACCTCACACTTTCAGTAACAATCACACTATGTTACTAGTATGAAATTTGTGTCACCCAATATCATGAATCATTACACTATGACCCCCAATGTATTGTGGTAGGTATCCTATTAATACCACCTAGAATATTCACATTGTAAGAAATACACATGATATGTGTCAGTACACCCAAATCTATTTTGATACGCCTATCCAAGTATGCTTTCATGGAGCCCCGTTGTATTTCTAACCGATCACACCACACCATCAGTGTAACATCCTGGGTAAATAAAAAATATGACATTCTCATATTTATCAATATTTTTGAATAAAATTTTAATATTACTTCAAAGGGAATTCTATGCTCGATGGCGTACTCAATACACAACAATGAGTTTCTTTGAAATCTTACATTGCACACTAATAATAAAATAATATTATTTTAAATGGTAGTTACCGCCTAACCGTTGTAATGGCATGAATGAACAGAACTAACTAAAAAATTATTATATATGTTTGTCAAATATTTTTACTTTTATCCAATAAATGTTAGAGGCTTAAAATGCGAATGAATTCAATTTTAAGCGTAAATATTCTAATATTCTTTAAAAGGTCGACTAACCGCCTTTTGATGGAGAACACTTTTTAAATCCACTTTTGGGAAATTTTATATGTTATATTTGACAAAATAAAATCCTTATTTAGAATCGGGACATCAAAATTTACTTTATGTATATTTTTGGTATTTTTCCGATAAAGTTCATTTTTAATGAATAGTGAATGATGTTGCATTTTAATTCAAAACCTCCTTTTAATCTAATTTATTTATATGGTTATATTATCTTTTTAATTGGTTTTAAAGTGAAATTACAATATATTTTTACCATTTAATTCAATGGTGGACATTATAATTAATTTCACTTTGAAATTGGACATAAACAAGTGTAAATCTTTTGATAGATATTGTTTCCTAAAAACAAGATATTTGTTTTGACAATGGGAATTAAATATAAAATTAATCAATGAAACTTATGTGTTTTTAATTTAGTAAAATTGAAATCATTTTTAAATTTGTAATATAAAATTTACATTGGATAAATTTTTGGTATTTTTCTGACAAATGTTCATTTTTAATGAATAGTGAAAAATACTGCATTTTACTTCAAAACAGCTTTTTCGTCTAATTTAATTATATAGTTAGATTATCCTTTTAATTGGTTTTAAAGTGTAATTGAATTTTGTTTTTATAATTTAATACAATTTTGGTCATTGGATGTAATTTCACTTTTAAATTGGATATAAAAACAAATCAATCTTTTGATGGATTTTACTTCTTAAAAACCCGTCTTTGGTTTTGGAAAACGGGAATTATTTTTAAAATAATTACTGCAATTTATGTGTTCGGAATTTGATAAAATCTATTCGATATTTGGAATAAAAAGTTCCAAATTATTTAATTAATAATATTTCTTTTGTACCTTATAAATAGTAATGATGGTAATTATCTTTAATTATCGTGTTTAATTAGTAATCGGGTAGTTAAGGGTAATAAAATAATATCATAAAAATATAAAATGACCCCAAAATGTGTCCTAATGATATTGGTGGTTTAATGGCCGACCATGGGATGCCTTGTACCAACTTTGGGGCCCCATGGAATCACTTTTGGGTGATAGTTACATTTTATCATTTTATTTTTATAGAAAGGAAAATATAACAAAAGTATGTAACACCTAAGTAAAACAATTTTAATTTTGTCTAAATAAATGATCTCTTAGACTATAAATAGTAATTGTAAAGATAAAAATATTTCCTACATCATGTTATTTTTTTATAATTTTTTAACATTAAATAATTAAATTTATTTATGACACCATGATGATGCAGTGATTACCTCATTAATGAACGATTTAAATAAAATAAAAAGATAAGGTAAAATCTAAGACATAAACTTGTCTAAAACCTATTTTATGGGTTTATTTAGAACCCTTATCACCTTATCCTAAAAATATATCATTGTGGGACCTTTAAAATCCGAAACTCATTTTATAATAAAGTAACTTTCCAAGACATTCCAAAAGTGACCCTCCTCCCTCTTATAAAAGGCCCCCAACTATACCCCCTTACCCACACCTCTCAATCCCTTGGCTCATCAAAAATCTACTCATATTGTCTCTCCACATCCCTATCTTAATCTTAGAAGCCTCAATTTGGGCATAAGTCTTTCCAAGGAATCCTTTGGCTCAAATCAAAAAGAGTGGCCCGATTTAAAGGTAATTTCTTCTCTTATGTTATTTTGTTTTATTTTGCTTCTCCAACCCCTTAAACTCTTTTTATTCCTTTATTTTGTAACGACACTAGTATATTAAATATACTAGGATGTGTTTATGAGATGGATTCTTTCTAAACTTATACGCACCTCCATCTAATGGTTAAAGAACATACTGTTTCTGTGGGTGGCGAATTACTCCCTCATGAAATGATGATTGTTCAATCTTCTTTTAACACCTCTCATGGTGGCCATTAAGATGTAACTGTATTTATATATGATATATATATATATATATATATGATATATATATATATATATATATTATATATAATATTATGTTTATGTTTTATTTATGCTTCTGTATTTTTCATTTATGCCATACCTTTATGGTTTCTATAATGGGTAAACACGATAATTTCATTTTAGGAAGTGTGGACTACCTCCCCCTCAAAGTGATTTGAATCATTAATTCCATAGTGGTATATATAAAGGATGGAGTTAATGATGTTATATATGATATTATACTGTAATTATAATATACCTATGTATCATTATTTTTTTTCATTCCATTAACTTATGAAATATAAATTAATGTAGCGTTCATGCGTACGTACAAATTACCGTCTCCATGAATAGTGCATTTCATTTCTTATCTCCAAATGTTATGTACTATTATAAGTAAATATATATAATGGATATATATTATATATATTAAATCTAAATGATGAATATAATTCTGGAATAATAATATATATATCTCTCATTTAGTTTTAATTCCATTAATATGACAAAGAAATGAGAGTAGCGTTCATGCGTACGTACGACCTACAGCCTCCATGAACGGTTCATTTCATTTTTTATCTCCAAATATTATATATAGTATGAAATGAATATATACTGGATATATATGATATTTAATTCATTAATACCATTCTAGAGATGATGTATTTATAACTACATGGGAAATTATTTTCAAACAAGTTTATTTTTGACTCATATAGCGAACATCATCAAAACGTATGATATGAACTCACATAATTAACTAATTATTATAACATGATAATATGTGATATGAATTGAAAAATAAAATTTAAAGTAAGTCTTTAAGAAATTATAAATTGACCAACGTTTATTATTTAGTAATATAAAGAAACGAACAAGACAAGTCAGACTTGAGGTAAGAGATCCGACCTATCTCTTTCTTTTTAAGTACTCTCTTTTATGTCACTTATTTTAAGATCCTATTTCTTATGTCAGGGGATGTTCTTTTATATTACTATTACTGTACTTTTTATATTCATATTATGAGAGACCCTATTTGATCTCATCAATCCATTTTTGGGAGTTTTAAGTGGCGCTGTTAGGCTGCCGAATTTTCGTAAGGGATTTCTTATCTCACTTTTAATTCTGTGAGATTTCCATTGGTCACCACTTATTTATGGAATGCGGTGTATTTTTTACTGCCAATTGATATATATTATCATGATTCTATTTATATTCATGTTTTTTCTATAATTAATTTGGAAGTTATTATCTTTTGGTCATGCAACTCAATTGATTACAACGAGGTAAGGGGTTTTTTTCTCACGTTTTGTTCCCGTGAGATTCATGCTACATTTTCCACTATTTACTTTTTTGTGGTGTATGTACTGACCATGATTTTATTCTTTGTGTAATATAATTTAATTTATGGGTATTTACATCTTCATTATATTACCCTTATTTTATGGGGCGTACGTTTCGAAAGTTACCCAAATCGGTAAGGGAACCTTTCACCCTCCTCTTTTTAAAAAGACTTATTTTTTTGTTATTTATTTTAATTTACATCTTATTATATTGGGATGTGTTCTTATATATCATTATTTCTATAAATATTATTTCCAAGTGATGAGATACACTTTCTATCTCTCATCAACTCATTTTCGGAACTTTAAAGTGACGTCGTTAGGCTGTCGAGTTTCTGTAAGGGAACTTCTTAACCCAATTTGAATTCTTTGGGTTAAACCTATACTTCTTGATTATGTCATGCTATGAATATGTGTGTATGACCTCTGATAGTTTTACACTTAATATCCACTTATATTGGGTGTAGTTGTATTTGTCACACATAATTATGTAATTGATTTATCCTTAATCTAAGGATACCATCTTTGTACGGGACTTTGTCTCAATCTCCTTTCATTGAGGCATCTTTTGATTTATACATGACATTATTTTATACGGTGTATAAAACTCTTTTTAATTTTTATTTAGTTCAAAGGGAATATTTTCTATATGAAGTGTTTTAATAAATGACAAAAAGGAATGCTTCTTTTTTTAACGTAAGCGGTGATAACGACCTTTTCTACTGTAGTGAGTATTATTTGATACATGGCTTCCTTAACAAGCTGTAATGTTTTAAAAAGGAAAAATAAATATCATACACTCTTTTAATGTATTTTGGTATTGAAAATTGTTTTTAAGAATGGATTTTCAATATCATAAAATGTTATATTGTTATTGCAATGTGGGAATTTTATCTTTCCTTTATGCTTAAGTTATGTGTTATGATTATGTTATGGTTATTGGCCATTGATACGTATATGGGTGGTTCTATGATAAACCTAGGGTGGGTGAGCCTGAGATAGCTCTCCAATGCATTGGGTAACGTGAATGAGGTAAAAGTGAATGTTTCTCTGAAGAGATTTTGGGAATATACTGTGATGGGTATTCCAAATGTGACTCCCTATGTAGCTATGATAGCTACAATGTAAGTATGTTATGTATGCCTTAAGTTTCATTTATGAATTGTGATTACTATGTGTTATTCATAAGTATTATGATTTCAGAAGGTATGTTATGATTTAAAATTATGTTTTCATCGATTTTTATTTTTGATGGGTTAATGTTTCCTTTCATTATGTTATAACCCTTACTTATATTTTTATGCTCATACCAAGTTTTTGAAATATTTTCCACATGACTTAAAGTGAAATACGGTCAAGGATGGGATCAAGGAAATGTCATGATGTCCAAAAAATGGAACTATACCTGAATCTTTTGTTCCAGAGTTTATATTTTGTGAAAAAATGGAAACTGAGTAGATGTGTATACTTTGTAATCTTTGAGATGTAATAGTTATGTCCAGATTCTCTAAAACTCTAAACCTCAATATATCCTCAATGTTAATTATTCATTTAATTCATGATTATGTAATGTTTTAAAGATGGGTCCTTATAATTGGTATCAGAGGTCGGTTTAGATAACTTTAGAGGTTAGAGTGTTGTTTAAGCATAAGTGACAATTTTTGTATAACCACAATGGTTAGTGTATTAGATGGAGTCATTGTTATTTTTGAAAGTTGGAATGAGTTTGAGATAACTTGGATAAGTATATCTTAGTGTTTACCTTCCTCACTAGTACATGATGATTTTGTTAATATACTCACACTGGCATTTTTGGTTTTAGTAAATGGATGGATCTAGTGGGCACCAAAGCGACAATGGGTTTGAAGGAAACTGTGGTGGTTCTCTGATTAAGAGACTGGATGAAATGGGCTATTCAATGACAAATCTAGTGGTTATCCTAAACCAACTATCAGGAGTAATGATTAACCACTTGAACCTTGGTGAGTTCTCTAATGCATCATATACGATAGAACCAACTTGATGTGAAAGTTCAAGTAATAATTATAAAGGTAACCATTGGGGTTTATATGATCCTTACTTTTTAGGTAATTATGGGTTACTATATGTTATGATGGAAAATGAAAGGCATGAGATAAACTTGAGGTTAAATTATGTTATGGTTATTTTTGAAGATTTTATCTCTTTTTGGGGAATGTTTTAAGAATTATATAGTTTTGGAAAAAGGACAACACACAGACTATGTGACAACCCGTTTCATCGGAAAAAGATGTGGGAATCGAACCCAAAACCAAAGTGCGACTGGTATTTATCACCTAAAACTGGAATACATGAAGTCCCTGGTTATTTTGACTAATTATATTTAGTTAGATGATTTTATGAATCAAGAGTAAGTTGATTTTGGGTTATATATGGAAATGATTAACCTATCAGGGAGGATATGTTATTAGGTCAATTACTTTTCAATATGAGACTTTAATAGTAACTGATGTTATTTGGAGATAAATGTTAAGATTTACCTTGGAAGACTATGTGATTAAATCCTTCAGAGATTTGGGTTTCAATCTTATTTTGGATTACTTTGAATAATTTTATGGATAATTGTTTATTGAATGGTCTTTGTTGAACTTTGGGTAATGTTTAACAAATTTTGGAGATTAAGAATAGCTTTTCTTTTTATAAAGGATTATCCTTTTTGGGGATTATCTGATATTGTACTAACCTTTTTGGTTTTTTAAGGTCTAAAGACCTGGGAAATATATAGTTCCCTTTTGTGGATTAGGTGATTCTCTAGAAGTTGATTATAGCACTCTTAATGTGAAAAAGTCATCCTAAATACTCACCTTTTGGAGAAAATATGTGTTTGTGTAAGAAATATAGTAGGAGATGAAAGTCTACACTACAAGTAAGTATGTTTCCTTATGTTTTAGTTAAGCTCATAAATAAATTCCTCAATGAAAAGTAACTTAAAACAAAAATGTTGTATGTTAACTTTTCCTACTGGGGAATCAAATACCGTTTAACCCATCACAAGTTGTAATTTTCTAGTTGTTAACTTTCTTCTAGACATATTTTCCCATCACTCTTCATCAGAACATGATGGTTTGTTTTCTCCTCCATATCCATGTTTTCATGGAATCCTAGTATCGGTTGTCTTGGGTGACCTTTTTACATTTCTTTATTTCTTTTAAAGTGATAGTTTAATTTACTCCTTTTCCGATGTGGGGCATTCAATGAAGTTTTCGAGCCCAATTCTAAAATTGTGAGGATGCAATTCCCAAAAGGGGGGAAGGATGTAACATCCCAGGTAAATAAAGAATATAACATTATCATATTTATAAAAATTTATGAATAAAATATTAATACTACTTTAAAGGGAACGCTATGCTCGATGGAGTACTCAATACGCAACAATGAGTTTCTTTGAATTCTTACGTTGCACACTAATAATAAAATAATATTATTTTAAATGGTACTTAACGTCTAATCGTTGTAATGACGAGAATGAACAGAACTAACTAAAAAATGAATATATATGTTTGTCAAATATTTTTACTTTTATCCAATAAATGTTAGAGGCTTAAAATGCGAATGAATCCAATTTTAAGCGTAAATATTCTAATATTCTTTAAAAGGTTGATTAACCGCCTTTTGATGGCGAGCCCTTTTTAAATACACTTTTTGAAAATTTTATATGTTATATTTGAAAAAATAAAATCCTTCTTTAGAATCGGGAAATCAAAATTTACTTTCTGTATGTTTTTAGTATTTTTTCTGATAAAGTTCATTTTGTAATGAATAATGAAAAATGTTGTATTTTAATTCAAAACCTCCTTTTATTCTAATTTATTTATATGGTTATATTATCTTTTTAATTGGTTTTAAAGTTCAATTAGAATATATTTTTACCATTTAATCCAATGGTGGAAATTAGAATTAATTTCACTTTGAAATTGGACATAAACAAGTGTCAATCTTTTGATATGTATTGTTTCATAAAAACACGCTATTTGTTTTGACAATGGGAATTAATTATAAAATTAATTAATGAACCTTCTATGTTTTGAATTTGGTAAAATTGAAATCATTTTTTAATTTGGAATATCAAATTTACTTTGGATAAATTTTTGGTATTTTTCTGACAAATGTTCATTTTTAATGAATAGTGAATAATACTGCATTTTACTTCAAAACTGCTTTTTCGTCTAATTTAATTATATAGTTATATTATCTTTTTAATTTGTTTTAAAGTGTAATTAAATTAAATTTTTATCATTTAATACAATTTTGGTCATTGTATTTAATTTCACTTTTAAATTGGATATAAAAAAAATCAATCTTTTGATGGATTGTACTTCTTAAAGCCTCGTCTTTGGTTTTGGAAAACGGGAATTATTTTTAAAATAATTACTGAAATATCTATGTTTGGAATTTGATAAAATGGATTCCATATTTTTAATAATAAGTTCCAAATTATTTAATTAATAATCTTTTGTTTTTGGACCTTATGAATAGTAATGACAGTAATTATCTTTAATTATCGAGTTTAATTTGTAATCGGGTAGTTAAGGGTAATAAATTAATATCATAAAAATATAAAATGACCCCAAAATGTGTTCTAATGCTATTGTTGGTGTCATGGCCGACCATGGGATGCCTTGAGCCAACTTTGGGGCCCCATGGAATCACTTTTGGGTGATAGTGACATTTTATCATTTTATTTTTAAAGAATGGAAAATATAACAAAAGTATGTAACACCTAAGTAATTTTTTTTTTAATTTTGTCTATATAAATTATCTCTTAGAGTATAAATAGTCATTATAAAGATAAAAATATTTCTTAAATCATGGTATTTTTTTATTGTTTTGAGACATTAGATAAATAAATTTATTTTTGACACCATGATGATGCAGTGATTACCTCATTAATGAACGATTTAAATAAAATGGAAAGATAAGTAAAAATATAAGACATAAACTTGTCTAAAAACTATTTTATGGGTGTATTTCGAACTATTATCACCTTATCCTTGAAATATATCATTATGGGACCTTTAAAATACAAAAATAATTTTATAATAAAGTAACTTTCCAAGACTTTCCAAAAGTGACCCTCCTCCCTCTTATAAAAGGCCCCCACCTCTACCACCTTAACCACACCTCTAAAGCCATTGTATCATCCAAAATCTTCTCATATTGTCTCTAAAAATCCTTATCTTACTTCTAGAAGCCTAAATTTGTGCATAATTCTTCCCAAGGAAGCCTTTGGTTCAAATCAAAAAGAGTTACCCGATTTAAAGGTAATGTCTTCTCTTATGTTCTTTTGTTTTATTTTGCTTCTCCAACCCATTAAACTCTTTTTATTCCTTTATTTTGTAACAAAACCATTATATTCAATATACTATGATGTTTTTATGAGATTTATTCGAGCTAAAATTATACACACCTCCATCTAATGGTTAAAGAACATATTGTTTCTGTGGGTGGTGAATTACTGCCTCACGAAACGATGATTGTTCAATCTTCTTTTAACACCTCTCATGGTGGCCATTAAGATGTCACTGTATTTATATATGATATATATATATATATATATATTATGTTTGTGTTTATTTATGCTTCTGTATTTTTTATTTATTCCATACCTTTATGGTTTCTATAATGGGTAAACGCAATAGTTTCATTTTAGGAAGTGCGGACTACCGCCCCCTCAAAGTGATTTGAATTGTTAATTACATATGTGGGATGTATAAAGGATGGAGTTAATGATGTTATATATGATATTATACTTTAATTATAATATAACTATGTATCATTATTTTTTTCATTCTATTAAAGTATGAAATAGAAATGAAAGTAGCGTTCATGCGTATGTACGGATTACCGTCTCCATGAACGGTGAATTTCATTTCTTATCTCCAAATGTTATGTACTATTATAAGTAAATTTATATAATTTATATATATGATATATATTAGATCTAAATGATGAATATAATTCTGTAATTAATATATATATATATCTCATTTAGTTTTAATTCCATTAATATGACAAAGAAATGAAAGTAGCGTTCATGCGTACGTACGGCCTACCGTCTCCATGAATGGTGAATTTAATTTTTTTATATCAAAATGTTATGGAATAGTATGAAATGAATATATAATGGATATATATGATATTTAAATCATTAATAAAATTCTTGATATGATGTACTTATAACTACATGGGCAATTATTTTCAAACATGTTAATTTTTGACTCATATACCGAACATCGTCAAAACGTATGATATGAACTCACATAATTAACTAATTATTATAACATGATAATATGTGATATGAATTTAATAATAAATTTTAAAGGAATTATTTAAGCAATTATAAATTTACCAACGTTTATTATTCAGGAATATAAAGAAACGAATAAGACAAGACATACTTAAGGTAAGGGATCCTACCTCTCTCTTTCTTTTTAAGTACTCTCTTTTATGTCACTTATTTTAAGATCCTCTTTCTTATGTTGGGGGATTTTATTTTATATTCCAATTACTTTACTTTTTATGATCATATTATTAGAGACCTTAATTGATCTCATCAATCCATTTTTGGAAGTTTTAAGTGGGGCTGTTAGGCTGCCGAATTTTCGTAAGGGATTTCTTATCTCACTTTTAATTCCATGAGATTTCCATTGGTCGCCACTTATTTATGGCATGTGGTGTATTTTTTACTTCCAATTGATATATATTATCATGATTATATTTATATTCATGGCGTTCTGTAATTAATTTGGATGTTATTATCTTTTGGTCATACAACCCAATTGATTACAACGAGGTAAGGGGTTTTTATCTCACTTTTTGTTCCCATGAGATTCGTGCTACATTTTCCACTATTTCCTTTTGTGTGGTGTATGTAATTACCATGATTGTATTATTTTTTTAATATAATTTAATTTATGGGTATTTACATCTTCATTATATGACCCTTATTTCATGGGGTGTCTGTTTCGAAAGTTATCCAAATCGGTAAGGGAACCTTTCACCCTCCTCTTTTTAAAAAGACTTCTTTTTTTGTTAGGTCTTTTAATTTACATATTATTATTTTTGGATATGTTATTATATATACTTAGTGCTGTAAATTTTATTTCTAAGTGATGAGAGACACTTTTTATCTCTCATCAACTCATTTTATGAACTTTAAAGTGACGCTGTTAGGCTGTCGAGTTTCTGTAAGGGAAATTCTTATCCCAATTTCAATTCTTTGGGTTAAACCTCTACTTCTTGATTATGTCATGATATGAATATTTTTGGATGACCTATTATTGTTTTACACTTAACATACACTTATATTGGGTGTATTTGTATTTTTCACACATAATTATGTAATTGATTTTCCTTAATCTAAGGATACCATATTTGTACGGGACTTCGTCTCAATCTCCTTTTATTGAGGAATCTTTTGATTTCTACACGAAATTATTTTATACAGTGTATAAAACCCCTTTTACTTTTCATTTAATTAAAAGGTAATCTTTTCTATATGAAGTGTTTTAATAAATGACAAAAAGGAATGTTTCTTTTTTTAACGTAAGTGGTGACAACGACCTTTTCCGCCGCCGCGAGTATTATTTGATCTATGGATTCCTTAACAAGACTTAATGTTTTCAAAAGGAAAAATAAATACCATACACTATTTTAATGTATTTTGGTATTGAAAATTATTTTTAAGAATGGATTTTCAATATCTTAAAATGTTATATTGCTATTTCAATGTGGGAATTTTATCTTTCCTTTATGATTAAGTTATGTGTTATGATTATGTTATGGTTCTTGGCCATTGTTACGTATATGAGTGGTTCCGTGATAAACCTAGGGCGGGTGAGCCTGAGATATCTCTCTAATTAATTTTTTAACATGAAGGACGTAAACGTTAATGTTTCACCAAATATATTTAGGGAATATACTGTGATGGGTATTCCAAATGTGACTCCCTATGTAGCTATGATAGCTACAATGTAAGTATGTTATGTATGCCTTAAGTAACATTTATGAATTGTGAATACTATGTGTTATTCATAAGTATTATGATTTCAAAAGGTATGTTATGATTGAAAATTATGTTTTCATCGATTTGTATCTTTGATGGGTTAATGTTTCCTTTCATTATGTTACAACCCTTACTGAGCTTTTTATGCTCATCCCAAGTTTTTGAAATTTTTTCCACCAGACTTAAAGTGGAATATGGTCAAGGATGGGATCAAGGAAATGTCATGATGTCTAAAACATGAAACTAGACATGAATCTTTTATTCTAGAGTTTATATTTTGTAAAAAAAATGGAAAATGAGTAGATGTGTCTACTTTGTAATCTTTGAGATGTAATTGTTATGTCATAATTATCTAAAACTCTAAACCTAAAAAGATCCTCAAATTGAATTATTAATTTAATTCAAGATTATGTAATGTTTTAATGCTGGGTCCTTAAAATCAGACTGGTCCAACTGTGTAAATAGTCACATGTAAGGGAACCCCTCTATCCCAGTTCTAAAATCCACAGTGACATGAGTCTGGTTGATAGATTATAGTATTCACATCCCTATTTTGAGGCCTCCCACATAAAATATCCTACAGCTCACTGTGATACACCGCTTTCCTTTTATTCCAACCTATTTACCTGGCCATGCCATGTTTGCTACTGCTCACTTATAATGACCTGAAGGCCCTATGTACTGAGGGCCTGTTGATAGACCAGAGTATTTTTAGACCCATTTTCCTATCCCAAGTTCTTCATTGTTTTGAGCTATGCTACCACCTACATCGATATATACATGGGTTTTCACCACATATTGCACCACCTGCCTACGTCACTTTCTACATCATCAGCCATAAATAGATCATAAATCCCCCCCAAAAAAGGATTTTTGGGTTTGAAACCCATCCATTTGAGTAATTATGGTGTGAATTTAACACTGAATAAATCCTACAACCATATATACAATAATAATAATAATGATGATGATGATGATGATGACAATAAAAATTGTAATAATAACAATAAAAATAAAAATAATAGTAATAATAATAATAATTATAATAGTAGTAGTTGTAAAAATAATAATAAGAATAATAATTATCAAAATGATTATAATAATTTACTTAAGGTATTAAAGGTTGTATGAAATGAAACAATACAAACCCCCTTTGAAAAACATGCATTAGACCTCATTCCCCAAGGATAAGACAACAACTAAGCTAACCCTTACATTTTATTGTCATGAAGTCACAATGGAATAAAATCCATTAATGGAATAAGGGAGCCTCTCTACCATCCCAGATACGTCTGTTCTATGGTATATCACTGTCTGCATCAGTATGTATCTAGGAATCAACCCCTACCAGTATCACCTCTTGTGTTATCAAACTAAATGTCCTTATAAATCCTTCTCAAGGGAGTATTTTAGGATTTGAATTCTGGTCATATGTAGAAACATAGGGTGAATTTACTACTTAAGAAAGCACCCAACTATATAATAATAAAAATAATAATAGTACTAAGAGAAATAATAACAAAAGTAGTAGTGTTAGTATTATTATTAGTTGTAATAATAACAATTGAAAATAACATTGGGTAGATCCAAAAGGCCCTATCCCATTTATTAAAGGAAAGTAAAAAATATCACATTAAAACCTGACATAGTAGAGAAACTATCTCATCAAGAATAAAACCAGACATAGTATATTATTGAAACCAAATAACAAGAACTATAAGTCAAAATGAACACCTAGATATTTAGTAACCATTTTGTGATGGGAAAATCATTCACCCTAACCATGAAGATCCCATTTGTGACTCTAGGTTTTGGGATTTTTCTTCAATGAATTATAATCATATTAAAATATTTAATGTTGAGGGGGTGGGATTGATCACATATCTTCTTCCTAGATCATTATTCCTAATGGAATCAACATTTTGGTTTTCAACCAAACACTTATCCTACACAATAGACTTAGTTATAAAGTCTCTACTATCACCAAACATCCAAAAAGAATTATGAGTGGAAACCTTTCTATGAATTTTTTGTCACCCTATTAAATCATTGTTATATTTCTATATTTTACTGCTTCCTTACCCACTATGATAAGAGGATACTTCTTGGAAGCTTCAATGATTTATTTTCTCCTTTCAGTAGGCTGAACCAAATCCTTAATTTCTTTTCCACTAACATGATGAACCTTACTTTGTGGTCTATCACTAGTAGCATGTAAAGCCTCACCCACTAAAATAGAATGCTCAAAGGTTATGGAGATTCCAATTTCAACCTCCAAAACCTGTATGATGCGCACTATGATGGGTACAGTAGAACCACCCACTCCCCATAGGGTCTTTAATTTATATCATTTATCTTCTTGATATGAAATATTCACCTTTATTTTATAATTATTTAAGATAAGTGTAAGGCATGACCAAAATATTTCAATAGAATCATGCTTCTTCAGAGATTCCCTATATGGATCTAATATACAAGATAGATCCTTTACTTGAACCACCTTATCTTTTTTTTTCATTTTAAATGCATAAAGATCCATAGTCTAATGTATTATTCAATAACCCTAAGATTTTAATATTTACATATCCATGATCTTTTTAGAGTTCAACTTAGAGTCACTAGAACCACATCGACTTGCTTCCCAAAAAGGTTCTAATAAGTCCCCTTTATAATATGAAAGTAATGTGATGTGTTTATTCTTTGGGTAAGCAGGTGAGCATGTTATAAACAAAGAATTAATATTTTTTCCTGTTATGTTTTCTGATTTAATGTAGTTATCTTCAGATAATACTGTTATGTCTACATCATCTTTACACCATAAAATAGATAATTCATCTTTTTATTCTTCTTAGAGTATAATTTGAATCTAAGATTAGAAAATTTAGAGTCATAAGCCCCCTTAAATCTATGTAACATGTGTGATTTGGACTTGAGAGTTCTTTCGAGAAAACCATTCCCCTTATGGGTATTTTCATATCCTGAAATCTCTTTTCCTTTTGAACATAATTCATTACAATTCTTTAGTGATATTTTGTGTTTCCATGGAGGCATCAACATGGGAAAATCTAATGGGGACTAAATTAACCCATAAATCCATTCTAGAGATAAATATAATTGATCTTAGTAGCTTATTTATTACCTGAATGAGAGGGACAACTATGAAGTAGTTCCCCCTCATTGGTATCCTTTTTATCAAAAAGATCATCTCCTTTAAGACCCTAAAAATTTAAATCCTTATCTATTTGAATTTGTACTTTAGTAGAATTCATATCTGCTGTAGCATCATAATGTTATGTTTGGTAATTTTCTATTTTTATATTGCCTCATGCATTATATTATCCTTTGATCCTCATTCTTTGATTTATTAATTATTTTCCATGTTTATTTTGGAATTATTTTCTAATTTTAGGTGCATATACCATGACTATGCTTCTATACCCACGTTATTATCTTATACTCACTTATAATCATCAATTGTTATCTCTATTTCTTACCCTTACTGAGTATCTGAGATGACCCCTTTCTTATGTTTCCATTGTATCAGGATATGATGAAATTTATCAAGTATGATAATTATAGGAGGGTATAATTCTCAATGAAATTTTGTGGTATATGATGAATATTATTCATAAATAAGTTGATTATGTATGTATTCTCAAAAGACACTAAATAATTACAGTTACTGAGAATGTATTTTTATGAGATTTATTGAATATTCATCTATAGTGATGTAATATTTATAAAAGTGATTCTTGTGTCACCTCAATTAGTATCAAAGCAGGGTTTAGTTATTTCTGTGGATTAGGATTAGAAAACTATACTTAGAACCCTATAGATAAGTCTAAATATAGGAATTATCCTAAAATTTTGTTAAATTATTGAGTGTTTGAGGTTTCCTAGAAATGAAATCCCTATCAAGATATAAAAATGTGGATATAGGAACTATCACATATACATTTAGGGGTAATAATTTAAAAAACTATTGATGGGTCTCAACTTGATATTCACCTGGCGTGAGACTAAGAGGCCCAACAACACACCTTGTTTAATACTACCAAAGGATATGATTTGGTTAAATCATATTATCTCTACGAACCATTATGAGTGATTTGAATATATTTTAGATTGAAACCCAGAATGTCATGGGTTTATAAGAAGGTGTCATATTTTAGGACATCATTGGAATGATTTTAATTGTAATATTTTTTATTACATTGATTATTAGGATAAATGTATTTTGGAATGTGATTTCTGAAAATCTTATCATCAACCTTATTAGTGAATTTTGAATTATTTGGGGAATGGATTTTCTCTCTCAATATAGATCCCATAACAATTTCTGAGAAAGGGAAGTCACATTTGATATCCCAAATCAATCTATGATAATATGTCGATGAGAGTATGAAGATGAAAATCCAATGGAAATGGTTTCCATTATATGGGTCTTAATACCTACTCAGGAGGGGTATGAGGTAAAAATAGTTTGGGAGAAACTTGGCATTGAAGATATGACTTTTTTTTTCTGGAATATCATAACATATTTTATGACGAGTTACATAGTCATCACCTATTTTCAAGAGAAATCATACTTGGTGGTACATATATTTCAAAGAATACATATATACTAGCTATATTTGAGTTGTAGGAATTAAAGAAGCAACTCAAAGATAATCTATAAAAATTATACATACACCCTAATGTGTCATAATGGGGTGAAACTATTCAATTTTATGAATAAATATGAACTAATGTGTATATTCATTTATTATTAGGAACTTAACTTGATCAATATCCATAATAAGTATCATTTACCCTAAATTAATCACTTATCTGATCAACTATATGTAACTGAATAATTTTCAAAGATTGAACTTTGATTAGGATATCATCAATTAAGGGTAAAATGAGGATATAATCAAGAAATCCTTTCATATGAGGTATGGAAACTATGTTTTTTTAATAATCCAATTTGGATATACCAATACTCCCAATATCTTCATGGGCCTATGGAATAGAGTCTTTAGAGATTACCTTGATCAATTTTTGGTAGAATTTATAGATTATAGTATCAAATATTCTAGTAGAAAGGAATAACATGAAGATTATCTAAGTATTATTTTATATACATTGAATAAGGAGAAGCTATATGTCAAATTTATCCCATGTGAATTTTGTATATAAAGATTATCATTCATGGGTCATGCAATCACAAATGAAGGTATAACTTTGGATCCTTCTAAGATGGAGTTTATTAAATAATGATCAAGACCATCCATAGTGATTAAGATCCATAGTTTTATTTGATTGGATGGATAATACTAGTTCTTTTTGAGACAATTTTCATGGTTAACAAATTCTAAAACCAAGTTGACTCAAAAGGGAGCCATGTTCCTTTATATAGATGAATGTTAATAAAATTTTAAGGAACCCAAGAGAAGGATGGTCAGTGCACATGTGATCACACTACCCTACATTAGAGAAGGGTTTGTGATATACAATCATGCATAAAAAAGGTATTAGTTTTTGTTCTCATGCATAATTAAATAATAGTAGCATATGCATCCTAAAAATTGAAGGTTCATGATAAAAATTACGTTGTTCAAGATTTAGAGATGGTAGTGGTCATTTTTTCTTTTAATATATAGAGGAATTATCTTTATGGTTAAATGTGTGGTATATATACTTATTATAAAATTTTTAATTATACATCCACATATAAAGATTTAAATATGCACAAAAGGATATGATTGGATTTGATTAAATATTATGATTTCTTATTACATTACCACATTGGGAATTCAAACAAGGTATCTAATGCTATGAGTCGAAATGACCATGCTAGCTTATTCATAAAAATGATTTAAAGGGATCCAATAATTATGTATTTTTTAAGCATGGAAGTTTAAATCATGAGTGAAATGGAGAAATACTATCTTTCCCAAATCACTATTCAACCATACATCCCTGTGTAGATTAAAAAGGTATGAAATATTGATTTGGAAGTTTAAAAGAAGGTAAGGGTTATCCTAGAACTCAACCCTGACCATTATTGAATGATATTATTCAATAACTTGATTTTTTGTCCCTATAATACTAGAATTGAATAATGTTATTTTGGATGAAGCCTATAGATCATCATTATCTATCCATATTGGTAGTACAAAGATGTATATAAATGTCAAAGAGTATTTATGGTGGGATAATATGAACTGGGATATTTTGGAGTTTATATATCAAGGGTTGGTGTGTCAAAAAATTAATGATGAACATAAAAATTCTAAGGGGATAGTGCAACCATTTTACATACATTTATGGAAATGGGAAGAAATCACCATGGATTTCATCACCAGAATCCTCAAGACATATAAATTATATAACTCCGTTTGTGTTTTAGTCATTAAAATTATGAAGTTAGTTTATTGCTTCCATAAGGTAAAATTTATCACTTGAAAATATTTCCATATATACATTAAATATGTGGTAAGGTTTCATAGAGTTCCAAATCAATTGAATTAGAACGAGATCTAAGGTTTACCTCAATGTTCTAGAGAATTATTTAGAAATAATTGAATATAATGTAAAAATATATCTTTTCATATCATATTTAGACACATGGGAAGTCTGAGAGGACTGTTCATACCCTATAATATATGTTTAGAGTTTTCTCTATCGATTACAAAGGTTTTGGTATGAACACCTACCTCTTGTTGACTTTTCTTATAATAATATATTTCACTCAAGAATTCAAATAAATCCTTATGAAGCCCTATATATATTGAATTGAAAAATCCAAGATAGTGGGATAAAGATGTAGAACATAAGAATTTGGGATGTAAGATAGCTGATAAATAGTAGAGAAAGTTTTATCCTTTCAGTAGAATATCAGGTCAGATCAGAGTAGATAGAAGAGTTATGACAATAATTACTAGTAAGATATAGAGTTAAAAGTAGGTGATAATGTATTCCTATGAATATCCACTTGGAAAAATGTTATAATATTTAGAAATAATAGGATTATGTAACCTATGTATATTATTCTCTTCGATATTATTGATCATATTGGGGTGGTATCTTATTTCTTAGAGGTTCCCTCAATCCTTTCCTAGTTTTTGATGTGTTCTATACATCACTTTTTAGGAAGTACATACTTTATCCTCAATATGTATTGAACTCAAAGAATACACAACTAGATCCTGATATTTATTATGAGGAAAAACTGATGGAGATTTTAGATTGAAGAGGTAAAGTATTGTAGAATAAGACCACTCATCTGATCAATGTTTTGTGAAAAACAATTAATTTGAGGAATCCATAATGGAAACTAAATATGCCAAATGATATACTTATTCTAATATTCTTCCATTATAATAATGAAATTTTGATACATAATTTCTTTTAAGGGGGTAAAATGTAAAAATCTAATATTTTAGAATATTTTTCTTTTAAATAAATTTTATGTGTTCGATATCATGCTTTACGTGCAACACTGAACTAAAATAAATTATGATACTTTTTATTAATATAAAATTATGAGTAATACATATAAATATTATAATGTATCCATTAAATTGGAGGGTTTGAATATTGGTAATAATATTATGAAATATATATAAAAATAAAAATGAAGTTTATTTTTATATCCAATTCATTGTTGAAATCCAATTAATATAAATAAATCACTAATGATATAATTTAATGTATAATAAGGCCTTTGACTACAAATTTCCTTTTTATAACCTATGCATTTTTAAGAAACTAAATATCTTATGGTAAAATTATGATAATATATATTTTTTATATAAATAATATATTAATAATAATTTAATTAGTAATTGAATGTAAGTAAGAATAATAAAAATAATTTTTTAAAAAAAATTCATTTTCCTTTTTAATAATTTATCCAGTATATTTCATGTTTCTATTTAGAAGTTAAATTATAAAATTTTGATATTTTCATTTGAAAAATGAGCATAATTTCTATATTTAACATAAAAATATTTTCCTGGGATTAATTTTTGAGATTTTTCTAAAAAAATTTATTTTTAGGTTAATAGTAAAAAATATCATATTTACAAATACTGTGTATTTTATGATATCATTAGGATATAACAATGAAAAAAATTATAAAACATTTTTCCAAATAAAATACATATTTAATATGTACAATTATACATTTAAAAATATAAATTTTATTTTAAAAACCTATATTTTACATTTTAGAATCTATGTTATAATTTTGTAGAACTATATTTTTATGCATTATACATTTATTATTTTAAAACTAGTTTTTATAAATTTTAGGAATTTTATATTATGAAATGGTTTCTATATTTTTAATAATCCAATCCAAATTATCTACTAATGTTAATATTATTTTTATCCATAAAAACAAGTTACCAAGGATAAAACAATTAGTTACCCTGGAAAAAGTAAACTCTGATAAAATGTTAAATCAAAGGGTAAAAGAGCTAAATAATGTAAAAATCATGCCTCAAAATGAGTTTTTGAGGGAAGTTTCAACTCACACTCTCCTCATATCAACTATTTCCCACTTTTGGATCCACATTCATTGAATATTGCACCTCACATTACAAAAATTCCACCCCTCTCACTTATAAAAATGGACCTTCACCACCCCACTTCCCTACACAACACCTTACCCAAATCCCTCCTAAAAACTCATATATATGTATTATATATTTTTTTACTCCTAAAATACCAAACATAAAAGGACTAATCCAAATTTAAAAAGTGTTATTCTAAGGATTAAAGAGGTTAAAGGGATTTCATGATAGTTATGAGAAAAAAGTGGTAAAAGACATTTCATGAAAGATGGGTGAAAAAGGTAAGGGTTTCCATCCAATATCATTTTCAAATCATGGTTTTATGAATGAATTTCTATATGGGAAAATATTTTGTGAAAATTATATCCAAAACCCTAACCATTTTCTTATCCTATGGTAATTATTGGAGGTTTATATATCATCTATCAAATTAATTTCCCTTTGTAAATAATTTTCCCAATTTTTCACTTATAAGTGAAATTGACACAACATATTATTTTTGATTCATAAAATTACTCCTATATGTACATATTCATTTTATGGATTTCCTTATTCATGCTTCAAAAATTGATTAAGTTCATTTTATACTATTATGAATTTGTTTAATTTTTTTTTTGAAATGAAAGTTTCAACATATTTCAACACATGTTATTTTTGAAAAAAGTATTCATTTTTATTGTTTTCCAGGTGAAAAAATTATTTCACCACTATAATCATTCTTATTTATGAAGATTTATTTTTCATTTTTTTAAAATGGTTTTCCAAAACCATATTAGTTTTCAACTTTTTGGAAAAGAAAACCAGTATTCAATAATATTTTACAAAGTCATTTGTTTAAATCAAAAAGGTATTTTTCATCTAAATCAACATCCTTTTATGTTACTTATGTTACAATTCGGATTTGTTATTATGATATTATACACATTATTTCTATGTATGATAATATAAAATGTTCTATAATTTTTTTTATAAAACTCATCTCTTTTCCATTAGTTAATTAATTAATGTTAGATATTGAATATTTTTATAATTAAAAACATATGTATGGTTTTAATTATTTGATGGGTGGGACTATAATTTTATATCCCAATAATTGATTGGTTAAAGTTATATATTATGAGATAAATAGGAATGGGAGTGAACCCAAAAATTTAAGGGACTGTTCTCGTTAATTGATGGGAGGTCCTAGAATTATACAGCCCTCCATTGCATTCAGTTTAGATTTATATATCATGAGATAAAATTTTAGGGATTAGTGTGTAAACCCAATCCAATATGGTATATTTTCCACTATATGATGATGTTATTGGAAATTTACTTTGACAAAGTAAATGATTATTGATTCTTACGTATGTTCCATAATCTTATATTTTGAAACATTCACTTTTTATAATGATTTATTTATTATATTATACTCAGATACTTATTCCTAATTTATTTTTAAAGATATATATATTTTTGGGTTTTTTTTAATGTTATGTTCTTGGACCTTTAATATGATCACATACCCACATGCTTATCTTATGCACACTTATGGTCATAAATTCTTATCTCTTCTATTTACTCCTACTATGTAAATGGGATTACAACCCTTCTTATTTTTCTATTCACTCAGATATAAATAAATTTATTAATTATGATAAGTTAATAAGGGTACCATTGGAGAAGAAAAACTATGGGAAATATAGGATATTTTTTATAAATTATTTTATTATGTATCTAGTCTCTAAAGACACTAAACCTTTATAGTTATATAGTGTGAATTATTATGAGATATATTGAATATTCATATCTAATAATGTACTATTTATGTAAATGATTCTTATATAACCTTAATAATGATATTTATGGACTTTAGATTATATCCTCTAATGGGTCTTTTTTTCAATTTTAGACAGGCCTTTGAGACATCAAGATTTTGGGACTTTATGCCATTAATATGTAATAAAATTAGTCTAGTGGGTGATTGACATTATTTTTAGGGAGGAATGATTCTTGAACCATCTAAGTTCTTAAGTGTTTGTGTTTTATACTTTTAATACTCTCAAACTAAAAATAATAATATTCATAATAATAATAATAATTCATTTTGGGGATTAACTAAGTGGAAAAGTCACCCCGTAATTATGGACCAGAACAGAGTTAAAATCATGGAATCCCCCTTTAATGGGATATTTATCTGACCATTTATAGAAAATTATGGGCCCACTATATGGGTACAAATAGAAATATACAATAGATGATAGTTTTGAACTAGGTGAGAAACTTAACGCATCTAGTATATGGTGTAACATTACACAGGTGTCGTCAGGTGTTTAACCATAAAAGAGGGATGTGAATGCTTTCAATTATCAACCAGCTATCCATCCACATAAATTTATAATGTGGGTGGGAGGGGTTCCATAAAACCTCACCATCAATATAGTGGGGATAAATAAATACTTATACACGAATGGTAGGTGGTGCAGTGGGGAGACACACAAGGATTTCTGAATGTATGACTTGAAATAGGGATGGGTGTAATGGAACATATATTACCGCACTCCTCCCATATGAATTTATGATATTTGGTAGAGGGGTTCCCTACCACAATACATAAGGGGAAACATGATGCAATGATTCTCTGCAGAGTACACACAACATTCATCCTCATAAAAAGGTAGAATGAATACTGATATGGGATCACATGGCATATGATTGGTGAATTGTGATGGTACATGCTTCTTAGTTTGGCATTTGGGTAATTTTATTCACAACACTTTGGGCCCCTTTCAGTTATGCCTTCAATCCATCAATATCCTTAGATTTTTTATAGTGACCTAGGTTATATACACTTTTATTTTGAATCATTACTATATGGTAAATATTTAATCTCAAAAATAATCACACAATATTAATAAAAGAAGGTTTAATGTCTTTGGTTATTATCTATATAAGTGAATTATTCTACAACAGTTGTGAACATTTCTCCATAATTGAGCCACACTAGAATCCATCCTATAATTCTTATATGTTATAGTAATATTCATAACATCTAGAAATGTAAACTTAATAAATGGTTGAGCTTAGATGATCAATAAGCGTAAAAATAAGTTATAATAATCTATTATCATTAGTGAACACAAAATGGGCATGTTGTTATAAAAATTTTATATAACAAAATTCTTACCAAATAAAGCAAATATGATAAATCATAAAATATGACTTGGTATAACATAAGACAAGAATAAAAATAGTGTAAAAACATGAGTGGATAAACATGATCCATGATATCTTAACATAGTCATGAGAATAAGCATAAAACTATGAACCATCTATCAGCTTTGGAACAAACATTACTATAAGGAATATTACAGTCATGGGTCACACCATCAGCTCCCATGCTTTAGAGAAACTAAAATATAATCATGAATAGATATCTCATAAGATATAATCATTAAACTAATGCATTGAATCTAGATATAGGACTCCACCCCCCATCATCCATATTTATGAGTGCCACTTGAAATCAATCACTTATCACATCTTAATGAATCAATAAAAATAAAATGGGTTTTATAAAACTTTAAAAATTATAATATTTCCATTTTATATCATAAATAACCCATGGAAAGAAAATTGTTTTCATTTAACACATCATAAATATCCAATAAAAATAAAATCATTATCATATGGATTCACATAAATAAATCCTTAATAATTTCATCTATAATCATAAAATTATAAACCCATGAAAATTAAATGGGTATACAACGAAAAAAAGTAACATTATAGGTAAATACAATTCAATCAAGAAAATAAATCATATGGTATTTACACCATATAGACAAAGGGTATATGACTAAGTTAATAATTTATGAAAATCAATCGATGTATTAAATCTAGGTGAACTCTATTTAATCAAATGAATCAAAAGTAGATTAATCACAAAGGGAAGCCTTTATTTGGAATTTTAGGATCATACATAGTGGAGGATTATAAAATAAAAAGATAGCGATGGATAATTCCTCCAAAATAGAATGAAATTACACATGTAATCTAGATAAAGAAGTGGTATGGTTATATTATAATAATATCATTGATCAAGAATTTTTTAGAGGATGCATATTTATAATTAAACAATTTTTTGGATCCTTAGGAAAAATCACTTTGTAAATAAAAAACATCCATTATATTTTTATTTTTTTAAATAGAAATATTTAAAAAAAGGGAGAATAATATCTTAATAAATAAAATAATTAATTTTTAGAAATTAAGTGTCATAGAAAATAAAAAAGTTAGTGTAACGAGTTGTTAACATGGAAAAAATTAAAAAGATATTATTTATAAACTTCGATGAACATGAAAAATATAAAAAAATTAAAAATTACTTTAAAACATATTGAATAATACCAAGTAGTAGAAAATGACCTCAATCAATTATTAGGGTATAGATAAGGACATTTTAAATTGAATCCCATGAATTAGGACATGGAAAAAGTAAAGCTCCCAATATAAAAAAGAGAATAGGTCAGTTTAACTTTCATGAAAAACTTTAGGTAAAATATTGTGGGTCCCACAGAATATGACACGTTCTCTATGGTGTCCATGACATGGGAATAACTTCCATACTGCTTTGAAGTAGGGTGTCATAGTAGGACACATAGAGTATCACACAATAACACTTTCCCCTGAGTCCCACATTGAAACTCGGAAAGGGTTTGGGGAATAATATATGTCCCTGAGTCACTCTACCCACCAAAATGCCTTTTCCAACAAGGGATATCTCTAACAAGATAACCCTATAAAAAATAATCTAGTGAGGGATAAAACCTAAAGAGAACAATATTATTGGTGGTATAGACAGCTTAATTGGTCTTAACAAGTTGTACCAGAGCTAGGAAAATCTTTAGTCCCTATGGAATGTGATGAAGGGGAGATTATGGGTCTCAAAAAATGTAGAACCATCCCTTGGGTGTCTGGTTCTTGGGACTAACTACCATACTTCTTGGTAGTAGAGAGTCACGACATGAAACATAGAGTGCCTTGCCATGCTAATTTCCCCTGAGTCCGACATCAGAACCCAGGTAGGGTTTGGTAAAGAATATATGTCCTTGAAACCCTATGACCACTGACAAGTTCTTTTCTAGAAATGGTGATATGTAATTGGCTAACCCTTGTGATAAAACCCTTGCGGGATAACACCCAAAGCAGACAATATTATTGGTGTTAGGGACATTTTCCTTGGTCTTAAAAATGTGAGTCAATAATAAATATAATATCAAGGGGAAATATAAATACCTATTAATATATGAATGAAATTAAGATGGATTTTATAAATAATAATAATTCCATATATGTATTATATTTTAAAAAATATTTATTTTAAAATAAGGTTGACAGTGAAACCCTTACAATTAGAGTAACATTTTCATAAAAACCAATTTCAAGTTGGGTATCTTTTTAGTCGATATAAATTTAAATAAATTAAATAATATGGATGTTCAAACCCCATGAATATGGTAAAATAAATTTATTAGTTATTAATCATATCGTATTAATGTTATAATGGTTCACATTAAGAAATAAGTCTCAAAAAATTATATTTGGGATATATATTATCTTACCTTGTTTACCCTCTTAGTTGAATGCACTATAAGATCTTGTATAATAAATATAAATATATTAATCACTTATTTTAAAACCTTTTTTATATACCGAATATTTTTTATGCCTCATTTATAGTTATTATATATATTTATATTAGTTATTTATTACAAATTTTTGATGTTAGGTGTGGGTAATCTTGATCATTTTGAATTAGTTTTGTAGTAGTGGTGTCATTATTCGTTCATCACCCAATGTTCATCCTTATATGTAAATTAAAGTTACAATAATTTATGACTTATAATGATTTATTATAAGGTCCAAGACTTAAAAAATCCTTAAATTGAATATTTATACAATAAATTATTTTCTTGCATTCTCGAAGACCTTTCTGATTTAGAGTTTTTGATCATTAGGTCATAAATCTTACATAATAAACCCATACATTAAAAATTATACACTTACTCTTAGTATCCATTTATCGTAAGTTTCAAAATATTTAATATAAAACATGTTTTATTTTCTTCAACCATCTTTACAATTTTCACATTACACTCATCTATATCCTTACTCATCATTAAAACCCTATGAAAAACATTTAAAAACATGGAATGAGAACAAAATCTCAATAAGGGACAAATAAATAGGAATAAATAAATATTTGTTTACATTAATACACATTATTTAAACAATTATCATTCATTATATTAAATTTTTTTCTCAAAATGAATTTTTTTACCCCAAAATTTGACTTCACTACCCAAATATTTTAAAAATACATTTCATAAGTTGTTATCAAGGAAACAAAACATATAAATGTTTTCTTATCATGAAAAATTCATGAAAATAAATTATGAATGTTATTATTTCCTTCATTACACTCAAAAAAATTTAATTTTGAACTGATAAGAAAAACATTTTTAGATAATGATATATACATTTTCTTTAAAACCCAATTTTCAAAAATACCCCTAAAAAGGAAGGAGGGTTTTAATTTAAAGAAAAAATGATATATTATAAATTAATATAAACATAAATTAATGGTTTCTATGGTGGTGAAATCTATCAATGTCATATATATGGCATCCCACCTTTTTAATGCATAAATTTTCATTACAGTTTACGTTCAGAGGATCTTTAAAGTCTTGTGTCTTGGAAATACGGAACTTAATACATGATGACATAATTTTTTTTCTTAACCACATGAAAAGATTGTTCATTTTTCATCCTATGTTCATTACAAAATCTCATAACCTGGGAGCATACATCAAAGGAAAGGGTGAGCAGAAGGCCCAGTAAGGGAAACAAGAGAAACATTTTACATGTGAACTTGAGATACATCAATAAAGTCATGATAAATAACTTTAAGGCACGAGAAAGAGATCATGAGGCATATCATAATAAAAATAACATGTTTTATAACATGAATATGAAGCTACAACATTTAACTTAGAAAATAATTTCCGTATCACGAAGGTCCATCCCCAAGGTGTCATTAAAACATTACAAAGGTTATTCACCAAGGTATCGTTAAAATGGTCACCTCTAGAGATTAAGTCTTTGCCCAATGCATTAGAGCGCTATCAGGGCGCACCATTAATTTGTATTTATTATCATGTGATCCACACATATCATCATCAAACATTTCATAAATAACCCATATAGAATAAAAGAAATGGGTTTCATTTCATAATCATAACATTTTAAAAACTGCTTTAAAGACATGATCTTTATGTCACTTTAAACCCACAGAAATGGAAAGTGGGTTTCATGAATGTAACTCCCAGAATTTAAAAAAAAAAATTTTGGTATATATATGAATACCTCTATAGAAAAAATAGTTTTGAATATTCACTTAATAAAATAAAAGAATTTGAGAAAAAGAGAGAGACATTTTGAGATGAACAATTTGGCAACACAACGGCTGTGTTACAGGGTTTTAGAAAATATTGAAAAGAGAGGGGACATGGGTCACCCACTCATAAATGATCCATAAAACAATATAGGGACATAATATAAAGGTTATAAGAACATGGTAATGAAATTTTAAGGACATACCATATGAAATGAAAAACTTGAAAGGAAGAAAAAAACCAGATTTCTCTTATGAAAATTCGGCAGCCTAATGGCGTCACTTAAAACTTAAAAAAATGAATTGATGAGATAAAATAGGGTATCTACTCATATGAACATAAATAGTATAGTATAATGGATATATATATCATACCCCAACATAAGAAAAAGTAACTTGAAAGGCATGACATTAAAATAGAACTTTGAAAATGAGAAGGGTGAAAGAATCCATTACAAAAATTCGGCAGCCAAACGGAGCCACTTAAACATTCATAAAATGAAATGATGAGAGCAATAGGGGGTCTATAATCATATGAAAAAGAAAAGTAAAGTAATATTAATATAAAATAACAAACCCAACATATGAATATGGGGATTAAAAGAAAAGTCATAAATGAGAGTACTTGAAAAGAAAGAGAGAGGTAGGATCCCTTACCTTGAAGAGTAACTTCGAAATCTTGAAGTCCGGGACCTTGGAAGGCATGAGGGAACCTTGGGAGGACTCATTGGGAGGTAAAGAGACCATAACTTTGTTGTGGAGGATTTGGAAATGAAATTAATGAGGGAGAGTCTTGGTATTTATAAGAGAAGTGAGGGGACAAAACATTAATTGCCACGGGACACCTCATTAGTGGTATTGGAAAAACCATGGGCTTGCCCCATTGTATTTTCACAAGGTATTGCCACTTGGGACACCTTATACCTTATCTTACTATTAATAATTTTACCAGAATTATTTCATAATTATTACATCCTTAATGATGTCATTAAACACCCGAAACTCAAAAACTGTAATTTCACTATTCACTGAAAATTCAATTTTCTCAGAAAAATCCCAAAATTTCACCTTAACCAAATATCGATGCTCTAATTTCAAAAATGAACTCCATTTTATGAAAATAATTTTCTAAATATTTTTAATTTAATTTTTAAATAAAAAACACTCTTCACCTGAAAAAACTAATACTTAACCAATAATTTCTGAAATAGTTATTTTCATATTTTGTTGAATCACATTACTTAATCAAGGTTCCTAAATTATATTAACACTTTCATTAAGTGAGATTAATAATCCATTTTGTAACATTAATAATCTTAAGGGTAAAATCACTATTCATAATTTACTATTCACAAAAAAATAAGTTGATCTTTTTAGATTCTAAATTTCATACTGAAAACATTTCGTGGAGATAATTTTTTGAAAATCATTACACATAATTAATTATTTAAGGATTACATAATTATTTTAAAATATCTATTTTTCCAAAATTCATCAATAATATGCCTACTATATTTTTCCAGACATTTGAAAATTCACAAACTTCCACTACAGGAAAACTGAATATTTGCGACGGGATCCCATCGCAAAAGGTATTTTGCGATGGAGCCCCATCGCAAATTGCCCGTTGCCGAAAACGGCGTCACAAATAGGTGTTTTTGCGGTGGTCCTGTCACAAAAAAAGTTTTTACGACGGTATTTTTCCCCGTCGCAAATGGTTTTTCGTTTATATATAAAAAATGTATTTGCGACGGGTCGTCACAGATAGATTATTTGTGATGGGTTTCTGACCCTTCGCAAATGCAAAATTTAAAAAAGGTATTTATGACGGACCGTCGCAGAAATGTTTTCCCGACGGGTATTCTTCCCATCGCAATTGTCACAGAAAAAAAATATTTACGACGGGAAATGCCGTCGCAAATATTCCCGCCGCAAATACTAAAAAAAATAAATAAAAATAATTAATACAAATCATATAATATTATATAAAAATAATAATAATATTAATAATATAAAAAAATTATATTATTATAATAAAAATAAAATAATATATAAAATATAATTATGAAATATTAATATAAAATAATAATAATATGAATATAAATAATATAATATAATATAATAATACTTATATTAATAATATAAAAAATTAATATATTATTATTATTATTAAATTATGTATATAATAATAATAATAATATAAATAATATAAATAAATTATATTATTATAATATTAATAATAAAAAATATATATAATATATTTATGAAATATTAATATGAAATAATAATAATAATATGAATATAAATAATATAATATTATATATTATGAAATATTAATATCAAAAAATAATAATAATAGTACTAATATTAATAATATAAAAAATTAATATAATAATATTATTATTAAAATAAACATACATATTTATAAAAAAATAATATTAATAATATTAATATTAATAAAATTATAAAATTATAAACTTCTCAATATTAAAAATAAATATAAAATATTAAAAGTAATATTACTAAAATAAGCAGACATTAAAAATAATACTAATAAGTAATCAAATATTAAAAAAAATAAAAAAAAATTAAATCATGCAATATTCGTACCAATATGAAAGAGGAATTGTAAATAGTTAATATGACAATAAACTATGAACTCAAATTTTTATTACATCTAAAAAATCACTGGGGGGGTGGATAATCTGGAGGATCTGGAGGATCTGGAGGAGGTGGTGGAGGAAACTCCATCCCTAAACTATGAGTCAAACGACGCATATACTCCATATACTCCTGATGTTGCTCCTCATATCGACATCTCTCCTCATCCTGCTGCTGACGCATCTGCTCCTGCCATCGACGCATCTCCTCATCGTGTTGCTGACGCATCTGCTCCTGCCCCTGACGCAAATCCTTTATTCGTACCAATATCAATGAGGAATTGTAATTTGTTTCATAATTATTTAATTTCTATTTGTTTCACAATTATTTAATTTGTTTCCTAATTATTTAATTTATTTCCTAATTATTTAATTTGTTTCCTAATTATTATTTCTAATTGTTTCTTAATTATTCAATTTCTATTTGTTTCCTAATTATTAAATTTCTATTTGTTTCCTAATTATTCAATTTCTATTTGTTTCCTAATTATTTAATTTCTATTTGTTTCCTAATTATTTAATTTCTAATTATTTCCTAATTATTTAATTTCTAATTGTTTCCTAATTATTTAATTTCTATTTGTTTTCTAATTATTTAATTTTTTTTCTAATTATTTAATTTGCTTCTTAATTATTTAATTTGTTTCCTAATTATTTAATTTGATTCCTAATTATTTAATTTATTTCCTAATTATTTAATTTGTTTCCTAATTATTTAATTTGTTTCCTAATTATTTAATTTGTTTCCTAATTATTTAATTTGTTTCCTAATTATTTTATTTGTTTCCTAATTATTTAATTTGTTTCCTAATTATTTTATTTGTTTCATAATTATTTTATTTATTTCCTAATTATTTTATTTCTATTTGTTTCTTAATTATTTTTTTGATATTTGTTTCCTATTTATTTTATTTCTATTTTTTTCTTAATTATGTCATGTAATTATTTCCTAATTATTTTATTTCTAATTGTTTCTTAATTATTTTATTTCTAATTGTTTCCTAATTAAATATTTATTAATTATATAATAATCATATAATTATTCCTAAATAAATATAACTTTCTCTAATTATTTCTAATTTAATATGTTTATTTCTAATTATTACCAAAACATCCTCCGGGAGTGTCGAACCAAGAGTGCAGCAAAGCCCGTTGTCGTATACCAGGTTACCCCGAGTCAAGCTCGAAACACCTTGTCAGAGTTTTCACTCCTAGGTACATATGTGCCAGAGCTGTCTCTATTTGTTCGTATCTAGACAAAGAATATTTGGTAAAACAAAATAATCTAATTATACTATATAGCTATATAAACATATTAAAAAAATTAAAATTAACAACTAGAAATAAAATTTACAATTAACAATTAAAAATAATTTAAACTATATACCTTCTCAGTTTGCACCTCCTAACTCCTTCTCAGTTTGCACTTCGTAACTCTTTCTCTTCTCTTCCCATAAGAAAAAATTAAAATAAAAAAAATTTCTACTTAGAACAGAAATTTAAAGAGAGAAAGCGAAGAATAATAAGACAGATCTGAATGATTTGAAAAAAAACGAATGAGGGGTATATATAGGTTAGAATATTTGCGACGGTCTTATTTGCGACAGGTTCCCATCGCAAATAAGAGTATTTGTGATGGTATACCGTCACAAATACCTTCGCCCGCATTAATTACGGGAGGCGGTTAAAAGGGTTTTTGCGACGGGCCCGTCGCAAATAGCTGCCTGCTGACATACCATTAGCGACGGGCGGATATCCCCGTCGCAAATTGCTATTTACGGCCGCTGGTATTTGCGACGCGTCCCGTCGCAAATACCTTCGCCCGCATTAAATACCAGCGGCGGTTAAAAGGGTATTTGCGATGGGCGAACAATTACCCGTCGCAAAGGACTATTTACTGCCGCCGGTATTGGCGACATGACCCATCGCAAATAACACCTGCAGAATAGTTTTTTGCAACGGGTAATTGTCCCATCACAAACAGTATTTACCACCTCCGGGTACTTGTGACGGGACAAATGCCACCATCGCAAATAGTATTTACCATCTCCGAGTACTTGCGACGGGACAAATGCCACCGTCACAAATAGGCTTCCCACATTTTGGCGTGCAAACTGCGCCATACCTATTGCGACGGGCCCTGTATTCCCGTCACAAATACCTGACCATTTGCGACGGGAATAAATTCCCGTCGCAAATATGCTTTTCGTCAGATTTATTGCGACGTGAATAAATCCCGTCGCAAATAACCCATCACAATAATCGATTTTTCCCGTAGTGTTCACCATAAAAATAAATCACAATTTTTATTTTAATCGAAGGATTACACAAGGCGGTTACAGTCTCGTTACATAGCCCCTTATAACACCAGAATAAGACCTAAGAGTAAGGTGTGCTAGAGTGATAGAATCCTGGGGTAGCTTGGCCAACATTTCCTAAGTAGTGATTTCTATCAGCTTGAAGTTCTCGAGAAGGTGATTCCGTTCCAGCTTCACACGATGAAGTTCGGCTTGGGTTTGGTCTAGAGCAAATCCCAAAGGTGCTACCTCTTTCCCGAGTTCCATCAGATGGGATTCGATCTGCCCGAGACTACTAAATGGGGCCATCAAATCTTCTTTCTATATTAATTAATTAAGATCACTTGTATTTAAAACAATAATCGCAACATTTAGTTTCTAACAGTCATATTAACTGACGGTCATATAACAGTCGAAACCCAACTGTCTTATTTTAATTATAATCATTTTATTAAATGAAATAGTTTTATTGAGTATAAAATAAAATAACACACAAAGTTAGTAAACAGAATTTATTCAAAAATTTCAGGTCGTTATAATCTTCCCCCCTTAAGAAATTGCGTCCTTGAAATTTTAAAATTGGGCATGGAAATTTCGTTGAAAGTCCCACATTAGAAAAAGAGTCAGTAAAACTATTACTTTAAAATAAATGAAGGGAAGTACAATGGTCACCCGAGTTAACCCATACCAGGATTCTATGTAGGAAAACATGGATATGGAAGAGAAAACAAAGGGTCAAGTTTTTATGGAGAGTGATATAAAAAATGATTAGGAGAAAATTAACTACAAGAAGATCACAAACTTAAGATGTGTTAAATGGTCATTGATTACCCAGTAGGAAATGCAAACCAAAAACGTTTTTGTTTTATGTTCTTTTTCATAATTTTGAGGAATTCATTTACTACATAGAATAAAACATACAGAAATATAATTAATTTCAAGTAGAGTTTTATCCCTTAATAAGTTTCCACCAAGAATAATCTTTTCTACAAACAATGAGAATTCAATAAGACTTGGTCTCATCAAAAGTACAAGAATCATCTTCTAGAGAATCACATAATTCACAAAATAATAACTATATTTTCCCCTTATCTTTAGTCATCAACTAAAGCTAAAATGGTTAGTACAAGATCATATAATCCCCAAAAAGGATAATCTTTTTTAAAAAAAATATTACTATTAATCTCCAAAATTCAACAAAAGTACCCAAAGTTCCAGAAAGACCTTTTAATACACAACCATCCTTAAAATTATTTAGATTAATCCAAACTAAGATTGGAACCCAAAACTCAGAAGGATTTAATCACATAGTCTTCCACAATAAATATTTACATTTATCTTCAAATAACATAAACTACTATTAAAGTCTTATAATAATGTGTAATTAACCTATTCACATATTCTCTATTCTAGGTTCATCATTTTCTAGAAATAACCCAAATCATCATATGTCCAAAATAAATACATAAATTCCTACAAAAAAAATTTCAACCATTCCTCTTCAATTTAAATCTTGTAGTATTTTATTTCCCTTAGGCATATACTACTCAAAAAGAGAAAACATCGTCCAAAATAACCTTTATCATTTAATCACCAAATCATTTTCCTATACAAAGGATATCCATTTGATAAAACATAAGTTTCCAAAATCAACTTATTCTTGATCCATAAAAATAGCAGGTACATTAGTCAGTCTGAAGGGCATAAAAAAAAACTCATAATTTCCATATATTGATTGGAAGGAAGTTTTTTGGAATATCATCATTCTTCACCCTTAATTGATGATAACCAGAATGAAGATCAATCTTAGAGAATAATTGAGTCCCGCGAAGTTGGTCAAATAAGTCATCAATTATTGGAAGATAGTATTTGTTCTTTACTGTGATCCGATTTAGTTCTCTATAATCAATGCATAGCTGCATCGATCCATCCTTCTTCTTCAGAAATAGAACGGGTGCACCCTAAGGAGACACACTTAGTCGGATAAACCCATTCTCCAAAATATCTTGGAGTTGTTTCTTTAATTCCTCTAGCCCCACATTTTCCATCCTATAGGGGGTCTTTTACATCAGATGAGATCCATGTATAAGTTCAATGGATAAATCTACCTCTCTTTCTGGGGGAGGTCCGGGTAACTCCTTAGTAAATACGTCAACATATTCCTAGACGATGGGGAAATTTTCTAAAAGAATAAATCCTTCGTGAGAAACTTATTTCATTCACAAATCTTTTAACTAAAAAGGATTTTATTTCTTAAAACTTCATGCTTAGACAAATTACATTTTTCTATAATTTCTTCATAATGATTCATAAAAATCTTGCTATTAACCAAACATATCCCCCAGGTGTGTCGTAATTGAGAGTGTGGCAAGGCCCGTTGTCATGTACCAGTTCCTTTTTGATTATAAAAGCAGTGTTTTTGGGTATTACCCCTATGTACATATGTGTCGGAGCCACCTCTACTTGTTCGTATCCAGATAAGGATTTATTTGTTTGGAAACCACTTACTCAATACTTCATCAAAATACCAGGATGTTTTCCTATATTTAATATTTTCATTAAGAAACCTTGTAAAGTTTTCAAATCCTAATTTCCAAAAATAACAAAACTATCTTTTGATACTAACTATGGCATCCCTCCTTTTTAATATATAACTTTTCATTATATATTACGTACAGAGGATCTTTAAAGTCTAGTGTCTTGGAAATCAGGAACTTAATACATGATGACATAAAACATTTTTCTCAAACACTTGAAAGTCTTATTCATTGTTCATCCTAATTTCATTACAAAATCTCATAACCTGGGAGCATACATCAAAGGAAAGGGTGAGAAGAAGGCCCAGTAAGGGAAACAATAGAAACATTTAACATGTGAACTTGAGATACATTAATAAAGTCATGATAAATAACTTTAAGGCATGAGAAATAGATCATGAGGAATATCAAAATAAAAATAAAGTGTTTCATAACTTGAAGATGTGGATACAACATTTAACTTAGACAATCATTTCCCTATCACCAAGATCCATCCCCAAGGTGTCATTAAAAAATTACCAAGGTTATTCACCAAGGTATCGTTAAAATGGTCATCTCTAGAGATTAAGTCTTTACCCAATGCATTGGAGCGCTATCAGGGAGTACCCTTAATTTGACATTATTATCATGTGATACAAATATATAATCATTAAAAATTTCATAAATAACCTATATAGCATAAAAGAAATGGGTTTCATTTCATAATCATAACATTTTAAAAACTACTTTAAAGACATGATCTTTTTGTCACTTTAAACCCATGGAAATGGAAAGCGGGTTTCATGTATGTAACTACAAAAATTTAAAATAGAAACTTTTGGTATATATGTGAATACCCTTGTAGAATAAATATATTTTAGTATTCACTTAATAAAATAAAATAATTTGAGAAAAAGAGAGAGACATTTTGAGACGAAAAATTCCACAGCATAACGACTATGTTGCAGGGTTTTCGAAAATATTAAAAAGAGAGGGGACATGGTTCACCCACTCGTAAATGATCCATAAAACAGTATTGGGATAGAATATAAAGGATATAAAAACATGGTAATGAAATTTTAAGGACATACCATATGAAATGAACAACTATAAAGGAAAACAAAAATAAGATTTCTCTTATGAAAATTCGGCAGCCTAACAGCGTCACTTAAAACTTAAAAAAATGAATTGATGAGATCAAATAGGGTCTCTACTCATATGAAAATAAATAGGACAATATTATGGATACAAAGATCATAACTTGACATGATAAAAAGTAACTCGAAAGTCTTGACATTAAAATATAACTTTGAAAATGAGAAGGGTGAAAGAATCCCTTACAAAAATTTGGCAACCTAACAACGCCACTTAAAGATTCATAAAATGAAATGATGAGAGAAATAGGGGTAACTCATCATATGAACATGATAAGGAAAGTAATATTAATATAAAATAACACCCCCAACATAAGAACATGGGGTTTAAAAGAAATGACATAAATGAGAGTACTTGAAAAGAAAGAGAGAGGTAGGATCCCTTACCTTGAAGAGTAACTTCGAAAGCATGAAGGTTGGGACCTTGGAAGGATTGAGGGAACCTTGTGAGGACTCATTGAGAGTTAAAGAGACCATAACTTCGTTGTAGAGGATTTGGAAATGAAATTAATGAGGAAGAGGCTTGGTATTTATAGGATAATTGAGGGGACAAAGCATTAACTGCCAAGGGACACCTCATCGGTGGTATTGGAAAAACCATGGGATTGACCATGGTATTTGCCTATGGTATTGGCCACTTGGGACAACTCATACCTTATCTTACTATTCATAAGTCGACTAGAATTATTGCATAATTATTACATCCTTAATGATGTTATTAAATAACCGAAACTCAAAAACTGTAATTTCATTATTCATTGAAAATTCAATTTTCTCAAAAAAATCCCAAAATTTTACCTTAAAAAAATATCAATGCTCTGATTTCAAAAATGAAATCCATTTTATGAAAAGAATTTTCTAAATATTTTTAATTTCATTTTTAAATAAAAAACACTATTCACCTGAAATAACTAATACTTAACCAATAATTTCAGAAACAGTTATTTGCCTATTTTATTGAATCACATTACTTAATCAAGGTGCCTAAATTATATTAATACATTCATTAAGTGAGATTAATAATCCATTTGGTCACATTACTAATCCTAAGCATAAAATCACTATTCATAATTTACTATTCACAAAAAAAAAAGTTGATCTTATTAGATTCCTAATTTCATACTGAACACATTTTCAGAAGACCATTTTTTGAAAATCATTACACATCATTAATTATTTAACGATTACATAAATATTTTAAAATATCCCCTTTTTCCAAAATTCATCAATAATTTTCATATTATATGTATCCAGACATTTGAAAATTCACAAACTTCACCATAAGAAGAAATCACAATTTTTATTTAAATCAAAGGATTACATAAGTCAGTTATGTTCTCGTTACATAGATCCTTATAACACCAGAATAGGATCTACGAGTAGGGTGTGATAGGGTGATAGAATCCTGGGGCGGCTCGGCCAACATTGTCCGAGTAGTGATTTCTACCAGCTTGAACTTCTCACGAAGGCGATTCTATTCCAGCTTCACACGATAAAGTTCAGCTTGGGTTTGGTCCAGAGCAAAGTACAAAGGTGCTACCTCCTTCCTGAGTTCCATCAGATGGGCTTCGATCAGCCTGAGACAACAAAATGGGGCCATCAAATCTTCTTTCTATATTAATTAATCAAGATCACTTGTATTTATAGACAATAATCACAACATTTAGTTTCTAACAGTCATATTGACCAACAGTCATATAACAGTCAAAACCGAATGGTCTTATTTTAATTAAACTCATTTTATTAAATGAAATAGTTTTTTTGAGTATAAAATAAAATAACACACAAAGTTAAGAAAAAAAATTTATTCAAAAATTTCTGGTCGTTACAATATATGTTAAAATTGAACATTTATTTTTTATTTTGTAAAGAAATTCAAATCATTCCATATAAAATATGTAAAAAGATTCATTTTAAAAAACACATAAATAATGAAAAAAGAGAAAAAAAATTACCTTTATAATTCATTTTTTCACATATAAATACATCCATAAAATAATTTTAAGAATATGTACATGGAATACAAATATTTATAAAATAAATATTCAAAAAATTTAAAATAGTGTTTTTAAGGAAAAGTGTCACTTATGACATAATAACATTTCAACCAATGAATCATTTAAGGAATGAATTTGGAATGTATTTTTAAACAATTTAATTTCATAAAGTAATGTTACCATACATCCATAACATCATTTATGCACCGCTAAAAGAAAATGTGTGGTGAAAATAGATTAAGTCTCAATGAAAGGGAATTGAGACAAGAAATCCCTTACTTCAAGTATGAATCATCATGTAAATTCTTTATCTTCATAAATAATAAAGTTATGTTAATTATTTAATTCATCAATAAATATTTTCAAAATTATTATTCCTTTTATTTTATTTATTACCATGTTATATTAAATTACTAAATCAATCAAGTTTATGTCGTATGTTTTGAATATATTCTGCTCATATGTCAAGAATGACTTCGGTAGGTTAAGAATGGTCCAAGAGGTCATTATTCCATAATATATATAATAATAATAATTAAATAATTATTATTTTTATACATTAATTATAAATTTAAATCCAACCGTGAAATATGGTTATGAAAATGAATTATGTTATAATCATTGAGACAATTTACCGTACATACGCAAGAGTAACACTTCAATGTTTCAGTGAAAATGAGGGAAATAAGGTAAGTATTATATTATCTTTCTAGAATTATTATTATATTTTAAAAATCATGTCATATATTTAAATAAAATTATATATTCTATCCATGTTATACTGTGATGAAAAATAAATCACATCACTTCAGGGAGCTATTAATCCTCACATACACAGAGAAGACATTATCATTTTCAATGGATTGAAAGGTAAGAAAATATAAAATATACTATTGTTTAATAAGTATAATTATTTCATGAATATAATATAAATATATTAAATCAATCCTTATTATCATCAATGAGAGGTGGTGATGGAAAACAAATTACATCAGCCAGCAAGGCGGTAGCCCATCAAATACATGAATAGTGATTTCATTTCCCATTAGATGAAGAAGAAGAAGAATTAATGTTAAGAAATAAACATAATAACATATCAATGTACGTGAGATATTAATTTTATTATATAATAATTGATTTAATTTTTTTAAGGTGGTATAGGAATAAAAAATTAAATCATTTAGTTAAAAGTTATACATCTTTTCTTGAACAAATCCCTTTTCAGTACACCTTAATCCATCTAAGGTTGATATTATTACCAAAATAAGAACTATATTACATAGGGATTAGTTTTATTAATCTATCTGGGTAATTATTGGCTGAAATAAATATATTCTGAAGTGTGGATTGGATATATGGGGTGTCTTTTTATAGGTGAGGGAGAGGACACACTTGTTATATTCAAAAATATTAAAACATATTAATATCTCACTCAATAAAAATAGATCCAAAAAGGATAATTTAAATTTTTTAGATGATATTGGGTCCAAAAATGTCTAGAAAACAGTATTTAGACAACATTTTAGGTCATTTTACTCCTTATCCCTTTAATTTAACCCTTGATAAAAATCTTTTAGCCTTAACCGTGTTAACAGATTATTACTATTATATTCTAATCATTATGATCAAACATTAAGTTAAAATAATTACTTATTGTTAATTTTTATTATTCCAAATATGTAATCCATTTTATCAAAATATATTGATAAAAGTTTCAAAATTTAATTTAATATTTACCTTGTAAAACACGATGAAAAGTGATTTTCCATAAAAATATATTCTTAAGTATAAATTCACTATACAAAAACCTGAAATAAAATTGATTCCAATTACCTTAATCAGATTATTCATAATATAATTGTGCTAAATTTTCATTGAAACCATTTTAAAACGAAATGGATCTTTTAAATTGTTAGAAATGAAAAGACATTTTTTAATAAAAATCATTATTTTAAACTACTCATTTGAAAAATAGGACTTTTTTGAAAATTTTCAGAAACTATTCCTAAGATAATTTTGTAACGATGAATTAAAAAATTAAGTTCATTTTTTAAAATTTAAATTCTAAAATTTAAAAATCAATATTTTAAATAAAACTATATAATATATGTAAATAAATTTATTAAGAATAGAACTATTTTCTTTTTGATTAGAAATTACTTAATATTCTTATAGAGAATATAAATTTATAAAATCTAATAAGTGAATACTAATTTGGATTTAAATTTATTTAATATTTACATTAATTGGGTTTTTAAATTATTCCACCCATTTTTAAATTGTGTGCTCTAAATTTTATTTAATATTTAAAAGGAGGGGATATCTTTCCCTAAAAAAATTTTCTAATTCAAATGTTAGGTATTCAATTGAATGTTTTATGAAAAAAACCTTAATATAGTAAATTTTTTTTTCTACAATACATTCTCTCTTCAAGAATATTTATTAAAAATTTCTTATAATAAAGTTTTTCTTTTAAATGAACTAAATCAGGGATCCAAACATGAGGTCAATCTGACACATATTTTATTAACAAAAAAAACATGAAATATTTCATGTAGCTAAGATAAACTTGTATTTAATTCCAATAAACAAAATAAAACAATATAATCTTATCCAAGAATTTTATATGTTCCAATAAACCAGAGACTCAACATTCCCTTCTTTCCAAAATGCATCATACTTTTCTATAGAGATACTTATAGAAAAACATGATTTCCTGCCTTGAATGAATTATCTTTCTATTGGTTATCTACATAAAATTTATACCTGATTTGAGCCATACTCATATGTTATTGAATAATCTTCATATTCCCAACCATTTCTTTTACCAATTTTTTTCCTAACAAACTGGAGTCTGACACCGCTTTCTATATAATGTCTTAAAAGGTGCCATATTTATACTTAAATGAGAAGTATTATAATAAAAATACTCAACCAAATTAATATGTTGATTCAAAATTTCCTTATAATTCATTTAAAAAGATAAAATCATATCCTTTAAAGTCTTAATTATTCACTTCGACACTCCATCTGATTGAGGATGAAAAGATGTACTAAAATTTAATTCAGTACTTAATGAATTCTGAAGGCCTCTCCAAAAATTAGAAGTAATCATTGGATAGAAACCAGATATAATGGATATAGGGACTCTATGCAATCTAATTATCACTTTAATGTAAATTTAAATATTATTTTTTCAAATAATATTTAGTATATATTATTTCTCATCGGACAATTAAATTGAGTCCTCCATTCATCCATAATATTTATTATGCCTTGAATAATGAATATTTATTTAATAAATTAACAATAATGGATTATTTTACAATAAATAAATAAATATTATATCCACTAAATAGAAAATAAATATTTATAAAATATCCCTCTCATAGAATAGTTTTCTGATTTAATGGTGACAGAATATATATGATCAAGATAACATGAATAATTATTAAAATACACATGAGAATAATATTTATTAATCTTTTTAAATAATAAATTACAATATTATATATAATTGGGACTCTAGATACACTAAGTGTGTGACCATCAAGGCGACTTTCTCAGTGCAATCAAGAAAAGAAGTGTAAATTCAAAGGTTAGCATATAAAAAACCCCAAGAAACCCATAGAGAATGAAGTTAATGTCTCAATGACATAATATGTAAGAACCTAGTTCTTATTATTGATGTATGAGTTTCTTATTTTCCTTTTTCCTTAAGTTTTTTTGTGAAAATAAGGAAAATGGGGAAAATCCCAAATTTTGTGGGTACACGCCATGTACTTTTCCACACGCCGTGTACTTTGGATATGTGGGATGAGTACACAGGGCATGTAGGACTATCGGTGATGAATGGTGTAAAAACTAATTACACGTCATGTAATTAATATTTGCATGCCAGGTAATCAGTTGGAAGGTGAATAGTAAGGTGGTGGAAGCAGCCACCAGCGGAGCGACAGTACATGCCGTGTACTCGGGAATACATGCCATGTACTCATATTGACAGATGAATAGTTCAGTGGTGAAAAGTAGTCTCCAGAGGAACAGTTAAAAAAATGAAAAGAACACGCCATGTACTTGATAGCACACACCGTGTAGTTTTTTTCGCTTAAAATGGGTAGTAGACTCCTCATTTAGCAGAGGAGGCAGTAAGCTCATTTGGAGCTCAGGAGGAGAGGCCGGAGCTTGGAGGAGCTCCCAATCACATACCGAGAATCCATTTCTTACGCCGTCAATCTTGTTTGAACCATGCAGGTAATACCTTCCTTCTCTTTGAGCCGTTGATACCAATTATTTCCCAAGGGGATGCTATTTACGTTTTAATAGATAAATGTTTATCCCAAATCTACGCAATTATCGGTTATTTTGGAAGGCGTCGTTCACATATATCGATCAGAGGTGATCGAGGTAGGTGGTATGATGTTTAATTCCAACTGTCATGTTGTTTTTGTGTATCGTTGTGATACACACCCATGTTTGGAGTGTCGTATGGATGACTCATTGACTAATTAAATTCCTAGAATTGCATAGGTAATTTAATGAATATTTATAAATAGCTATATAAGATCATTGCTTGGATCCAGGGCCACCCCATGGGTGCGTTCCCTTGTTTATCCATTTGGCCAGGATACCCGAGGGTATGCTGTGATTATTGCATATTTTGAGTTTTCTTGAGATAAAATGTATATAATTGCTTGCTTATGTGTTGGGCTTGGCCCAGTTACTATTATCCCGAGGGAAAGGCCTGAGGGAAAGGTTACTATTCCACCCGAGGGAAAGGCCTGAGGTCAAGGTTACTATTTAGCTTGAGGGAAATGTTACTATTCATCCTAAGGGCAAGGCCTGGGGGCAAGGTTACTATTTAGACTGAGGGAAAGGTACTATTTAGCTTGAGGGAAAGGCCTGAGGTAAAGGTTCTATTCAGCCTAAGGGTAAGGTTCTATTCACCTTGAGGGCAAGGCCTGAGGGAAAGGGTCTATTCAGCCTAAGGGAAAGGTTCTATTCAGCCTGAGGGAATGACCTGAGGCAAGGTTCTATTCAGCCTGAGGGCAAGGTACTATTTCACCTTAGGGAAAGGCCTAAGGGGAAGGTTCTATTTGGCATGAGGGAAATATTTTTTTTAGATTGAGGGCAAGGATTCTTATGTATGAGGACACTGTTTACTTCGTATATTCACTATGGTGATTTTACATGTTATACCAACCAAGGTAAAGCACAGACTTGGTATTGTTTTACCTAGTACTTGTTAGATATATTGTTGTAGTTTTTCTGCGACACTGCTTAGGAGATTTTTGGCTGAGGCCGAGTCTCGAGAACATATAATTCAATTATCTTGAATTGTTAAATAATAATTAAATAGGAATGGAATTGGTAGGAGTAGCTGCTTCTGAGTACAGCCTAGTTTACTTCTTTTCCATTAATGCACACTACCGTTGCATAAATTCACTGACAGTTGGGCATGGGCCTTTTGTGGTTGCCTACAGGAATTTATTTCTCACACCCTGTTTGGGTCATATATTGGGCCCAAAAATATTATATTTCTGTAGGTTTAGATAAGGAAAAGAGTCCCTATAACTTTACTTGATTGTTGCAAAGGAGTAGGGGAGCATAGGACCAAGCTTAGGCTTGCGATGCTGCTGAGTTCCTGCAACACTGTTTATTTTTCTTTGCTGTATTTTTACCTTGTATTGTATTTATTCAAATTGTAGTGTATCTTATTTTGGATGCTTTCTAAGGCTTAGGGACATATTGCATCATTATATACGACTGTTGGTCATTTCCTTATTTCTGTACTGTTGTCCATTTCAGCTTTGGTATTGTTTACTGCTTCCGTTTTTGTATGCTTGTATTTTGTTCCACTGCATTACACTTTGAAAAATGAGGGCATGGTTTCCCCACTATGAGACCTAGGCCCTCACTGCTAGTCGGTAGCCTCTGAATTTTGGGGAAATTCGCTTGAGGTCTTGTGACCAACCGGGTTCAGGGAACCCATTGAGTGGCACCCAGATCTAGATGTTACAAAGTGGTATTAGAGGTTTTCTTTTCTCTTCATTATTTTATTATTTGGTGACAACATAAAGAGATAGATTTCTAAGGGATTTGGTAATAACTGTGCTCGGGAGTAGCTACCCTGTGTACAAGTAAAGGCCGGATTTCCTTGAATTAAATTGTCATTTTCTCTTTATGATTATTACAATTGATTTGATTTTCACCGTTGGGTGACACACTTGTGGTGTGCTATTTATATTATTATACCTGGGTTTTATTTAGTTGCAACCTGATGAGATGAGGGTATTCCATCTCATGCATCGTTTAGGCACATGTTAGAATCACATTCCATGCATAGTTTCCATGCCATGTAGGTGCATTAAAAATTGTATGTTGTTGTGATAGATGTTATGCTAGAAAAAGCATATTGTTGTGATAGATACCTTGATAAAATACCTGTTATTTGATAGGGTATTGTTATGTAAGGTTCTGTGATTGAATTCAAAACTTTGGTTTTTGAGTAGTATGGGCCCTCATCAACCGAAATTTGGTGGATCATCGACTTGTTTACCTTGTTATAACACGCATAAGATGCCAATCTATGATTCGTGGAGATTATGGTCCCTCACGGATCGGAATTTGTAACTTAGGTGTTGGTTTTAGTGTTTTCTGGACTCCAAAGTAGTTTCTGAGGCTTATTGTCTGGAAAAACCCAGAATACATGTCATGTAGTTTTGATTACAAGCTGTTTAATCTTCTATTTGGGAAGAAATCAAAAAAATTAAGTACACGCCCTGTACCGTATGTACATGCCATGTAGTTTCTACCCGTGTCATAGGCCGTGTTGGCAGAAACATGGGATATGGAAACTTCAAGGAACATGCTATGTTGTTATTATACACGCCATGCTGTGTTGACCTTGTTTCCTCCATGTAACTAACAACACGGGTAAAAAAATCTGAGCTTATACACACCATGTCAATGATGAACACACCATGTAGTTTGACCTGGGGATCTGACCGTGTAACTAACAAACACAGGTTGGTTTTACCTCCTCCTAAACATGCCGTGTACCTGAGGGACACACCATCTAGTCTTGAAATTTGAAAGACCATGTGGACTTGACCATGTGGATGGGGAAACAGGGTAGTGTACATGCCATGTGTGGGTTTAACAAGCCGTGTAGTGTCAGCCGAGTATCCAGCCGTGTCACTAACAACACAGGCAATTGGAATCTAATCAGTACACACCATGGTTATCTGGAACATGCCGTGTAGTCTGAGCTATGTACCTAGCTGTGTAATGGACAACACGGGTCGATGAAGCTCGTCTATTACACGCTGTGTAGACCTTATACATGCCATGTAGTCTCATTCAGAAGAGAGCCGTGTAGAAGGACACGGGAAGGGGAAGAAAATTCAAGTACATGTCATGTGTGTGTGGACAACACGCAGTGTGGCTAAGCCATGTAGAAGGACACGATTAGGGGAAGAAAATTCAAGTACATGCTGTGTGTGTGGACAACACGCCGTGTGTTTGTGGTGTTACACGACCAGTTTTGGAAGAAGTACACACTCAGGTAAAATACATAAGGGAACACGTCGTGTAGTATTTATAAATGCTGTGTAGTCTTTTTTGGTAAATCTTGAATGTTTTCTTTCTCCTGTTCCCTTCTTACACTTCTTTTTTTCAGTCCTTGATGATATTAATCTCAGGCGTGTGTTTGACCTTATAGAGTCATACCACCAAGACGACCACAAGTTGTTAGAAAGGAGAGAAACAACGAGTATACTCTAGAGACAGTAGGCCACGGGCTACTGATGGATCCTCCAGCAGAGCCATATGTAGTGCCAACCATTATACCGAACACAAGTGCATAAGCGCAGTTCTGTGAAGGGTTTATGCGGTTTATACAGACCTTCCAGGGAGCACCTACGACTGCCACATCTATGGAAGAGATGATGCGTATATTCCAGCAGCAGAATCTGCCTACATTTTTAGGGGATGGCAGACCACAGGCTGTAGAGTCTTGGCTGGGTTCTATACAGACTATCTTCGAGCATCTAGAGACGCCTCTAGGGAATAGGGTCAAGCTCTCTACATACATGCTGCGTGATTCCACCAAGAGATGGTGAGATGTTACCAACCAGACTGAGAATCACCGTGACATGGCATGGGAAGATTTTAAGGCAGTCTTCTATGACCTTTTATTTCCATAGACACTAAGGGAAGATAAAGCTCGAGAGTTCATGAATCTATAGTGGGGCGCCATGTCAGTTATGGACTATTCTGCCCACTTCACTGAGATACAATGTTTTGCACCTATTCTATTGGGTGATGAGACGTTGAGGACTAGAAACTTTGAGGATGGTCTTCAATATGACATCTGAGCACTGGTGAATGTTTTTAGGTTGCCTACAATGCATGCTATTGTGAACCAGGCACTGATTATTGAGCGAAACCTGTGGGAAGGTAGTGGTGCAGGCCAGAGCGGTTCGACACCAGTTTCTGGTACTATTTTTACCCTTAAGAGGAAGGGAAAAATATATTTCTCTCACGGTGGCAGTAAAAGCCAAAATAATTCTACAGGTGGCCCGGTTATGTGCTACTAGTGTGGCAAGGAAGGGAACAAGTAACCTCAGTGTCCACATGAACTAGTGGAGTGCTGAGCTTGTGGCAAGATGGGTCATCTGCCGCATTTTTGCAGGGCGTTTCCACTAGTGGATAGTGGGAGGGGTTCTGTGCAGACTCCACATGCGGGAGCAGGATGAGCAGATTCTTACCAATCAGGGAATTGGAACACGTTGGGACGTTCAGGCAGAGGTGGTGGTCATGGCCTTGGTATCCAGACACCAGGATCTCAGAGACAGCAGGATGAGTTAGCTCAAGGTACAAAGGCTATGTCACAGAGCCATAGCACTGGGTAGGCATATGCAGTGCAACAGACCTAGCAGGAGTAGGATCCTGGACCTTTTACTGTCAGAGGTATTATTCTAGTTTCTTGTATTTTGTCTTCTGTGCATCTCGATACGGGTGTTGCACATAGCTTTATATATGTGCCTGTTGTGGAGAGTCTTGGGCTCTGTGTTTCTTCTTCTTCTGATATTATGACACTAGACACTCTGTTGGGGACTAGAATGGTAGGTGTACATCAGTTCAAGGACTGACCCCTAGAGGTTGGTGGGTGTCACTTTCCATGGGGCCCTTATTTCTTAGAGATGAAGATCTATGATGTCATTCTCAGGATGGAATGGTTGGTACCCTTTCGATTCTTTGTAGATTTCTATCGTCATAGGGTGTGTTTTACATCACCAGAGGGCAGAGACTTTCTATACAAGGGAGAATGGGATGTCTAGGTGAGCCGACCTAGACCTGAGCATCGTGGGCGAGGTGGAGTGACATCCCTGATTGCAAGTTTTTATCTGGATGACTAGGGAACTTCTCAGAAGGATTTCCCTCCAATAGTTGATCATTTCTGGGATATCTTCCCGGATGACTTTTTAGTTCTTCCTCTAGAGCGATAGGTGGATTTCTCTATTGATCTTGTGCCAGGAGCAGCACCAGTGTCCATTCCTCCTTATAGAATGGCTACACTAGAATTCCAGGAGCTCAAGAGGTAGTTGGAGGAGTTCCAAGAAACAGATTTCATTCGACCCAGTACTTATCCTTGGGGTTCGCCTATCCTGTTTATGAAGAAGGCGGACGGTACCCTCAAACTCTGTGTGGATTATCAGAAGCTGAACCAGTTGACGGTTAGGAACCTATATCTCTTGTCGAGGATTGATGATCTTTTTGATCAGCTTCGAGGGGCAGGAGTTTTATCAAAAATTTTCTTGAGACCCGAATACCATCAATTGCGCGTTAGACCATCGGACATACCGCTTATGGATTTTCAGAGCAGATATGGTCTATAAGAGTACTTGGTTATGAAGTTCAGACTCACAAATGCACCAGAAGTTTTCATGTATATGATGAACCGTATGTTCCATCCATATATGGATTCTTTTGTGGTAGTCTTTGTGGATGATATCTTGGTGTACTCTCACACTCTACATGACCATGCTACCCATCTTGATATCATTTTGAGTACACTAAGAGAGTATCATCTATATTCTATGCTCTCAAAGTACCACTTTTGGATGGACCATATACACTTTATGGGTCATATTATCTCAGAGACAGGAGTTGTGGTAGACCTAGAGAAAGTGAGAGCAGTAGTTTCTTGGGATCATCCTAATAACGTATTTGAGATATGAAGTTTGTTGGGGCTAGATGGTTACTATGTGCACTTTATACAATACTTCTACTTCTTAGCAACACCTTTGACGGTTTTGACTAAGTAGGGCGTGAAGTTTGTTTGGTCAGAAGCTTGTGAGACAACCTTTCAGGAACTGAAGGGAAGGTTGACATCAACACTAGTCCTGATACTTATAGAGCAAGGGAAGAGATATACAGTTTACTGTGATGCATCAGGTATTGGGATAGGATCAGTGTTGTTGTAGGGAGATAGAGTAGTTGCGTACGGGTCTCAATAGTTGAGGCCACATGAGAATAATTTCCCGACGCATAATCTCGAGTTGACTGCAGTTGTTCATGCGTTACGCTGTTGGAGACATTATCTGTTGGGAGAACATTTTATGGTGTATACGGACAAAAAAAGTATCAAATACATCTTTACCCTATGTGAAATGAACTTGAGATATTGAAGGTGTGTTGAATACCTTCATTCCTTCGACTTCAAGCATGCCTATACACCCGGTAAGGGTAATGCAGTAGCTGATGCACTAAGTAGGAGGACTCAGATATAGGTAGTGCGGGAGGCCAGTGGTGAGTGGCAGCTTATGGATTTATTCTTTGAGATGCATATGGAGGTTCACGATAGTTAGGAGTGAGCCTATCCTTCATCCTTAGATGTGACTTCTACCCTCCCAGATAGAGTGAGGATGAGACAACTATCGGATTCTAAAGGCCTAGTTCTACAGGAGTCGGTGGCAAGTGAGGACCCTCCTCCTGGTTGGACGATAGGCGATGGTGAGGTACTGTGTATCCATGGGTGAGTGTGGGTTCCAGGGGATATACACAAGGATTTACTGAGGGAATTTCATGCTTCATCTTGGGCAGTACATCCTAGAGTTACCAAAATTTACTGTGACTTGAGTCGTCAGTATTGGTGGTCGAATATGAAACGAGAGGTTCCTTGTTTTGTTACGAGATGTTCCTCCTGTCAGAAGGTGAAGGTGGAGCATCAGAGGCCAGTCGGATTGTTACAACAGTTACCCATTTCGAAGTGGAAATGGTATGATTTCATGATGGATTTCGTGACCGGGTTGCCGAGGTCACCTCGTGGCAGTGATTCTGTGTGGGTTGTTGTGGAGAAAGTTAATAAGGTATCTCACTTTTTTCCAATCAAGGAGACCTTCTATCTTGATGATATTGAGAAGTTATATATCCGAGAGGTAGTACATATTCATGGGTTTCCTCGTTCTGTCATTTCGGATAGGGACACCCATTTTACGTCTCGTTTCTGGAAGAGTTTTTAGAGGGCACTGGGTACACAGATGCTTCTGAGCGCAGCTTACCACCCTCAGACCGATGGCCAGTCAGAGCGTACGATACAGGTTCTAGAGGACATGTTGTGTGCATGTGTCCTAGACTTTGGGGGATCTTGGGAGAATCACATACCCCTGGTCGAGTTTTCCTATAATGATATTTTTCAGAAAACTATTGAGATGGAACCTTATGAGGATTTATATGGTAGTCCATGCCGACCACTATTGTGCTGGTTGGAGGCAGGTGAGATAGCTTTATTAGGACCATGTTTCATGCAGGAGACTTCAGAGTAGGTCCAGTTGATTCAGAAGCGAATGGATACTGTATAGTATCGTCCTAAATCATATGCTAATTGCCGTAGATGACCCTTGGAGTTCGTGGTTGGGGATCATGTTTTCTTGCGTGTTTCACCGAGGATAGGAAACAAGTGGATTAGGAGACAAATTAAACTTTCACCGAGGTATGTGGGGACGTTTGAGATTCTAGAGAGAGTCAGTTCGATTGCCTATCAGTTGCAGTTACCACATAGGTACCGGGCCATGCAGGATGACTTCCATGTATCTCAGCTGCGCCGTTATCACTCAGACCCGTTTCACATTTTTCAGCCCGAGTAGGTTGAGTTTCAGGTTGATGAATCCTTTGAGAAACATCTGATTCGTATTGTTGATAGGAGCACAAAGGTTCACTGAGGCCAGTTAGGCCCTCTTTTACGGGTGCTATGGTAGAATTTTAGAGTGCAGGACGAAACCTGGGAGTGAGAGACTGATGTACATGATCATTGGCTAGAGTTGTTCTAAGATTTATCTTCACCACCCTTGGAAAGGAAATTCAGGGACAGATTACTTTAATGGGGGAAGTTTGTAAGAACCCAGTTCTTATTCTTGAGGTACGAGTTTCTTCTTTTCCTTTTTTCCTTAAGTGTTTTTGTGAAAATAAGAAAATGGGGAAAATCCCAAATTTTGTGGTTACAGGCCTTGTACTTTTCCACATGCCATGTACTTTGGCCGTGTGAGATGAGTACATAGGGCGTGTAGGCCTGTTGGTTATGAATGGTGTAAAAAAACTACAAACCATGTACTTAGTATTTACACACTATGTAATTAGTCAGTAGGTGAGTAGAAAGGTGGTGGAAGTAGCCACCATAAGAGAGATAGTACACTCCGTGTATCAGGAATACACGCTGTGTACTCATGTTGATAGATGAACAGTTCAGCAGTGAAAAGTATCCGCCAAAGGAATAGTTAAAAAAATGAAAAGTACACACCGTGTACTTGAGAGTACATGCCGTGTAGTTTTATTTTTTTGCTTAAAACGGGCAGTAGCCTCCTCATTCAGCAGAGGAGGTAGTAAGCTCGTTTAGAGATTGGGAAGAGAGGTTGGAGCTTGGAGGAGCTCCTGATCACATGCCAAGAATCCGTTTCTTCCGCCGTCGATCTTGTTTGAACCGTGCGGGTAAGACCTTCCTTCTCCTTAAGCCATTCTTAACAATTATTTCATGAGGTGAAATTATTTACGTTTGAATAAATAAATGTTTATCTCAGATCTATGCCATTCTTGGTTGTTTAGGAAGGTGTCGTTCATGTATATCGATCAGAGGTGATCGAGGTAGGTGGTCTGATGTTTAATTCCAACTGTCATGTTTTTTTTGTGTACCATTGTAATACACGCCCATGTTTGGGGTGTCTTATGGCTGAGGAATTGACTAATTAAATTCGTAGAATTATATAGGTTATTTAATGAATATTTATAAACTACTATCTGGGATCATTGCTTGGATCCAGGGCCACCCTGTGGGTGCATTCCCTTGTTTAGCTGTTTGGGAAGGATACCCAAGGGTATGCCGTGATAATTTCATTATTTGAGTTTTCTTGAGAGAAAATGTATATAATTGCTTGCTTATGTGTTAGGATTGGCCCAGTTACTATTCACCTGAGGGAAAGGCCTGAGGGAAATGTTACTATTCAGCCTGAGGGGAAGGCCTGAGGGAAAGGTTACTATTTAGCATGAGGGAAATGTTACTATTCATCCTGAGATAAAGGTTACTATTTAGCTTGAGGGAAAGGTACTATTCAGCCTGAGGGAAAGGCCTGAAGGAAAGGTTCTATTCAGCCTGATGGCAAGGTTCTATTCAGCCTGAGGGAAAAGCCTGAATTTAAGGTTCTATTTAGCCTGAGGGAAAGGTTCTATTCAGCCTGAGGGTAAGGCCTAAGGGTAAGGTTCTATTCAGCCTGAGGGCAAGGTACTATTTACCTGAGGGCAAGCCCTGAGGGAAAGGTTATGTTTGGCCTGAGGGAGATATTCTGTTTAGCCTAAGGGAAAGGATTCTTATGTCTAAGGACACTGTTTACTTCGTATATTCACTATGGTGATTATACATGTTATACCAACCAAGATAAAGCACATGATTGGTATTGTTTCACCTTGTACTTGGTAGATAACTTATTGTAGTTTTTTTGCGGCACTTCATAAGAGATCGTCAGCTGAGGATGAGTCTCGAGAACATATAATTCAATTATCTTGAATTGTTAAATAATAATTAAATGGAAATATAATTGGTAGGAGTAGCTGCCTTTGAGTACTACATAGTTTACTAATTTTCCATTATTGCACACTACTGTTGCACAAATTCACTGACAGTTGGGCACATGCCTTTTGTGGTTGCCTACTAGGATTTATTTTTCACACCCTATTTGGGTCATGTCTTGGGCCCAAATAGATTATATTGTTGCAGGTGTAGACAAAGGAAAGAGTCCATATACAGGTACTTGATTGTTGTAAAAGAGTATGAGAGCATGTGACCGAGCTTAGTCTTACTATGATGTTGAGTTTCTACTGTGCTATTTATTTTTCTTTGCTATATTTTTCCCTTGTATTGTATTTCTTCAGATTGTAGTGTATCATATTTTGGCTACTTTCCTAGACTTAGGGACATATTGCATCATTATATATGACTGTTGGTCACTTCCTTATTTCTATACTGTTATCCATTTCAGCTTTGGTATTGTTTACTGTTTCCGTTTTTGTATGCTTATATTTTGTTCCACTGTGTTACACTTTGACAAATGAGGGCATAGTTTCCCCAATATCAGACCTAGGCCCTCGTTGCTAGTTGGCAGCCTCTGGCATTTAGGTAAATGCGCTTGAGGTCTTGTTACCAACCGGGTTTGGGGAACCCATTGAGTGGCACTCGGATCAGGGACGTTGCATAATACCTCATATAGACTTTTATAGTGTAATATAATCCCTTTATAGATACATCTTTAATATAGCATGTTGCATTCTAGTGCCATCAACCTATGTGCCTGATGTCTCTTTCTTTGAATTTCTAGAGAAGTCCATAATTTCCTTTAGTGGTTGTTGGTTATAAACTTCTATGTGATTTTATGATTCTTGGGATTATTAGTTTCAATGTAATATTTAGCATGAAATGCTTTGTTGTACCCCTCTTTCTTGGATTTTAATGATCACAATCACTCTTTTTTTGTTCTAACTTGTTTTCAAGTGTTTTTTTTGATAGGCAAAAGGTTGCCAAGGAGTTGGGCCAAGAAGGACTGAAAGTGGACTCTCTGAGTCCACCGGCCCGCCGGTGGTCTCTGGCAGAAGCATTGCTCTCTGCCAGAGCCACCGGTCGGCCGCTGTTAGCGCACCGGCCAGCCGGTAGAACCTGGGCAGAGAGCTTGCTCTCTGTCTGGAGCACCGGCCAGCCGGTGGCTCAGGACCGGCCAGCCGGTGGACCACCAGCCAGCTGGTGAGACACCACCGGCCAGCCGGTGTTCCCAGTCAAACTAGCTGTTGGGCTTTGACCAGACTTGTACTTTTGACTCCCAATGGCTCCGAAGGCCTCTCCAACGGCTCCGAAGACCCCCAACAGCCATTTGGGTGTTCCTCTCCTATAAATAGAGGACTAGGAAACCCCGGAAACATTTTTCGATCATTTGGAGAACCTACGGCGCATTCCTTCAAGGATCCCCACCTGCTCCAACTCACTTCCACAACCAAGGAGCACCACCATAGAAGCTTGGGAGCGCTCTTCATCATCACCAATCAATCCATTGGTTCCCAAGACTTCTCCTCTTTACGATTTTTATTGTTTTATCATTTTGAGCATTATTTTGAGTTTGTGCATACAAACCCTTCTTTCTCTCATCCTCCCTTTGTTTGGGTTTTCACACCACCTTTAAGGTGTGAAGAGGTTAGTCAAGTCTTCCCTGTAAAAGACTTGAGCCATAGGTGAGCTAGCCTTCACCTATAAGAAGGCTAGTGGGTTTCTTGCTACAACCAATAAAAAGCAAGCTGTAATAGGTTTCTAGGCTGCCTTAAAGTCTAGTGGGTTTCTTGCTACAACCATTAAAAATCAAGCTGTCGTATAAATCTCTCAACGGTTGAGTTGGGAGCGGAGACGTAGGATTGGGTTTTAAGCCGAACTCCGTTATCAATTTTGTGTCTTGCCTCTTTTATTTCCGCTGCGCTTTAACTTTGTTTTAAATTGTTAATTATTTTTGAAAAGGCAATTCACCCCCCCTCTTGCCATCACTCTCCGTCCCAACAATTGGTATCAGAGGTAGTGTTTGTGTAATACCTTAACCGGTTTCAAATTCAAGATCCACTGTGATGGCTTCATCTTCTTTCGCCCCCGAAGGTTATTCATTGAGTCGTGCTCCTTTCTTTAATGGAACCGACTATACCTATTGGAAAACCCTCATGTCTACTTTTCTTAGAAGCATAGGTTATCCTATTTATAGAATTGTCATGCATGGTTACTCTCTCTCTTCTCCCGATGAATCCAAATGGACTCAAGCCGATATTAAAAATTTCGAGCTTGATGGCAAAGCCATGAACGCTCTTCATTGCAGCCTTGATTGTAATGAATTCAATCGAGTTTCCACATGCACTTCATCTCATGAAATCTGGAAACTTTTGGAGGTTACCCATGAGGTGACCAACAAAGTTAAGGATACTCGATTGGATATGTACCGTCAAGATTTTGAGTTTTTTACCATGCATCCATCTGAAAATATTACTGATATGTTTACTCGCTTTACTGATGTTTGTAATGGGAGAAAGTCTCTTGGAGATGATGTTTCTGCAGAGATGATGGTCAAGAAGATCCTTTGGATCTTACCAAGTTCATGGGCACCGAAAGTCACGGCAATTCAAGAAGCGAAGAATTTAAAAGAAATGCTGGTCGAAGAGCTCATCGGATCCCTCATGACCTACGAGATCACCATGAGGAGGCAAGCTGAAAAGGAAGGCAAACTCATCGAAACTCCAAAGAACATCGCCTTCAAAGTTCAAAAAGAAGAAAGCTCCTCCTCCTCATCTTCTTACTCTTCAAGCGGCGATTCAGAAATCGAGAACCTTGCCCGCAAGATGCACAGATTCTTGAAGAAGAACAAAAATAAGAAATCTCGCAAGGCTCGAAAGGAAGAACTCGACGAAAAATCCGAGCCCGAGGTAATATGCTATGGGTGCGGCAAGAAAGGCCATTATAAGCCCGATTTCCCACTCCACAAGACAAGGGCCAAGCAAAAGGAAAAGAAAAAGTCTTTCAAGGCCACTTGGAGTGATAGCTCCTCATCCTCCTCCTCCTCAAAAGACAACGGTAAAAAATGTCTAATGGCATTTCATGAGGTAACCTCTTCTGACTCCTCTTCCTCTTATTCTTCTAATTCATTCAATCATTTATCTTACGAGGATCTCCAACATGCGAGAGATCAATTGGGGGAAGGTTTTCATGAACTTTATTCCAAATTTATTGCTTTAAAAAAGAAATTCAAAATTCTTTCTTCCAAAAAGGATCAACTTCTCAAAGAGAAGGAAGACTTGTCCCTCAAGATCCAAAACCTTCCCGATGTTGATTCTATGGAATCAACAATCAAGGATTTAAGGAAATCCCTAGCTAGGTTCACCGAAGGTGAACATAACCTTTCGAAGCTCCTTGGTTCCCAATGCATATCTAGAACCACCCAAGGGCTTGGCTATTCCATGCAAGCTTCCTCTTCCCATGCTCCTACTATTTTTGTAAGGGGGAGCTCCCAATATAAATTTTTCAACTATTGAAAAAGCTCGGGCACTTAATTTACGAATGCGACAGCAAAAATGCCCGGTATGGAAGACCCAAAACCATTTCCTTTAATGATGAATTTCATAGGAGAAGACCCGCCACAAGACAAGTTTGGATTGAAAAATCCCTTTTAGCGAGTCTCTCCGGACCAAAATTTGTCTCGGTTCTAAAATCCTCTCCCCGGTGATTTGTTGTTTTTATTTAGGGGGAGTTAGGATTGTTTAAGCCTTTTTGCGTTTTTTTTTCTTTCAAAACTTTCAATTTAAAACTTTCAATTCAAATTTCAAAAAAAATTCAATTGGTTTAAAAACTCTATCTTGTTTTTCAATCCTTTCCTTCAATCAAATTTTATGCCCCGTGCTATTTTGATAATCACAAAGGGGGATATTTCCTTGGTTGATTGGGGGAGAAATATTTCTCTCATGCTTTGCTTTACTTTTCAATTTTTCCTTTAAAGCATGCCTTTCATTTCAGTCTTTTTCATTGCCTGTTTTGGTGATTGTGATCATCAAAATAGGGGGAGATTATTGTACCCCTCTTTCTTGGATTTTAATGATCACAATCACTCTTTTTTTGTTCTAACTTGTTTTCAAGTGTTTTTGTTGATAGGAAAAAGGTTGCCAAGGAGTTGGGCCAAGAAGGAATGAAAGTGGACTCTCTGAGTCCACCGGCCAACCGGTGGATTACCACCGGCCAGCCGGTGGTCTCTGGCAGAAGCATTGCTCTCTGCCAGAGCCACCGGTCGGCCGATGTTAGCGCACCGGCCAGCCGGTAGAACCTGGGCAGAGAGCTTACTCTCTGTCTGGAGCACCGGCCAGCCGGTGGCTCAGGATCGACCAGCCGGTGGACCACCGGCCAGCTGGTGAGACACCACCGGCCAGTTGGTGTGCCCAGTCAAACTAGCCATTGGGCTTTGACCAGACTTGTACTTTTGACTCCCAAAGGCTCCGAAGGCCTCTCCAACGGCTCCGAAGACCCCCAATGGCCATTTGGGTGTTCCTCTCCTATAAATAGAGGACTAGGAAGCCCCAGAAACATATAGTAGCCCACAGGAACATTTTTCGATCATTTGGCAAACCTACGGCGTATTCCTTCAAGGATCCCCACCTACTCCAACTCACTTCCACAACCAAGGAGCACCACCATAGAAGCTTGAGAGTGCTCTTCATCATCACCAATCAATCCATTGGTGCCCAAGACTTCTCCTCTTTACGATTTTTATTGTTTTATCATTTTGAGCATTATTTTGAGTTTGTGCATACAAACCCTTCTTTCTCTCATCCTCCCTTTGTTTGGGTTTTCACACCACCTTTAAGGTGTGAAGAGGTTAGTCAAGTCTTCCCTGTAAAAGACTTGAGTCATAGGTGAGCTAGCCTTCACTTGTAAGAAGGCTAGTGGGTTTCTTGCTACAACCAATAAAAAGCAAGCTGTAATAGGTTTCTAGGCTGCCTTAAAGTCTAGTGGGTTTCTTTCTACAACCATTAAAAAGCAAGCTGTCGTATAAATCTCTCAACGGTTGAGTTGGGAGCGGAGACGTAGGCTTGGGTTTTAAGCCAAACTCCGTTATCAATTTTGTGTCTTGCCTCTTTTATTTCCGCTGCGCTTTAACTTTGTTTTAAATTGTTAATTATTTTTGAAAAGGAAATTCACCCCCCTCTTGCCATCACTCTCCGTCCCAACAATTGGTATTAGAGGTAGTGTTTGTGTAATACCATAACCGGTTTCAAATTCAAGATCCATTGTGATAGATTCATCTTCTTTTGCCCCCGAAGGTTATTCATTGGGTCGTGCTCCTTTCTTTGATGGAACCGACTATACCTATTGGAAAACCTGCATGTCTACTTTTCTTAGAAGCATAGGTTATCCTATTTATAGAATTGTCATGCATGGTTACTCTCTCTCTTCTCCTGATGAATCCAAATGGACTCAAGCTGATATTAAAAATTTCGAGCTTGATGGAAAAGCCATGAACACTCTTCATTGCAGCCTTGATTGTAATGAATTCAATCGAGTTTCCACATGCACTTCATCTCATGAAATCTGGAAACTTTTGGAGGTTACCCATGAGGTGACCAACAAAGTTAAGGATACTCGATTGGATATGTACCGTCAAGATTTTGAGTTTTTTACCATGCATCCATCTGAAAATATTACTGATATGTTTACTCGCTTTACTGATGTTTGTATTGGGAGAAAGTCTCTTGGAGATGATGTTTCTGCAGAGATGATGGTCAAGAAGATCCTTTGGATCTTACCAAGTTCATGGGCACCGAAAGTCACGACAATTCAAGAAGCGAAGAATTTAAAAGAAATGCTGGTCGAAGAGCTCATCGGATCCCTCATGACCTACGAGATCACCATGAGGAGGCAAGCTGAAAAGGAAGGCAAACTCATCGAAACTCCAAAGAACATCGCCTTCAAAGTTCAAAAAGAAGAAAGCTCCTCCTCCTCATCTTCTTCCTCTTCAAGCGGCGATTCAGAAATCGAGAACCTTGCCCGCAAGATGCACAAATTCATGAAGAAGAACAAAAAGAAGAAATCTCGCAAGGCTCGAAAGGAAGAACTCGATGAAAAATCCGAGCCCGAGGTAATATGCTATGGGTGCATCAAGAAAGGACATTATAATCCCGATTTCCCACTCCACAAGAAAAGGTCCAAGCAAAAGGAAAAGAAAAAGTCTTTCAAGGACACTTGGAGTGATATCTCCTCATCCTCCTCCTCCTCAAAAGACAACGGTAAAAAATGTCTAATGGCATTTCATGAGGTAACCTCTTCTAACTCCTCTTCCTCTTGTTCTTCCAATTCATTCAATCATTTATCTTACGAGGATCTCCAACATGCGAGAGATCAATTGGAGGAAGGTTTTCATGAACTTTCTTACAAATTTATTGCTTTAAAAAAGAAATTCAAAATTCTTTCTTCCGAAAAGGATCAACTTCTCAAAGAGAAGGTAGACTTGTCCCTCAAGATCCAAAACCTTCCCGATGTTGATTCTATGGAATCAACAATCAAGGATTTAAGGAAATCCCTAGCTAGGTTCACCGAAGGTGAACATAACCTTTTGAAGCTCCTTGGTTCCCAATGCATATCTAGAACCACCCAAGGGCTTGGCTATTCCATGCAAGCTTCCTCTTCCCATGCTCCTACTATTTTTATAAGGGGGAGCTCCCAATATAAATTTTGCAACTATTGCAAAAAGCTCGGGCACTTAATTTACGAATGCGACTACAAAAATGCCCGGTATGGAAGACCCAAAACCATTTCCTTTAACGATGAATTTCATAGGAGAAGACCCGCCACAAGACAAGTTTGGATTGAAAAATCCCTTTTAGTGAGTCTCTCCAGACCAAAATTTGTCTCGGTTCTAAAATCCTCTCCCCGGTGATTTGTTGTTTTTATTTAGGGGGAGTTAGGATCGTTTAAGCATTTTTGCGTTTTTTTTTCTTTCAAAACTTTCAATTTAAAACTTTCAATTCAAATTTCAAAAAATTTCAATTGGTTTAAAAACTCTATCTTGTTTTTCAATCCTTTCCTTCAATCAAATTTTATGCCCCGTGCTATTTTGATAATCACAAAGGGGGAGATTTCCTTGGTTGATTGGGGGAGAAATATTTCTCTCATGCTTTGCTTTACTTTTCAATTTTTCCTTTAAAGCATGCCTTTCATTTCAGTCTTTTTCATTGCCTGTTTTGTTGATTGTGATCATCAAAATAGGGGGAGATTGTTGTACCCCTCTTTCTTGGATTTTAATGATCACAATCACTCTTTTTTTTTCTAACTTGTTTTCAAGTGTTTTTGTTGATAGGAAAAAGGTTGCCAAGGAGTTGGGCCAAGAAGGACTGAAAGTGGACTCTCTGAGTCCACCGGCCAACCGGTGGATTACCACCGGCCAGCCGGTGGTCTCTGGCAGAAGCATTGCTCTCTGCCAGAGCCACCGGTCGGCCGGTGTTAGCGCACCGGCCAGCCGGCAGAACCTGGGCAGAGAGATTGCTCTCTGTCTGGAGCACCGGCCAGCCGGTGGCTCAGGACCGGCCAGCCGGTGGACCACCGGCCAGCTGGTGAGACACCACCGGCCAGCCGGTGTGCCCAATCAAACTAGCCGTTGGGCTTTGACCAGACTTGTACTTTTGACTACCAATGGCTCCGAAGGCCTCTCCAACGGCTCCGAAGACCCCCAGCGGCCATTTGGGTGTTCCTCTCCTATAAATAGAGGACTAGGAAGCCCCGGAAACATATAGTAGCCCATGGGAACATTTTTCGATCATTTGGCGAACCTACGGCGCATTCCTTCAAGGATCCCCACCTGCTCCAACTCACTTCCACAACCAAGGAGCACCACCATAGAAGCTTGGGAGTGCTCTTCATCATCACCAATCAATCCATTGGCGCCCAAGACTTCTCCTCTTTACGATTTTTATTATTTTATCATTTTGAGCATTATTTTGAGTTTGTGCATACAAACCCTTCTTTCTCTCATCCTCCCTTTGTTTGGGTTTTCACACCACCTTTAAGGTGTGAAGAGGTTAGTAAAGTCTTCCCTGTAAAAGACTTGAGTCATAGGTGAGCTGGCCTTCACCTGTAAGAAGGCTAGTGGGTTTCTTGCTACAACCAATAAAAAGCAAGCTGTAATAGGTTTCTAGGATGCCTTAAAGTCTAGTGGGTTTCTTGCTACAACCATTAAAAATCAAGATGTCGTATAAATCTCTCAACGGTTGAGTTGGGAGCGGAGACGTAGGCTTGGGTTTTAAGCCGAACTCCGTTATCAATTTTGTGCTTTGCCTCTTTTATTTCCGCTGCGCTTTAACTTTGTTTTAAATTGTTAATTATTTTTGAAAAGGAAATTCACCCCCCTCTTTCCATCACTCTCCGTCCCAACATGCTTGACTAGTTATAAAGTTCACATTGATTGCAACATTAGATGTGTATACTTTACTGTGAAAAATGGTGATAAGATTGTGATGATTAGTTAATTGGATTTTTTAGTAGGCATAATTGGAATAGACCAGAGCCAGATGAGAGATATTATAGAAAAGGTATCTATATTGCCTCTTGCAGTAGATCGAACAGTATCTCACTCTTCTTTTCCTATAGTAGTGGACCTATATCAGGATATTTTTCTAGATGATTTATTTGAAACCCTTACTAATATATGCATTTAAATAATTATCAAAGTCAATCATAGAGTACAATCTATACAGAATCAACCATATTATATGTAGTGGGTTGAGTTGAAAGAACTCACGGTACCACATGAAGATTTGGAGGTGGATGGTTTTATCAAACTAATCACATCTTCCTAGGTTGATCTGGTGTTGTACTCAATGAATGTCAATGGTATTATTAAATTTTCTGTGGATTACAGAAAGATTAACTAATTGAATGGGAAGAATAGATACAGTGTGTCTTTTATAAATGACCTGTTTAATCTGTTATAGGGAGCTCGATGTTCTCTAAGATTTATGTATAATAAAAAAACCACCAACTTTTGGCCATGGAGGATGATATTATTAAAAGAAATATCATGAATAGATATATAATATTTTAGAATATTGTCATGACTTCTGGGTTGAAAATACACCATTTGTTTTTATATATCTCATGAATGAGATCTTCCATCTATATATAGAAACATTCATTATGGTGTTTGTTGATGACATCCTTATATACTGAAAAACCTTGAAGATGCATGCTGGGAACTTGATTATTATGTTGAGTACACTTCAACCACATTGGCTTATTACAAGCTCTTTAAGATTCACATATTGATCTAGGAGGTACATTTTCATGGTAATGTGATATTGAGGTATAAATTTATAAAGACCTAAATAAGGTATAAGTTGTGATTTATTGAAAATGTTCTATAATTGTGATTGTGATCAGTAGATTCCATGGTTTTTCTGGGTAATATAAACATTTCATTCTGGAATTATCCCACCTAGAAGAACGTATGACATGGATTACAAAAAATAAAGTGAAGTTTGAGTGGATAGACCAGTCTGAAGATTCCTTCAGAAAGATGAATAGGATATTGATAAAAACTATAATATTGAATTTTATATAGCTTGTTATTGGATATATAGTTTATTATGATTCCTTAGTATTTTTTAAGCTCTATGCTAAAGTAGAGGAACTAGGTAGTGGCTTATGGGTCTCTCTAGTTACAACCCAATGAATAGGAAAACCCTACACATAACATAAATTGTGTTGATGTGGTCCATGATTTGAAGTGTTAGGACTGTTATCTCTTTTGTGAGAGATTTTTCATATAAAAAGGCCAGAAGGTAATATAGTACATCTTCTGTCAATGATATTTGAATCTTTAATAAATTTTTTGTTGGGAGTATACTTAGACATTTTACATTGAATAGGATTATTCTCTTGAGAAATAGAATGTTGTTGCAAATTATGTCATCAAGAAAATGAAATATCCTAGAGGGTTACCTTAGGAGAAGGAATGGAAGTTTATAAACTTGTTTTATGAATGGTTAGGTGATTCATATAAATAATGAGGGGATATGAAATGTTCTACCTTGGTTATCATATCGACATTGGTAGACAAGGTAAAATACTACTATGAATTAGATCCAAAATTCTTGTTGATGTAGGAATTGTTAGAAGGACGTGACCTAGTTCTCGGATTACTAATGGATGGTTATGAAACAATATTTATCTCTAAGAGGTTTTTGGTTCCTAGCTCAATGATGGAAGAAATGGTGAGAGGCTCCCATGACTCTTAGTGGTAAGTGTCCCCAGGTTTGATGGTCATGTATTGAGATATCAAACAACACTTCTAGTGGTTGAGAATGAATACAAATATCATAGTATTTATCTCTCATTTTCTAACTTGTGTGATGATTTACATAGAGAACCAATGAACACGAGTATTACTTAAGAAACATGTTTTTACTATATTTAAGAAAGATGATGTGATAATGGTCTTTGTGATGGGGTTTCTCGAGACCCTGTGAAGTTGAGTTTCAATTTGGGTATTAGTTTATTATATAAAAAAGTGGCACATTTCATGAAAATTTGTTAGAATCACCCTATTAATTATTTGGGAATGAATTACATATGATATATTGTACAACTACATGGAATTCATTCATTTATCATGTTGGTTAGGGAGATTAATTTTACATAATAGTTTTGGAATGTCTTAGAGAAGGCATTGGGAATAAGTAAAAAAGGAGTATGGTATATCATCCACATTCCGATGGAAAATCTTAGAGGAAAATATAGATTTTAGAGGAAAATATAGATCTTAGAGGACATGATTCTGTCATGTTTTCGAGACATTTATGGAGTATGGGATTATCATCGAGCCTTGGGTGAGTTCACTAAAATAATATTTTATAGTATTTAATTAAAATGGAACCTTTGGGGGATCTTTGGGGTTGGTCATGTTACTCACCATTATGTTGTAATGATGTAGGTGAGGAACATATATTTGGGAAGAGTATTGTGAATGATACATCTAAAAGGGTTTAGTTTATCAACAAGCATTTAGTTATAAATCAGAGTAGAAAATTATTGTATGTCGACCATAAGACATGATAATTAGAGTTCTCTTTGGGTGACCATAATTTTTTATAAGTATCATCTTGGGTGGTTCATTTTCATTTTTATTGGAAGGAGAAATTGGTGTTGTGGTTTTATGGGAACATTTGAGGTCACCTTTCATATCAGAGTAGTGGATTACTGACTATACCTCCCTCCAAAATATCACATTATGAATAACATGTTCTATGTCTCAGATATTTGGAGGTACGCACCTATTAGTGCACATGAGATTCACTATAAGAAAATTGAGTTGAAAACGATACAACTTTTTCATTTATTTTGACAGTATGAATGGATCCAAGAGAAGATGTAGGAGAGGGAGTCTAATGTTCTAGATCAATGGATTGAGTTGCTTGAGAAGAAAATATAGAGTCACTTATTGAGGATGAGAATTCATTATAGTGGGAGATTTTTTACACCATCATATTTTAGGGAATTTACTATGGTTGGTTTTAGATGAGGAAGAGGGAATTTATTTTATTTTTCTGATGGACCTACATTCTATAATGTCATTCATATTTTTCACTATAGTGGTTGTGTCTATGGTGTTGGTGGGGAACTATGAAATCACTATAAAATAAGTCGGTTCTATATATTTTCAAATAATTGTGGCCTAAAGCATTGGCTATGATGTGGAGTTTTAGAAGATAGAGTTCTGAATGTTCCACCCATTTCAGGGACACTACATCATAGAGCTAGGTAGTAGTGTGGCCTTTTAATTATCATTAGAATTCTACTATGACATGGTTCTCTTATAACAATACTTCCTTTTAATGTTTATAATATCTCATCATAGACTATTCCAAAGTCCACAAACATAGTTTTGACCAACCCCAATTTAGCAGAGTTCCTTACCTTATGTCATAGTTTTGTTCCATGTTAGTTCCCTTTATCCCATGGTGTATTTCTTGTGCTATTATGTTATGTTTTACAATTATACTCTATATTAAAAAGGATTCTAGAACCCTACCTTCTCATATAATTTCCTATCGATTATTTGGTGAAAAAGGTGTTTCCCTATGAGTTATTTCACCCTATTTTAATAGCTTAAAACCAAGGCCTTAGAAGAACAATTTATTACCTTCCACGATGTAATATTATTATGTTATTTCCTAAAACCTCTTATAATTCTAGAATTTCCCATGGATCAAAGATATATTCTCTAAATATATGGATCCTATAATGATCTAATAGAGAATTATTATCTTATTGATAGATCAATATGGAGCTATAGAGATGGATATTTTTACTTGAGTCAAATCTAGGACCACTATTGATGACATATATCCTTGGATAAGTACATATGGATATACTTTATTAGATTTATTACATTATTGAATATCAATTTAGAACCCCTATATTTATAGATTTTAATTGGTTCTAGTGAATTCGTGAATATAGGATTTTCCTGGTTGGTTACATACGTAATACGAGTGATACCACTTGGTAGAACTCGACTCTTGAAAAATATTTATATTGAATTCAAAATTCATGAGGTTGTAAGTTACTTACCATTTATATCCCATATATAATTTTTTTCTTCATAATGAATGCGTGTTTGGGATTGCGTAACACATGAGTCCTGTTTTTGATGTCGATCACATGTGTGTGTGTAACTTCCTATGAAACCCATTTTTAATGTTGATAAATTTTGTAGCCGTATGTAGTCTATGAGGTCCATGTTTGATATTGATCACATGTGTGTGAGTATGGATATAGATACTCATTCATGATATGTTATGTTGTGACTATATAGGTTTTTCCATGTCATGTAATAATTAATAGAATTTGAAGGTTTTTCTTTTAATAGAAAATGATAGGTGGATATTCACGGCTTCTCTAACCCCTATATGGGGAGAATATGTGATAGGAAAAGATGATGGTGATGACCGAGACAAAAGTTAGGGGTGTGATTAATTTATATCCTATCCCAATGTATTGTAAAATATGATTTCCATACTACCAGACCCGAGGAAAAGATGGGGTACGATGGCCATGTGGCCTAACCTGTGATATAGATGGTCCTCGATGGTCTTATGGATAGAAATAAGTCATATTTTCCATGTTTAATATTATAGATATATATGGTGACATTATGTTAAACCCATTTTAGAAATTCATATATGATTTTCCTTCTAGTATGGAGCTAAAGCATGTATGGCCAAGGTTTTTGGAAGCTTAGTCTGAGCATATCCTCTCAATACATGACTGATTGTTAATTATTTTTCATTAATTTATTATCTTTATATACACTTCTTATTCATGTTAACTTATGTTATGGATGTATTGGTGGTGTCTGACTAGGTTTATATAGAAACCATGTATGGGAATCTCTATGCACGTGCAGAGTTCTTGATCATGGATCTAGAAAGGGAATGAGACCAATGACAGGGAGATAAGGAAATGAAGCTTATTGTTTAGAGGTAGTATCATGGGGAAATCTATAGTGTTTCTATAATTTCATTATTTCCTTCCTTTTTGTTTTCTTATAATCTGGATTGACCTGCCACTTTGAGGATTCTTGGTTTGTTACTTTGCATGACCTGAGATAGATGCCTTGTAATCTAGTATAGCATTATTATTACCTTGTTCTAATTCCACTCTTGGGTTATTATTTTTTTGGAAATTATTATTGTGTTTGGGAACTGATGATGAGGGTATAGCCTAACCATTATACAGTTCAGACCCATACTACTAGTCAGTAAGCTATGGCATACTTATAGGTGTGCATGAGTTCATATAGCACACTAGCCTAGACTGGGTGATTAGGGTCAAGGAATTACATTACAATAAAATTATGAGAAAATAAATTTTGTTTTAAGTTTTTTAAAAATTTTATAATAATATTTAATATAATATTAAAATACCACATCTCATTGATTAAAAATCACTAAAACAAGATCATCACCGACTTTGTCATCACAAATCATAACCAAAATACATATGAATTGAAATTATATCACCATAAATAATTATTAAACATATATCCTAGAACCTATAATTATCTTATAATGATTAAAATTAAATTTATAAAAAATAATCAACACCAATATTATGAAACAAGTACTAAATAAACAATCCAAACTAATAACATCTGATGATAAAAATAAAATTTAATTGACAAATATATTTAAAAAATTTGATTATAAATTAATATTATATAATTTTATAGGTATGGATAAGGTTCTTAAATAAGTGATTATAATAGTTATTTTTTATATAAGGTTAGCGAATGCTCATCTAAGCATGATTATAGGTAAGTGTTTTTGCATCTCAATTTTGCTTCATTGAGATATATTATGTATTCAACACATGTTTCCTTTTTGTGGTGAATATCTTTTCAATATGGATTTTTTAATATTAAATTTTCATTAAATATATGTGATATAGAAATCCATCTAATTTTTCACCCTCCATTGGTTTTAAATTCAAATGATAACAATGATATAAGGGGGTTTATGGATTAATCTTCTTTTCATTAGTCACAAAGAATCCACTTTGACAATGGTTTTACAAGATAGTTTTCGAAGTTATATAATGATATTATAAAGAAATTTCTCCTTTTTAGGTAATTATATTGATGTAATTTTGTCTTTTTTAATGGTTCTGTTTTTTATAATGATTCTCATCCTCTCCTAATAAGTACTTTTCCTCCATTTGAATATTCACTCATGTTATCCTTTATTATTTTTAAATCTAAATATATTTTATTTCTTTTTACCTTAATATTTCTTTTTAAGTATTTAAAATTAGTAATTTGTCAATATATTTGTGATTTGGGATAGAATAAAGGTATTAATAAAATCTTTAAAAGGTTTTAGCTTACCCAAAAATACATTTTATCTTCCACTCCACATTTCCTTTTAATAACCATTATATATTTTTACAAACAATAGTATTGATGATTATTTTTAAAAGTAAAATTGTTCAAAATTATTCACTTCACCTTTTCAAAAAGGAATTTTGAATTTGACTCATAACATCATCTTTTACAACTATAGTAAAAAAATCATTAAATATAATTGTTTATGGTTTCTTTAACCTTTACGAGGATTCTTATTTATGATATTTCCATTATATGTTTTAAAATGGGTCTTCCAAATTTCGTTTAATGATTAGTGATTTTAAATAGAAAAGGAAATATTATTATATTTTTTAGAAGTAGATGTTTTATTTAATAATAATAATATTTTGATTTTAAAAAAGATTTTAAATACTTCTATCATTAAGAAAGAAGTATTGAGTGTTTTTATATTTTCTCAAAAAATAATTTTGATAATATTTCCACTTATATATTTATTTTTAACTCCAAAATATATAAGTCATAAGGATTTATGTTTTATGAATAAAATTTTATATTTATTTATGAAAAACTCTTTATATGTGATTGAATATTTTAATCAACTTATCTACTTTTTATGTTTCATTATGTGGTACCATTGGGAAATGATATTAAACCCATTTTCAATTACTAGGTTATTTAGTTATGATTTTGGATTAATTTTGTACGTATCACACTTGTGTATGGATTATCATTTAGAGATGTTTTGGGTCCATTAAATCACTATAATGAATTTTTTAATGTTTAATATCATATGTGATAATGATGTTCACATTATGATTTTTTTTGTTCACAACATGCAACATGGTCATTTTTCTTGTTCATAACATATTGTGTGGGAATTTTTTTTGTTCACAACATGAAACAAGGGAATTTTTTAATAAAAAATTTATCATGGGAATTTTTTTTCACAGTGTACAACATGAGAGTATTTTTTACTTGAAACATGAAACATTGGGATATTTTTGTTCATAAAACATTTCATGGGTTTTTTGATTATTCACCAAATGATGTGTGGACATTTTTTTGTTCACAACACGATGACTGTACATTTTTTAATCTTAATATAATTTGAGGGAAATATTGAATTAGATCACAATATAATGATTCACAATGGTTATGTTTGAGACATAGTTCCTTTTTATGATATGTTTCAGTGAAAACCCATATTTATCTATCATATGCATACAAATATGTTATATTGATCATGTTTTTTATATCACACTCATATTCTATGGTACATATTTTTATCATTTTAGATTGAATTCCCTTATTTCATGTATTATAGAAAAATCATATTATTTCATTGTATTTTTGAGAAGATATTTTCTATTCTTATTTTATCATATGATTATGATCTAACCCTTCATGAAGTTTTGATAAATTTTCCCTTATTAAGTATTTGTCCCCACACATTTATTCTTCTTCCATTCAATAGGATATGAATTTTAGTATAACTCATGAGAAGTCTTGAAGGGAGTCTAGTATAGATCAATTATAATGAATTATTCAAAAGTATTATAAAATAAGAAACTTATATATTTTGTCCTTAAAGACATTAAACCTTACATTATTATGACTATTTTATTATTTTTGAAATTTAAAATTTAGTTTATAGAAATATTATAAAATAAAGATAGGTTTATCTCACTTTTATTAAATTCAATGTTGAAAGAATGTTTTTAATAACAGACCCAAGAGTGTGGGTATGGGGTGCCTCAGTTACCATCGGAGTATTGTTTCATTATTTTATTAGATTTGGTTGGTTATTTTTGGAATTCTAGAGAAATTTAGTAAATACCCAATAGATAAGTCTATGTATCCGATAACATCCTAAAACAGTAGTATGGTTTTGAGTATTTGTTTTTATTGACAATTAAATCACAATCTAAATATAGTAAGGTGGATATAGTTGTGGCACTGATGAACCTAGGGGTAATCAAAATGAAAAATGATAGTTGATTATCATCTTGATCTTTATCAGGTGCATGATAAGTGGGATTAAGATTTTACACTTAGCTGGATACTCTAAGTTGATATGCTTTGGTTGGTCATATTATATCTACAAACCATTTTGAATGATTTAAATTAACTCTAATTACATAACATGTAACTAGATAGTTTATAAAACCTAATAAGAAAATAACCATGGATAACCAAGGTTAAATTGAAAGAGTGATAGGTTGATCCTATTATAATATAGTTGAACTGGATGTATCGTAGGTTTAAATGGAGATGTCATTGAAGAGTAAATATTTGGATTATGTTTTAGTATTCATATGATCATTTAATTTGATTTTATTGGATTTTATAATAAAATTTTTGTTTTTAGAATTTGGTTGGAAATCATATCATTAAAATGAAGTAGTGAAATGTTGATCTCTATAAACATATGTAATAAACTATTAAATATTATTTTGTAGAAATTTTGTAGATAAATAAAAATTTCAATACATTCCCATTATGCTAGAAATAATGATTCTCATAGTATCAATGTAACACCCCATGTTTTTAAGAGGAATTTTATTTTCATAAAATTTATGCCTTTAATTATATGTTTTTTTCCAAATTTTAAAGGAAATGAAATAAATTATGTAATATTTCAAAAAAGATATTAATTAAACTAAAAAAATTTATTTATTCATTATAAAACATTAAAAAAATTCACATGAATCTAATTACTACACACCACAGATTATTACATCCTATTAAAGTGTATAAATTAAAAGGGGAGAATAAATAGAAAAGAATAAAAGTAATGAACTTGAACCCAGTATCTCAGATCCAATTCCTTACTTTAATAAATTGGCATAATATACAAGAAATCACATCCCAAGTGACCTAAGAGATTTATAGTCTTGTTAAACTAGACACATAATTATAATCCAAATTACATTTTGAAACATAAAATACAAAAATAATTTAATTGAGTTTTAAAATTTTACCCATTTTTGTAAAGATTCATATCAGTCATAACATACTTCTCAAAATCATAGGGGAAAAGGAAACATATGAAAGGGGTGATCTCAAATTGTAACACCCTGAGATTTTGTGTTTTTTCTTCAAATTAATTTAATCATTTTGACATTTTCCACTTCATGTAACCCTGAGTAAAGATTTTTATTATTATATGAATTCAATAGGTTTAGATTACATAATATGAAAAATTGACTTAATATTTCACTACATGAAACACTAACTTGTCTTTCTATACACGCAACACTAAGTATTTGTGAAACAACACTTTGTTATTATAATTATTTAAATGAGATAATTATAATACAAAAATTAAACATAGTAATATGAATAGTAATAACTAATTTTTAAATTTTATTTATAATGTTTTCACATAAATAAAATATATTTATAATGAAATGTATTATTTTTGATAAAGTCTTTATATGTTTAGAAATATCATTTTCTTAAAGGAACTAATTTTATGTCCTATGAAAAATAATTAAATTAATTTTAGACACTATTAAAAATTGAATTTTGTAAAATAGAAATCATTTTTTAGTTTTTAATTTCACAATTAAACTAGGGTGAAGTTTTAGTATTTTTCTAAGAAGTTTCATTTTTTGATGAATAGTGTAAAATATTGCATTGTAGATAAAAACTACCTTTTTGGTTTAAAAAGTAATTATACATAAAATTTATCTTTAAAGTCATAATAGATAAATAATACATATTTGAATATAATTTACTTCATTGGAATCATTTTTATATTAAAATTATATATAAAAACTTTTTGAACTTTTAAACGTTCTTTTTACCGCTTTCTCACCACATTTGTAGGATTAATGTTAGCCTTAATGTTTCTGATTCTATGAACTGAATTTGAAAAAACAAAAATACATGGTTTTGATAAGTATAAATTTTTTTCTCTAATAGGATCAAGATAATTTTTGGTGAATAGTAATTTTAGTATTTTTATTTACCATAGTTAAGGGTAAATCAGGTAATTAAAGGTTAAAATAATATTGTAATATTATAAAATTACCCTAAAATTTATCTTAATTTCAATGGATGAGTGATACTAGACCAAAATCAACCTTATGAAAAAATTATTAAATTTTTAAGCCAATTGTTTAAGAATATGAAATTTATTATATTTTATTTAAAGATAAGTTAAAAATGACATACTCATAATTTGAATAAGTAAATAATTTTTAATATAGAGTTATATAGAAGATAAATTGTAGTATAAATAGTCATTTGAAATATAATTAATTTATATTCATCATGATAATTTATTATTAATTGTTAGATAATAAATAATTTAATTAATAGCTTGCATAACGATGATGTAATAATTATTTAATTAATTTAAATATCAAATAAATGATATAAAAAATATCAAAATAAATATAATTTAACATACTTAATAACATAAAATAATTTTATAGATAAAATTTACATATTAGTGAGATTTTATAAGTGTTGGTTCTATGTTATAATGTTGATATTATATTTTATAAAAGAAAAATAATGAATAGTATCAAAATTGAGATAAATGATACTTTAAAATAATTAATATTTTATTAAATGACATAAAATTCATAGAAATATAAACTTTGGCCAACTGAATATAATATGGTTAAATATTCCATCAATTATCCAGTGGGGGTTCTTTTGGTATTATATAGTAACCATATTAACCTTAAAGAGTAAAAATCCTAGTTGTCATGGTAAAAGTTAAAGGGTTTAACTATTGGTTAAAGCCAAATGATAAGGTTAATATGACCTAAACTTGTCTAAAAATAGTTTTTGAGAGGATTTTGACCCATCCTCAGCTTATATTCTAAATAACTCACTTTAGAGATATTTGAAATAAAAAATAAATTTATATTAATTTATTATTTTAAGAGTTTCCTAAAGTTCCCATCAACTCAATTATGAAAGGAAACCTCCTACCTTGTTTATTCACCACACTTTGATCCACTAATCTCAGCCATCCCAAAAAAATTTACCTTCTATAATTACATAGTATTATTATATAGGTTATTTTCTTCTCAAAAGGCAAGATCTAGTGTGCCTATGAAGAGATCTCCCAGGATATTGTCGAAGAAGAGGCAGTCTTCTTACAAGTATTTCAAATTATTTCTTTTCATACTTACTCTTAATTTATTAATTTAAATTATAAATTAATAAATAAATTATCAATTATATTATTATATTTTATTATTTTTATTTAATAACAATATCCACCTTTTATTCACCCTTTGAAAAATGAAAGTACCACGTGTGCGTACGTATGACTTACCATCTCCACACCATGGTGTAATATGTTTTTCATAACTATTTTGTTTGTATGGTTATAAAGATAGATATAATGGATATAAATAATAAATATTACACTATATTTATTCTTAAAAATTAATATACCGTCTAATTATTCACCCTTTTACCATTAAGAGAATGATATTGTCGCTCATGCTTACGTACGACCTACCGTGTCCACGACCCGAAGAGAATCATTTTCCAAGTTAAAAATTTAAATAATGATTATAAAAATGTATATAAATATGAAATATATGAAATAATAATTATAATATTATATTATATATACATATATTTCATTTACTTTCATCTATTCAGTATAATAAGAAAACAGAAAAAATATTCACGCGTACTTACGCCTTACCATCTCCATGAATGATGTTTTCCATTTCATATATTTATCTTATATATATATTTATATAATAAATATATATGATACATAAACCATGTATTTAAGTATTTAATTAATTATATCTTGATAAAAGTTATAAGATGAAGAAAAAAAACAAGTCAAAACACATATGATAAACAAAACGGTTAATACCCGAAACGTTGCTTTAACTAGGAATTTTTAATAAAAAGATAATATAAGGTCATAAATAAATCATATATGATATCATAAATATTAATATTATTATGGTATAAATTAATAATATGTTTAAAACCACTATAAAAGAGTTTCAGACATGCACAAAAGGAATTAGACCTAAGGTAAAGGACTTTGTATCGACATTACTTATATGAGACACATGTCTCATACACTATTTACGTGGTGTTTATATTGTCCCTGAATACAGTTTTTTTGAATCTTAACTATATTATTATAGATTTTTCATATACATATAATTTTTTATCTTTTATGGGGCATATGATTCAACTGATTATAATGTTTTAAGGGTTATTTCTATAAATTTCATTATTATCAAGATTGTGTATTTTTAAGTATCTGCTGGGAAATATTTATCTTCGATGTCCATGTTTCATAAATTTTTTTCCAATGTATTTATTACTATAATTCTAATTTTTTTTAAATTTATTTATACTCATGTATTAATTTTTATTAAATGGTTTGAAAGGAATATTTTGTTGTTTTCCTAACGAGGTATTTTTGACTTCTACAGAAAAAGTTTGAGAATAATGTTTTTTAACTTATACAACAGGAATGAATTCTTACTCTTTTATGATGCCTTATTACCTTTAATATTACTTAAAATATTACAAAATATTTTGAAATAAAATTTTTTCTTTTAAAATTGCATGGAATTTTAAGAAAAAAAAATTTTTAAAGAAGAAAGGGTATTTTACTCAAGAACTATTTTAAATAAATTTTTTCATAATTATTTATATGTTTTCAAAATGGTTTCAATGAAAAGGGGTTTAAAAATGTTTTATGATTTAAAAAGCGATTGTAATGAAAATTCACATTCTAAACGATCTTTTAAAATCCTTCCCTATATAAGATGACACAATTTGTTATAGTTCAAGAATACCATTCATATTAATTCTGTGAATGGTTTATGTTTTGATGGAATGTTGTTTAAGAAACCCACTTATTTTTAAAATTTATGCTTTTGATGAAATGATTATGAAAAATATATATTTTCTACATGTTATGATATTATTACATATTTATGATACCCATTTAATTTCATGGGTTATTATATGATTTTTTATGATATTATGACACTTTTATGAATGATTTAATTATGATACGGTTTGAACCTATATCTTCCTTCAATTTATTGGGGAAAGATGTATAACTCATAAAAAATATACGTTATTCATGAACCTGATTTCATTTTCACAATTTTGTCCATGTACCTGGTTTTAATATACAAAATTTAAAGCGTGGACCTAGTTTTGATGTTCATATGTTTATGAAAGGGTCTAATTTAATGTCCTTAATTTAACAAGTGAACTTGATACTACTTATACATGTGCACAAAGTTACAAGTTTATTTGTATGCCACAATTCATGCCTTATGTTAATGTTATTATATCTTAGATAATGTTCTTTATTTCCTTATGATTAATTACATATGAACTTACAATATTTATTCCATAACTCACATATATTATCTTTTGATATACAAGGTGTGATATTAAAATGTTATGATCATGTTTTCATACACCTATGTTCTTGTTATGATTACATATCTTCTGTGTTTACCATTACTGAGCATTTGAGCTCACACTTTATTATGTTCCTTTCCTTAGGATATAAAGAAAGGTAACAATTTTGATATTTAAAAAACTGGTATAGTTATGAAGAAATAGGCGGGAGAATAAGTAGATGTGTTATGATCCAACTATTTATGTTTCTTATTTTCCAATGGAACTAAACTAATACGATCGTTGGACGTGTGTTTTTGTAATGTATGAAATGTTAAAAAACATTTATGTAATGTCCATGTGTGAATATATAGGGTTTTAATATAAATTATTTTAAAGTGTAAGTGTAGAGTTAAAGCTATGAGAAAATATGGAATGAAAAATATAGAAAGGTAAATAACTGATACACATTCCATTTAAATAATCACACGAGATCAGAAACTTAACCCTAAATATTAATACTAATAAAATAATCACATGGAATAATAATAATCATGGAATTCATATTTTTGGACATCTACACTATCAATATATATCCTCAAGATAACTATTTTCATAATCTATCTACATGATAGTTTAAGTCTGTGGTTAGAAACCCATCTGATTTTTGTAAAGATCTATCCTTGTAACAATTTAAAGATTATTGGAAACAAATATGAAGGGTTTTTCTCCAATTGATTTCATCTCATGAGACCTAAAGATTCATCGAGGGGCTATAGTGGACCCCTACTGTCACTTACTAAGTCTAATGTATTCCTCATATGAAAACATAAACAACATAAACATTCATATTGAAAAACTATCATATGAAATGTGAATACTTTATTCTTAAACTATGAATGGTATAAAAATGGCACATCCAAATTAAAAAAAATTCACAAAACATTCAATAAAATATGGTGGATGATATCATAAGATATAAACCTCAATAAAACATAATATCCAACAATGGATGTTGGCATTGATTAAAATACTCTAATAAAATCTCTAGAAATATCTTGAGAAAAATACCCTTTTACTTTGAAATCATTTATTTACCAGATTCACATTTATAAAAGAAAAAATATTATTTAAAAATAAAATTTTAAACTTATAAATGAATCTTAGAAACATCATGGTGTAATGAGGTTGGTAAATTACTCTCATTCCATATAAAAAATAATTTTTTTCCATGTTCTGGTCAAATAAGATACAAAATACACTGCTTAGAAAATAAAAAAAGTTTCCTTTCAAACCATTTTATAAAAATTATAACATTGGTAAAATTAATATATCATTGGTAGGATAAAATTAAAAATATTTTAGAAATTATTTTGTTGAAACATAGATACGGATGATAAATATCCCCCAGTAGATACTTATGTATAAACAATCCCAAATAATAATGAGATTGTGAAATTAACCCTTACCATGTACTTTCCATTAGTTGGTTTTTATTTAACATCATGTATAATGGTTTTAGACAATTTATTAAATTACACTATAACCATATACATATTTATGATATCTTATATGATCTTCTTTTATAATTCTGTTAATAATATATCATTATTACCCTTGTTTCGAGTGTCAACTGCTTCATTCTCCTATACATGTTTTTTCATGTACGTATTGTTTCTTATGAATATGATAAATTTAATTAATATCCAAAATTATATTAAGTTATTATATATTATATTTACTCAATATATACATATTTATAATAATTCATGAATGATTAACATGGAAAATAAATCACATTACCTTGTGGAGATAATAGGTCGCACATAAGCATGAGTGATGATATCATTCCCTTAATGGTAAAAGGGTAAGGAATTGGATGATATATTGATTATAAAGAATCAATATAATGTCATATTTAATATTAATAACCATTATATCCATCATTATACCCATCCAAATAAATTTGTGATGAAAAATAAATTACACCATAGCATAGAGACGGTAATCCATAAATACGCACAAGCTTTGTTTTTGTTTTTAGTAGGATGGATAAAAAGAGAAATATGGTTGTATAATAATAATAATAATAAAATATAAGTATATATATTATATTTTAGTTATTAATTTATTATTTTAACAACACATTAAGAGGAAGTTGAAGAAGAATGAACTTTATTGAGTTGGTAAAACAATCACCACTTCTTCAGCATAATTCCTTTAGATTGCTTATCAAGGGATTTATAGATGGTATTATTTGAATAAAAATACCTAAATAACTTGGAAAATGATTTTAGAAGGATACATGGGTAGTGTTTAGTCGAGCTAAAAGGATCAATGTGGTCCGAGGAAGTGAGAGACGGTATTTGATTTTATAATTGTGGCGACGGGTACATTTGAGAACTATCAAAATATTAAAATAGTAATATTAATTTTCATTTTTAGATAACTCAAAAGTGAGTTATTTCCAAGATAAGATTAATATGGGTCTAAAAAATCTCAAAAACCCAATTTTAAAAAAGTTTAGGACACATTCATACCCTTATCTTTTGGATTTAACCCTTAGTTAAACCCTTTAACTCTTACCATGACAACTTTTTTTTACTATTTAAAGGTTAATATAGTTACTATAATATGTCAAAAGAACCCTAAATGGATCATTGATGAAATATTTATCTTTACCAAAATAATTTTTCCAAATTTTAGATTTTTATGAATTTTATATCATATAATAAAATATTATTTATTTTAAAGAATTATTAATGTCAATTTTGATACTATTTATTTATTGACATTTTAAAAAATATCAATACATAATATAACTTTAAAAAACAATTAATTAATACATAATATGTATAAGTCATATATAAAATTTTTTGAGGAAATTAATTATCTCAAATTATATTTATTTTAATATTTTTAATGTCACTTATTTGATATTTCGATTAATTAAACAATTACTACATCATCAGTTTATATGCCTTTAAAGTAATTATTTATTTAATAAAAATTAAAGTTAAATTAGCTTGATAAATAAAGAAATTTTATATTTCAAATGAATATTTATAGTTGAATTTATCTTCTATATAACCCCATATTAAAAATGGTATTGTCATCAAAATATGAGTATGACATCTTTAAAACATCTTTAAATACAATAAAATAAATGTAATAATCTCAACCAAGTGGCTTAAGAAGGTTATAATTTTGTCCTAAGGATTATTTTGGTTGAAATATACACATCCAATGAAATTAGGACAAGTGCTAGGGAAATTTGTTGATATTTATAATATTATTTTTAACCATAATTACCTGATTTTCCCTAGAATGTAGTAATAAAAAATATTACTAAAGTTACTATTCATATGAAAAAAATAAAAGAAACCGTTATAAATAATTTGGAACCACAAATTTTAAATATGGAATAATTTTTTAAAAATTAAAAACACAAAATTTTCAGTAATTAATTTAAAATTAATCCTGTTGATGGGGTAAGAAAACGAGTTATTAAAGTTTAAACATGCGAAAGATTGAAACCTTTTTATAATTAAATTTAATGTAAAATTGAAGAAAATTACCTAAATTTGATTAAATGATTAAAAAATAATCTATTTAAACTTCAAAACCAATCAAAAATATAATTTAACATTATGAATTATTTCTATCAAAAAAGTTGTTTTCAATTAAATTTTAGATTTTTCACTATTCATGAAAACATGAAACTTATCAGAAAAATACCAATAATTGAACGAAAGTAATTTTTATAGTCTGATTTAAAATAATAAGTTTATTTCTTTAAATAGAATATATAAATTTTTCAAAATTGTACTTCAGATAGGTTCACCATTAAAAGGTGATAAAATTGCCTTTAGAATAATATAGGTATTTATGAATAACATTAGGTTTGATCTTATGTTATACCTATAAAATCTATTAAATGAATATAACAAATATATTATTGAATATATAACAAATATATTTCATTAATATCATTTATTAATTGTATTTGATTTAATTTATTAATACAAAACACCTTTGGGTGTATAAAAATAAAAATATTTTTTTTATATTCAATTGGTTTATATTTTCATTTCTAATTAATTGGTAACCAATGAATTCATATTATATTTTTATAAACCATATAATTTCATTATCTAGTCAATAATATTCATATCTACTAATATAAAGACTAGGTTATAAAAGTTACATATGAATTATAATATTTAATTATTTGTTTAAGATCACTACTTCATGAAATATAATATATAAAAAATTGAATATAAAAAAGAGACATACCATAAAAATATTGGGGTGTTACATTATCCCCTTATTCAATAAATTTGTTCCTCATAATTTTTTAATTCAGGTTTGGTAACTGAGGTTTGAATTTTGAAAATACTTTTATTGAAAGACCACATCACAACAACGTTTGATGAATCTTTCACTTTAAAATAAAGAAAGGGAAGTGCAAAAGTCACCGAAGATAAAAAATAACAGGGTTCTTTGTAGGAAAATGTGAATATGGAAGAGAAATATAACCACCATGTTCTAATAAAGAGTGATGGAGATCACCGTCAGGAAAAAGTTAACAATCACAAAGATATAAATCTATGATGATCTAAGGGACCATTTTATTTATCGAGAAAGAAGGTGATAGGTCAAAATTTTTTGTTTCAAGATATTTTCCCTAGAGTTGAAGAATTATTTTACTATTCAGAAAATCACTTAATTGATTTCTTTCCATTCCATAATCATAATCTCATCCTTTGGTTATGCTTCAATCTATTTTTACTTCATCCCTTACAAATGGAAATGAATGTTCAAAATGGTTTTTTCGCAGTTAAATAACTTTTGATGAATCAAAAGGTCTAAAAGTATTTCGTTCATCCTCTAAATGTATACTAAAACAAAAAAGGTTATCCCAAAGTGTCCACTAAATCATACTGTAACCTCAAACAATAATATCTAATGTTTAACTTACTCCATTCCAACATAAGACTTATCCAAAATACTTATGTCCAAATTAGCAGTCCAAAAAAGGACTTTAAACTTCCAAAATTAATTGTAACATTAGATTATCCAAAAAATGTAATTTAGCTCTTATTAACACAATAAAAATATTTTATCACCTTAAAAACCTTAATGATAACATTCATTCCTCCAAATCATTAAATTATAAGTACTATAGTACAATCCTTATAAATATCATGAATATTATAACTAGAATATAATAACATAATTCTTGAATCCAAAAATAAAAATAAATTAATTATTATACTTCAACTATAGTGATAACATAATCTTGACCTTGATCCCTTCGCTTTTCTGAGATATATTTACTTGAAACTGATGAAATTTATTTATATAGTGCCCCATTGAAATATAGTTGAAACACTGAATATCCATATTTTATTTCTACCCTTGGTATTATTTTTCCCAGTAACCCATTTCTCTACACCTATAAAAAACCCAATCCTTTTGCGCACTTCCTAAGGTGATTCCTTCCAAAATTGTGACATGTGGGAAAATATTTATTTCCATTATTTCATTTATCTGTCTCTTACTCCACCATTATCTTCTTCTCATGAATTACCTTAAAGTCATAAAATATAGAGAATTAATATCACATGTGACTATATCATCATATGATGATAAATCTTAGGAGACTAGTTCCCTTTAGAGGAATGGTTTTAACCCATCAATGAATCGATCAAAATTTATATTTGGATTACGTACATTATATTTACCATGAATTGATAAATATGTAATGTTGGATTCATATTTAGAAACATTCTTATCCTCATTTTTTCCGTAGGTTCACAAATTTTATCTCTATATCTGCTCACTTTTTATGAGGGAAATATTTTTCCAAGAAAGAATCCTTAAAATAATCCAACTCAATGCATGGAATTTCTTACTCTTCCTTCATGTTTGAATCTGTGACCACCATTAATCCTTATCTCCTGAGAGGCAATAAACTTTCATGAAAACCTTCTCCCTTTCACTTCTTCCCAAAGAAAGAAATATATTTTCTGGGGAACATATCCATTGTTCAGGTATAAAAGGATTTGGAGTCCCATTTAATTTTGGAGGTTGTTGTCTCATGAAGTGGTCTAACATTGTTACTCCATGTTGTGAATATAGATGCTCCATACAGGTAAAGTTATTATAACTTGAGTCATCTATCCCAGTATGATTATAAGTTTCATGACATCATTTGCAGCTCCAAATCCAACATCATTATCTTTACTATGAGGTAAATCCCTATATGGATTATGTGTGTTGATGAAGTTTCCATTAATTTCACTAGGCATCATTTATAAACAATTTCATACACTAGATTAGGTTATAAATCAAAATGATTATCTGTAAACTAGTAAAACACTTAACATAAATTGAAAATTTATGCGTAGATAATCTCATGATAAAAAACATAGTTTCTTTACCTATATATTTACTTTTAAATACATTATAATGTTTTATACGGAAAATGTGAATTATACTAAGAATATACTATATGAGTTTCAAACCAAGTGTATAGTAATTCCTGTTGTAATGTAGCCTGTTACTCTAAATCATGTCCGACACACCATGTTAGAGTTATTACTCTGAGGTACATCTGTTCTAGAACTATGTCTACTTGATGTATCCAAAAAATGATGTATTTCTAGTAATACCCACATAATATATACCTTACTAAAATTCTAGGGTGTTATTCTATTATTATGATCAAAGCCTATCTTAGGGTTATGTTCGCTAATATTAATCTTCTAAATCTAGTTTCTATGGTTTCTACTAAACTTTCTCCAATACCAAATATAATGACCCAAACCCCAGTAGCCTAGATCTGGTACCTTAATTTAATACATTGGAATAAGATATAAGAATAACATCCCAAGGGACTGAATAGTTTAGTATTTTGGTAAAATATATACATATTTGTAATCCAAATTACATTTTGAAACATAAAATACACAAAGAATTTTCACCACGTCTGTAATTATTCTCCCATTGTGTAACCCTGCATATCAGTTATAACATACTTCTGTGAATACTAGGGAAAAATGAAACATATGAAATGGGTGATCTAAAATTCTCAGTAAGGGTAAGATTACATCAGAATATATGAGTAAATATGGAATTAACAATATGGAAATATAAATAACTGATACACATTCCATTTAAATAATCACATGAGATAGGAAACTAAACCCTGAATATTATAACTATTCAAATAATCACATGAAATAATAATAATGATGGAATGCATAATGTTGGATTTCTTCACTATCATGATACATACTTAGGATAGCTACTCTCAAGATCTATCCTCACGATAGTTTAAGTCTGTGAGTAGAAACCCATCTGATTTGTGTCAAGATCTATCCTTATGACAATTTAGAACTGCTTAGAAACAAATGTGAAGGGGTTTTCACCGACCGATTTTATATCATGAGGCTTACCAATGAATAGAGGGGATATATAATTACCCTCATTTCACTTAATAAGTCTAAATAATTCCACATATGAAAACATAAACACCATAAACATTCGTATTGAAAAACTAACATAAAAAATGTGAATACTTTAGCCAAAAACTATGAATGGTATCAAAATATAACATCAATAGTAAAACTAAATAAAAAACCATTATATTAAATATAGTAAAAATCAAAATAGACCAACCTCAATCAAACACAAGATTCAACGAAGGATGCTGACATAATTGAAAATAATATAACAAAATCAATAGAAATATATTTAAGAAAATACAATTTTACTTTGAAATACTTTATTTAAAAGTTGAATATATATAAAATAATAGATATTTTTTAAAAGGAAAATAGTAAATTTATAAATAAATATTCAAAAACAACATTGTGTCATGATGGTGGTAAAAGGTGCTCATGCCATATAATTTAAAAATAAACCTTCTATCAAATTTTTTATCAAAAACATCATAAATTACCTCATTTGGAAAATGAAAAAAATATTCATTTAAAACCATTTTATAAAAATTAGAACATGGGTAGAAAAATTAAAACCTTGTTAGGATAATATTAAAAATATTTTCAAGATATATAGATATGGATGATAAATATTCCACCATAGATACTTATGTATAAATAATCCCGAATAATAATGAAAGTGTGAAACTAACCCTTATCTTGTACTTTAGATGAAAATTCACTAAACTTGTGTATAATTGTTTCAAAAAAGTTATTAAATTATACTAGAACTATATCCATATTTATGATATCATATATGATCTTATTATATCATTTTGTTAATAATATTTTGTTTTTACCCTTGTTTCAGGTGTTAACTACTTCATTTTCCTATACATTTTTTGTCATGTAAGTCCTATTTCTTAAGAATATGATATATTTATTTCATCTATATAATTATATTAAGTTCTTATAAATTAAATTTACTCATTATATACATTTTTTAATCATTCATGAATGGTTAACATGTAAAATGAATCACATCGTGCCTTGGAGATGGTTGATCGTATGTATACACAAGTGATGATATCATTCCCTTAATAGTAAAAAAGTAAAGAATTATAAGGTATATTACATGTAATATTTATTATTTATATCTAGTATATACATAATTATACCCATCCAAATAAAGTGGTGATGAAAAAAAATTACCCTATTGTGTGGAGACAGTAAGTCATACGTACACATGTGCGGTGCTTTTGTTTTTCATAGGATGGATAAATGGAGGAATATGGTTATCCCATAATAATAATAAAATCTCATAAAATATAAGATACCATATTTATTAATTTATAATGTAAACAACACATGAATAGGAAGTATAAGAAGAAATTAATGTGAATGAGTTGGTAAAACAATTACCTTTTCTTAAAAGCACTTCTTTTAGACAACATCTCAAGGGATCTAGAGTTGGTATTTTTGGAAGAACATTACCTCCATAACTTAGATAAGGATGTTTGGAGTATAAATGGATAGAATTTGGTCAATATAAAATGCTAAAATTTGTGTGATGAAGTGAGCAAGGAGGTGCTTATTTATAATTGAGGTGTCAGACACTTTTGAGAACTCTCAAAATATTTAATCAGTATAAATTAATTTTCAATTTAAATTAGATACAAAGTTATTTATATAGAATCTAATATGATAATGGGTTTAAATACTCTAAAAAATAATTTTTAGACGACAATAGGTCACATTATTACCCTTATCTTTTAGATTTAACCCTTAATTAAACCCTTTAACTCTTACCGTGACAACTTGGATTTTTACACTTTAAGGGTTAATATAGTTACTATTAAATGTAAAAAAACCCTGAATGGACAATTTATGAAATTTTTTCCCTTATCCCAATAATTTTTAATAATTTTATATTTTTATGAATTTTATATCATTTAGTAAATTATTATTTATTTTAAAGAGTCGTTAATGTCAATTTTGATACTATTCATTTTTTGAATTTCTAAAAAATATAAATACATAAGTTAAATTAAAAAAAACAATAAATAAATCCCTTATATTTATTGGTAATCTATAAAATTCCTGGAGGAAATTAATTATCTAAAATTATATTTATTTTTATATTTTTAATACCATTTATTTGATATTTCTATTAATAAATGAATTACTACATCATCATTGTATAAAAATTTTAAGTAATTATTTAGTTCCTAAATATTAAACATAAATTAAAAATATAAATAAAAACATACTAGATTTCAAATTAATTTTTATAGTAGAATTTATCTTCTATATGAACCTATATTAAAAATGGTGTAGTCATTAAAATATGAGCATGCCATATTTAACTATTCTTTAATAAAATAAAATAAATGATATACTCTCACCCAAGTGGCATAAAAAAGGTTATAATTTAGGACAAAATATGACTTTGGTAAAAATCCACACATCCATTGAAATTAGGACAAGTGTTAGGGTAATTTTCTAATATTTATAATATTATTTTTACCCTTAATTACTCGAACCTTGAATATGGTAATAAAAATATTACTAAAGTTTTTATTCATATGTACCAAAATGAAAAAAACATATTTAAATAATTTGGAACCAATGATTCCAAATATGGAATCCATTTTTTAAAATTCAAAATACAAAATTTATAGTAATTAATTTAAAATAAATTCTATTGACGAGGTGAGAAAACGAGTTATTAAAGTTTAAACATGGAAAATATTGAATCATTTTTATAACTAAATTTAATTTAAAATTGATTCTAAAGAATTTCATTAGATTAAATGAAAAAAATTATACATCAAAAACCATTAAAAATATAATTTAACAATATAAATTATTTCGATGAAAAAAGTTGTTTTCAATTAAAAATTAGTATTTTTTACTCTTCATCAAAACATGAAACTTATCAGAAAAATAGTAAACAATTCAACCAAAATGAATTTTAATATTCCGTTTTAAAATAAGAATTTATTTTTTCAAATAAAAAATATAAAATTATCTAAAATTGGATTTAAGATAAGTTCCCCATTAAAAGGAGGTAAAATTGCCTTTAGATTAATGTATGTTTTTATGCATAAAATTGGGTTTGTTCTTATGTTATGCAAATAAAATTTATTGGATGAATATAAAAATTATTTTATTGAAAATATATAAGATATATTTCTTAAATATAATTTATTAATTTTAATTAATTTAATTTTTTAATGACAAAATTTCTTTGGGAGTATAAAAATAAAAATATTTCCTTTATATTCAATTTTGCTTATATTTTTGTTTCTAATTAATTGGTAACCAATGACTTAATTGTATATTTTTATAAACCAAAAAATTTCCTATTTTTTTTAATAATATTCATAAATACTAATATAATGACTATGTTATAATAGTTACATTTTAATAATAATATTTTTTTTGTTTGTTTAATCTTGTTATTGCGTGGAATGTACATGATCAAAAAAATAGAATTTAAATAAGATAAAAACCAAAAAAAATATTTGGGTGTTACAATAAAATTTTTAATACTAGGAGATATCTTATATTATCTTCATCCTTGAGGATCCCAAGTGGGAAAATAAAACCTACAATGAGGAATAACATTAGAAATGGAGAAGAAATATTGTGAGATCTAAAATAAAAACTATAGAAATGAGATGTGTGAATTATGAAGTATGAATTGAATGAATGAGTTTAATAAGGATATATATAGGACTAAAATATGTCCATTATAAATATGGTCATTATAAATATGTTTGTTGGATATATATGTATCCAATAGGTATACTAATGTTGTGTATTATCAAAAGTAAATTTAAAATAATATAATTGTTGAATATCAAATAAAAAATAGAAAAAAAATTATAATAATATATATTTATGCATTATGATAATATGAATTTATAAAAGAAAAATAAAAATATTAAAATCAATATCCTATTAGAATTATATTTTTTGAATATAGATATATAATGGTATTTGGGGCAGATTATTTAATTTAAAGTATTATTTGTCAAAAACCCGTTTTAGAAGTGTTGTTTATTTTATCCTAATAAATAAAATTTTAAACTTTTAAAATAATATTTTATATAAAATTATATATTAATATTATTTAAATTGGAAATTGATTTAAAATAATATTAAGAACAGTTAAATTTTTAAAAGGGCATTTTCCAAAATACATTTTATCCATTATATATTGTATTTTAATTTCAAAGTAAAATTACTAAATATTATACTTTTATTTCTAATAAAATAACTTAATTTTTCTATTTATCATGTTAAATGTACCTTAGGATTAATCTTTTAGTTTTTTAAAAAATAATTTTTGTTATGTGAATACTAAAAAAATAATGATTTTGATAATAATATCACCTTTATGAAATTATGACTATGAAACCTTGTTTCTATAATATATATAAATATATAGTAAAAAAATAATTTAATGATTTTGTGTTGAGTTTATAAAATACATGTTTTCATTTTTGAATCTCAAGTAATATTTCTCAGTAAAAATAGTTTTTATTTGCTAATATTAAAATTTTGATTTTATCACTTTTATAAATTAAAACTAGAAAAATGGATTTAATATTTGATATAACCATTTAAATATTATTTTATAAATTAAATTTCATTCTGAGGAATACAAATAAGAATCCTACGATTAAAGTCAATAACAGTGATAATGGTGAAACAATTGTTTTCAATGATTTGTTTTTTTAATATTGTATACTTTTTATATTATAAATTAAATTAAAATATTATAAATAATTACTATAATCTTATTTTAAAACACAATTATATTTATATTAACATAAATTTAATTGGTAACTAATGATAAACAAATATTATGAAAATATATTGTTTAAAATATTATTTTTCTACAAAAAACTATTTTTTTATACATAAAGGTTTTTAGTTTAAATACTGATTTTTATCATTTAGAAATTGAATTATATTAAATTGTTAATATATTTATATTAATACCATAAAAATTTGTTCATAGTTCTTATTTTATATTTTTTTTAAAAACATATATTACTTAGATAAAAACAAGTTACCTAGATAAAAAAAATAAAAAATGTAAAATGTAAAAAGCTAATAATAATGGACTTCAGAAATGTTTAAAAATTGTGTGTAAACTTATATTTCAGGATTTATCTACCTTATTTAACCCCATGATCCATTATTTTTATATTTTGGAATCTTTGACCCTTGAATAGTGTCATTCCATTGTTGAAAAATAATGGGTATTTACAAAAGTAAACTTTTCTTCACATATTAAAGGGAGAAACTTCGAACACATCATTTCACACCCATAAAACAATGATTCTTCTTACCAAATATTCCAATTTTTATCCTAGTATAATCATTTATAATGTTATTGAGCCTTTTTTCCCTTAGTATTTCCCAATCCACTTTACAATCATAGAGGTTTCTAAGAGAATATAAATTTCTTCTATATAAGTTAGTCGCTCCTCTTTTTCTCCAATATTTTAAACTAATATAACCCACAATTCTATTTTAATATAATAAATTCATTATTAATACTATTATTATGTGTTATTTTTTAATGGATCAAACATTATTTATTAATCTCTATCCACTTATAAAAACAATAGAACATCGATCATGTGCACATGTAGACTACTACCATGAAAAAATAATGTTTTTTACTTATAGATTAAATTTCATTATAAATAAATATTTAAAAATATAAATGATATCATTATGATTATTTTGTAATTATATTATGTAAATTAAACCATATCTTAACTATACTCACCCATTGAATTATAACATGTTCATGTTTGGGTCAGTTTAAAAATACACATGAACAATGCTATAAAATTTTATCATGGATGACTATGGAAGCATAAATAACTCTTTATTAGATATTAATGAATAAATATTTTATTGTTTATGGTTTTGGAATTTTTATATTACTATTTAACACATGATTAATTCACCATACTTTATTTGTTAAGAATTACCAAAAGGATTTTTACCGATTTCATTTTAAAATAATGTAACTATCATAGAATGAGATAAGAATTTTTCAAATCAATTTATTATATTAATTATAGTTCCTTAATTTACCTATTAATAATAATATTAATATAAATTAGTGGGTATAAATATTGATATTATAAAATATGCATGAAATAATATAAAATTACTAACACCAGATGGTAAATATAAGCCATAATTAACTTATAAAATTTCCTTTAACGGTTATTTGTGATGTTTATAAAGGAAATATAGATATAAATAATGTTCTTAAATATTTAATTAGGATATTTATTTTTTTTACATGAGGTTATAGTGTGATCATCTAATCTGGAGGTCAAGGTAAGGGTTTCTTCGACTCCATTTCCAATTCATTGGGTCATTTTCTCTCATACTTGAATATTTTATTCATGGTTTCTTTAATGTTATCTTCACCTATTTGATATATTTTTCATTAATAATTTTTTTTAAATTAATTATCTTCAACAATGACATATTTTTTTAAATAATTAACATATAAAAAATTTGATTTTGGTAAGAATAACCCTCATTCTAAACAATGGATATTTCTATACTATGCACACTTTTTTCCAATGAAAATTATTTTATTTTAAAAAATACAAATATTTTATATATTTTATATTATTTAAATTTTCATTTACTTGTTTTATGAAATAATTTTTTTTAATTCTTATCTAATGTTTTTTTCTTTAAAATAGATTAAAAAGATTAAAAAAGGCATCTAAATTCATTATTAACCACTCTAGATTCACTAGTTTTATTTTTTTGTAACATTTCCAAGGTCAATTATTTATAACTATTTATAATAATAATTTCACAAGTTTTATCTTTAAATTCTCAAAAATATTTTTGAAATTAATTCCCACTTCATAATTTATAATAAAGTTTAAATGGTTTCATGAATACTTTTGTATTTTTCCTTTTATTTTTCCTCTAAGGTATATCTCCTATAAAGTGATGCTTTAATCAATATATATTTTATATAATGGAATGATTCCATTTATAAAATGATATTATTGATATCCTATGTTTTCTTAAGTTCATGTTTTGTTATATTTTGTAAATGTTTAAGAAACCCCTTCATCTATGAGTTCTTTAATATACAAGGATGATTTATTTTTAAGTTGCATAAATATGCATGGATGATGATGCATGTGATACAATATCACCTAAACATGCAGTGGTTTAATTTGACTTCTCATCAAAGGGGTAGGAATGTACATAATGAGTTTATTAACATAGGTGTGGGCATAATGAGTTTTCTCACATTTTAAAGAGTGGACATAATGAGTTTTTCACATACGCAAGGGCATAATGAGTTTGGTCACACAGGTTTTCTAATTCTTAGGATTATTAAACACTTAAATTTTTTTATCATGTTATGTAAAATTTCCTATATACTTTTCATTTTCAATATATTCCATGTTTTCATGTTACACCTTGTTTTTTTAAATATTCTTCACTCTTATGTCGTCCTCACATGTTTTATGATTATAAAGAGGTATTTTAATACATATAACAACATTTATTCTTCCTTAATAATATTTTAATGGTCTTATGTTTCTTTACCATGTTTTATGATTACAATATACATTATCATGATCATTTAATAAGATATTTTTCCTCTCCTCATGTTATCCTTCATGTTTATGATCAAAATCATTAGGATAAGTATTTCCCTTACTAGATATCTGAGGTCACCACTTTCCTATGCTTACATTCCCCAAATTATAATGATGATGATATTATGTGATAAGTCTTGAAATAGGGATAAGGGGAATGATTATGGATAAATGTTTTCAATTGTTGTAAAATAAGATGTATATGTATCTAATCTCTAAGACAAAAAACATTTAGGTCCTTGGATTATACAACTATTTGTGTGATGTATTATTTATATCTTGATATCAAATTATTAATTAATTTATGTTTTTCTTGTGTCAATTAATTGGAATCAAATAAGTGTTTAGTTATTTTTTAATATTAAATTAGTTATTTTGGATACAGGACTAGGGAACATTAGTGAAAAGTCTAAGGATAAGTCTAGACATAGAAAAACATTTTATTGTTTTTATAAATAATATAGTATTTGGATTCTTATAAATTATATCCCTATTGATATAATATCTTGTGGATATATATACGGAATAGATTCGCTAAGGGGGAATCAACCTAAAAAATAATGACTGAGTATCAACTCAATATTTCTTCTAGTATACGTTGAATGGTTCTTAGACTGCACACCTAAATAGACACTCTCAAGGGATATGCTTTGGTTAATTCAAAATCATTTCATAAACCATTATGAAGTATTAAATTCCAAATTATATAAAGAAATTAGGTTAAGAATAATATAACATAATTTAAACTAGGTTTAATAAAGAGAGTTATATGATAATCCAAGTGTGACATAGTTGAAATTAAAATTCCATTGGTTGAATTGAAACTTTCATTAGAGAAGATATATTAAGGTTAAGATTTCATATTTATATGATAATTCTATTTGATTATATTGGATATTATCAAAACATTTTTGGTTTTAATATTTGTTTGGAAACAAGATCTTGGAAATTATGTTATGGAAGGTATGCCTCTAGAATCCCAGAATACATAGTTATATATACATACTTGGAATATATGGTTGAGAATCGTAGTATATAAATATTATGAGGGATACAATAGTTTATATAGTATTGTCTAAAATAAAAGTGTTGTATCTCTTAGAACATATATATTGACTCATTAATATCTTTAGATACTCTTATGTATTGTTTTTAGAAAGGTATAATAAAAATAGATAGCATTCGATTTATTTAATGGGAGAGAATGTAATTCCCTAAGTTTTTAAGAATATTATTACTTACATAAAATCAATGTTCATAATTATATTTTTTTTTATTTTTTTAAAGGAATTGAAATAGATTTGATAACATGTTATACAAGATAATAGATAAAATAAAAACTATTTATTCACTCATAGTAAAATAATACAGAAAATGCACCTAGAAAAAGTAATAAACACCCTAGATTATTACATCCTTTAAAAGTATATAAATTATAGGAGAAAAATAAATATAAAAGAATAAAATATTCAATTCTAGTAGATCTATTTGATCATCTTCATCATTTAGGAATAATAATTTCCAAAGAAAACCTATAATTAAGAATAACATCATGAAAGGATAATGAATATTGTAAGATCTAACATGGAATCTATGGAAATGAGAGGAGTTAAATAACACATTACATATGTTTGGTCACTCGTACAATAAATTTTGAGTTCTATTTACTCTTTTGTAAATGATTTGGAGCTCCCGAGTGCTAGGGGTCAGAAATGAAAATATTTGGAAGAAGAGAACTAGGTGTACACTTTTTATAACCGTGCAGAAAACCATGTGAATGGTGTTAGGTTTGGGATAAAGGAATTGTTCATGGTTTGAGAATGGGTTTTCAAACTATAGAATCCAAAGGGAGAACTGTGTGGACTATTTAAGGTGAGGCAGTAGCTCCCACATAGTCATTTCATTTGTTTTCTATCTATGAGGCCGAACTATGGGTCCTATCCAGCTCACATAAAATGTGGTCTTTTTCCATTTACCCTATCCATTTTTTATTATTTTATTCCTAATTTCCTCCCCCCATATTATGAATCCCTCCTCCATATTGTCTAAGTTTATCCAATTCTTTTTAGTGGTCTTCTCATTCGATCCAAGATTGTTTGGCTTGAGGTAAGAACAATAATTTTAGGTTTCTTATTCCATTTCACCTTATTAAGAATATTATTATATTTTAGTAGAAGTGTAGAACCCTCAATGGTGTGTTGGTTGAATCTAGAGTTTTTAGTGGTGGATTTGTATTTTTTTCTTGTGCCTTTTATGTTTTGGGCCTTCTCTTAATTATTCTAGGTTTTCTTTACAAAGACAATGGGGGTTATAATTAATTCCGAGGTAAGGGTCTTTAATTAATTTTTATTTCCATGGATTATATTTAAATTCATAATTACCTTTCATTTTGCATTATAAAATGTTCACATTTCTTATTTATGGTTTATGTTTATCCAATGATTTCTATTATTTGGGTCTTGGTTTAAAATTCGGTTGTTTAAAAGGACTTTTTTTAAAAGTGTGTGGATTTCATGAACATTAAGTTTTTGATGAAATGGATCTAAGAGTATTTATGTTTTGAAATGTATTTTAATGTGTTTTTAGAAATGGTTTCCCTTTGCGGGAAAGTGTTTTAAAAAATGGGCATTTTTTTCTTGTGAAATTGGATTGTCAAATGGTTTTCATGAATGAAACTTTCCTATGATTATCTTGGAATGGAGCATCACCTGGGTTAACTAGGGTGTTAGAAATGGATTTTTCAAGGGATTATGAGAATATTAAGGTAGGAATATCATGACAACCTCTATTGTTTCTAAGGGACCATTAAAGCCTTTGGGTGGGATGATCATGAGAAAATCCACTTGTTTGCTAAGAAACCATGATATCTATTGGATTTGGGCCCAAGGAAGACTATGAGAGCTTCAATTATTACATAGATGACTATAATTATTATTTAGAATCACTCATGATAGACCATGTGCTTAGATCCCAAGACCAAATTACTCATTTTTGATTGATTTATATGCTTTTTTACATAGGATTAGTGCCATGTTGATATGATATCGTGTGTTTTATCCCTATTTACATTTACATGGTTATATGATGTTGATATTATTAAATCCCTTATTATATATTTTTGGATATGTTGAGAATGTTTATTTGGGATTTGTTTCTTTATTTGAGATATATTGGGATTTTTTGGAAAACATGTTTAAATTTAAATGAAAAATAGTTGGATTTAAAAGGATTATTGAAAGTGAAATATTTCCGAATTGTTTTAGTTTTGAAAAGTGTTTTCAAATTTTTTTATTGGTTTCCATGGGTAGAAACCTTAAATATATTCACAATGGTATCATGCTGGGATTTTTTCCTCACACCCTACATATGTGTTTGGGACTAGGTAGAATTTTTTTGCAGGCCACAAGTAAAAGAAAAATAGAACCATGTACCTGGGTGGCTCTTCATGATTACCGATTCTCATTTTTTGAAGGAGATTTGGCCTTATCAGGTGGCTCACGAGGAGTCTTTTTGGGTATTTTTACCAATTGGGATGTGAATACAGGCCTTATATGGTCTTGTACCCATTATTTTGAGTTTTGGTGTTTTGAATTTAGATACGATGTATGTAACGTCCCAGATCCGGGTGCCACTCAACAGGTGTCCTGAACCTGGTTGGTCACATGACCTCAAGTGCATTTCCCCAAATTCCAGAGGCTACCGACTAGTAGTGAGGGACAAGGAAAGATAGTGGGGAAACTATTCCCTCAATTGTCAAAGTGTAGCGTAGTGAAATACAATATATAAACACGCAACAACAGAAACAGTGAGAAATAGACAACTGAAATGAAATATAACTAACAGTTATACATATAAAGATGCATTATCTCACTAATTCTATGAATGTATACAAAACATGATACACCGTAATACAATATAATACTACTCAAAGTAAAAGGTACATCAAATCAAAACAAAGTAGATTAAACAGAACGCAGTAGCATCACAAGCCTAGGCTCGGTCCCATTCTCTCCTACTCCTCTACTACAATCATGTACCTGTATATAGACACTTTCCCCTATCGAAACCTGAAGAAATATAGTCTGTTTGGGCCAAAGACACGACCCAAACATGGTGTGAGAAATAAATCCCAGTAGGCACCCACCAAAGGCCCGTGCCCAACTATCAGTGAAAATGTGCAACAACAGTGTGAAAAAGTTAATGCAATAAACTAAGAAGTACACAAAAGTAACTAAATCTACCAGTTATATTTACATTTTAATATTTATTTAACCATGCCAAGACTCTACTTTAGCTTAGAAGGTATACATATGAAAATCACCATGGTGAGTATTTATGATAACACTATCCTCAGACATACAATCCTTACCCTCAGGTAATCAATATCAAAACCCATAGGTGTCTGCCCACATGCATAATGAATATTGCCCATAGGCGTACAAGGTGTCTCCCACAAGCACAGAAACTACTACCCACAGGCATGAGAAAGGTTGCCAGCAGGCTAAACAAACACTACGCACATGCTAATAGAACAATTCCATCAGGCTAAAGGAACCGGGATGAGCCCTAAACATAAATGGGAAATTTATATAATCTTTCTCTCAAGAAAATGAAATGCACAATATAATCATGGCACACCCTCGGGTATCCTATCCAAACAGCTAAACAGAGGAACACACCCCCGGGGTGGTCTTGGATCCAAGCAATGATCCCAAACAGTAGTTTAAACTTATCATTAGATTATCTATACAATTATAGATATCTTTCAGCAAAGGCCACAGCCATATGACAACCCAAACATGGGTTCGTAGCACAAAGGAACACAAATTCAACTCAATAGTTGTAAATAAACACCAGACCACCTACCTCGATTGTCTCTAACCAGTATCTGTGAACGAAGTCTCCCAAAATGCTCATAAACAACGTAGATCTGGGATAAACGTTCCCTCATTCAACCTCAAATAACTTTCACTCAGGAATGAATTGGTAAAAACTACTCAAGGAGAAGAAAGGGCTTACCCGTGCGGTTCAAAGGAGATCGACGAAATAGGAATCAGGTTCCCGGTGTGCGGTCAAAAGTTCCTCCAATGTCTGGCCGTCTCTCCTAGCTCCAAAACAAACTCAAAGCCTCCTCTACCAAATGAGGAGGCTACTGCCCATTTTAAATGAAAAAACAGACTGCACGACATGTACTCTCAAGTACACAATGTGTAATTTTCATCATTTAACTGTTCCTCTGGCGGCTACTTTCCAACACGACACTGTTCATCCATCAACATGAGTATACGAAATGTATTCCTGATTACATGACATGTAATGTTGCTCAGCTGGAAACTGGTTCCACCTCCTTACTATACACTTTCTGACTAAGTACACAGCGTGTAAACACTATGTACACGGCGTGTAGTTAGTTTTTACATGCTTCTTCACCGACAAGCCTACATGCCCTGTGTACTCATCCCACAGGGACAAAGTACACGATGTATGGAAAAGTACATGGCGTATAAGTATAAAATTTTGTATTTTCCCCATTTTACTTATTTTCTCAAAAACACTTAAGGAAAAAGGAATGGAAAAATACCATACCTCAAGAATAAGAACCGAGTTCTTACAAACTTACACCCTTAAAGCAATTCATCCCCGAATTTACCTTCTAAAGGAGGTGAAGATAAAGCTGTGAACAACTCTGGCCACTGAGCATGTACGTCGGTCTCCCACTCCCAAGTTTCGTCCTGCACTCATCCATGCTGCCATAACACCCGTACGAGAGGAACTGACCTACCTTGGAGAACCTTCGTGCTCCTATCCAAAATAAAAATCAAATTATCCTCAAAGGATACATCGACCTGAAGCTCAACATCCTTGGGCTAAAAAATGTGAGATGGGTCTGATTGATAACGACACAACTAAGATACAAGGAAGACATTGTGCATAGCCTCGTACCTCTTTGGTAACTAAAACCGATAGGCAACCGTCATGAATTTCTCTAGAATTTCAAAGGGCCCCACATACCTTGGTGAATGTTTTCCCTGTCTCCTGATCTGCCTGTGTCCCAACCTCGACGAAGAAAGCAAGAAAATTTGATCCCCGACAACAAACTCCAAGGGTTGTCTACGGTGATCAACATAAGATTTCTGATGAGACTATGTAGTAGCCATCCGCTTTTGTATCAACTGGACCTACTCTGAAGTCTCCTGCATGAGACGTGGTCTCAGTAATGCTGCCTCACCTGCCTCCAACCAGCAAAAAGGTGATCGACATGGCCTATCATATAAAGCCTTGTAAGGTGCCATCTCAATAGCTTCCTGAAAACTGTTATTGTAGGAAAACTCAACCAGGGGTTTGTGATTCTACCAAGAGTCCCCAAATTCTAGGATGCATGAATGTAACATTTCCTCAAGCACTTGTATCGTACGCTCTGACTGGCCATCGGTCTGAGGGTGGTAGGCTATGATCAGAAGCACCTGGGTACACAATTCCCTCTAAAAACTCTGCCAGAAACAAGATGTAAAATTGGAGTCCCTATCTGAAATGATAGAATGAGGGACCCCATGAAGACGTACTACCTCTAGGATATAAAAATTTCTAATCTCGTCCACCCCGAAGGTCTCCTTGATCGAGAAAAAGTGAGCTACCTTTGTTAGTCTATCCACAACAACCCACATGACAACACTGCCTCAAGGTGACCTCGACAACCTAGTCACGAAATCCATTGCGACATCATCCTATTTCCACTTCGGAATGGGAAACTGTTGAAACAGTCCAACTGGCCTTTGATGCCCCTCCTTCACCAGCTGACAGGTGGAACATCTAGTAACAAAACCATCTACTTCCCTTTTCATATCTGGCCACCAATACTGACGTCTCAAGTCACGATACATTTTGGTAACCCCAAGCTAAACTCCCCAAGATGAAGTATAAAAATCCTGCATCATCTCCTTGTGTATATACCTTGAAACCCACACTCGTCCATGGAAACACAGTACCTCATCATCGCCTATAATCCATCCAAGAGGAGGTTCCTCACTTTCCACCGAATCCAGTAGAACTAGGCCTTCAAAATTTGATAGTTGTCTTATCCTCACTCTATCCAAGAGGGTAGAAGTCAGAGATAAGGATGAAAGATAGGTTTTCCCTTAACTATTATGCACCTCCAAATGCATCTCGGAGAACAAATCCATAAGCTTCCACTCACCACTGGCCTATTTCACTACCTGTATCTGAGTCCTCTTACTCAGTGAATTAGCAATTACATTACCCTTACCAGGTGTATAAGCAAATTCAAAGTCGAAGGACTGAAGGTATTCAACACACCTTCACTGTCTCAAATTCAGGTCACACTAAGTAAAGATATATTTGAGACTTTTGTGGTTCATAAACACCACAAAATGTTCTCCTAATAGATAATCTCTCCAAAATCATAACACATTAACAACTGCAGCCAACTCGAGATCATGCGTCAGGTAATTCCTCTCATGTGGCCTCAAATGCCGAGACCCGTACGCAACTACTCGATCACCTAGCACCAACACTGCTCCCAGCCCAATACCTGATGCATCACAGTAAACTGTATAGCTATTCCCTTGCTCTGGATGTATCAGGACTGGTGCTGATGTCAACCTTCCCTTCATCTTCTGAAAGGCTGTCTCACAAGCTTCTGAACAAATGAACTTTACACCCTTTTTAGTCAAACCCGTCAACGGCACTGCTAAGCGAGAGAATTCCTATATAAAGCACCTGTAGTAACCAGCCAGCCCCAAGAAACATTGTATATCAAACACGTTATTTGGATTCTCCTAGGAAACTACTGCTCTCACCTTCTCTGGGTCTACAAAAACTCCTGCCTCTAAGATGATATGACCCATGAAGTGAATCTGGTCCATCCAAAAGTGGCACTCTGAGAGCTCAGCATATAACCGATGCTCTCTCAGTGTACTCAAAACGATCTCAAGATGGGTAGCATGGTTGTGTAGAGTGTTAGATTACACCAATATATCATCCACAAAGACTACCACAAAAGAATCAAGATAAGGATGAAACACACAATTCATCAGATCCATGAAAACTACTGGCACATTCGTAAGTCCGAACAGCATAACCAAGTACATGTTTCCAGGAGCGGGACCGGTGTCCATTCCTCCCCGAATTTGATCAAAAAGATCATAAATCCTAGGTGAGGGATATCAGTTCTTAATCGTCAAGTGGTTCGGATTTCGATAATCCACACAAAGTTTGAGGGTACCGTTCTCCTTCTTAGGAAAGAGGACATGCGAACCCTAAGGAGAAGTACTGGGTCAGGCGAAACCCTTTGCATAAAACTCCTCTAACTTCCTCTTGAGCTCCTGTAACTCTGGTGTACCCATACTATAAGGAGGAATGGACACCAGTCCTGCTCCTGGAACATACTCAATAGAGAAATCCACCTCTCACTCTAGAGGAAGAACTAAAAATTCGTTCAGGAAGACATCCCTAAAATGATCAAATACTGAAGGGAAATACTTCTGACAAGTCCCCTGATCATCCAGATATAAACTCACAATCTAAGCTACCACTCCACCTCGCCCACGATGCTCAGGTCTATCTCGGCTCGCCTGGACATCCCATTCTCCCTTGTATAGAAACTCTCCACCCTCTGGTGATGTGAAACTAACCCTGTAACTATAGAAACCCACAAAGGCTCAGAAGGGTACCAACCAGGCCATCTTGAGAATAAAATCATAGATCATCATCTCCAAGACATAGAGGTCCCATAGAAAGTGACACCCACTAACCTCTAGGGGGCACTCTATGAACTGACGCACAACAACAGTTATAGTTCCAAATGGAGTGTCTAGCACCATAATATCAAAAGAAGAAGAAACACATAGCCTAAGGCTCTCCACAACAGGCACAAATATAAAGCTATGTGTATCACCCATGTCGAAAAGTGCAGAAGATAAAATAGAATCTACTAGAATAGTACCTCTAATAGTAGAAGGTCTGGGATCCTAATCTTGTTGGGTCTATTGCACTACATATGCTTGCCCAGTGCCGCGGCCCTGCGCCACAGCCTGGATACCCTGAGCTGTACCGCCCTACTTTCTCTGAGATCCTGGTGTTTGGCTACCACAACCACGACCACGACCTCGGCCTGTACGTCCAGAGGTATTCCAATTTCCCGACTAATAAGAAGCTGTTGGTCTTGATCCCATATGCAGAGTGTACATAGAACCACTCTCACTAGACACTGGTGGGAACACCCTACAAAAATGCTAGAGATGACCCATCCTGCTGCAAGCTCGGCACTCCATTGGGTCACGTGGACACTGAGGTCTCTTGTGCCCCTCTTTACCATACTGGTAGCACATGACCTGGACACATGAAGAATTCTTCTGGCTAGTACAGCCACCGTGAGAGATGTCCATCTTCCTCTTCTTCTTACCGATAGAAATAGTACCCAAAACTGGTGTCAAACCATCCTAGCCCACAACACTAGATTCCCGCAGGTTCCGCTCAGTAATCAGTGCCTAGTTCACAATAGCATGCATTGTAGGTGACCTGAAAACATTCACCATTTCTCGAATGTCATATCGAAGACCATCCTCAAAGAATCGAGCCCTCAATATCTCATCACCCACCAGAACAGGTGCAAAACTCTGAAGCTCAGTGAAGCAGGAAGAATAATCCATCACTGACATGGTGCCCTGCTGTAGATTCATGAACTCTCGAGCTTGATCTTCCCTCAGCATCTCCAGAAAGAAGAAGTTATAGAAGGATTCCTGAAAATATTCCCACGCCATGTCTCACTGATGCTTAGTCTCGGTGGTAACATCCTACCACCTCTTGGAAGAATCACATATCATGTATGTAGCGATCTTGACCCTCCTCCCTAGAGGAATCTCTAAATGCTCGAAGATAGTCTGCAATGAGTCCAGCCATGACTCCGCATCCTGTGGTCCGCCATCCCCTGAAAATGTAGGCAGATACTACTGCTGGAAGACACGAGTGAGATCATCCATATATGTGGAAAACGGTGGTGCTCCCTAGAAGGTCTTCAGAAACCGCATGAAGCCTTCACGGAACTGCGCATCCGTACCTGTGTCCGGTATAATAGCTGGCACCGCATCTGGAACTGCTGGAGGTTCCATCGGTAGCCCATGACCTACTGTCTCTAGAGTATAAATTCCACCACTCTCTTGGAGAACAACTGGTGGTCGTCTCAGTGGCATGACTCTACAAGGTCAACCACACACCTTAGATCCAGATTTAACAAAGACTGAAAACAAGGAGACCAAGAAGGGAACAGGAGAAAGAAAGAATTCAAGATTTACAAAACTTTACTACATGGCATGTATAAATACTACACGGAGTGTTCTCACAGGCCAACCACATGGGCGTGTACCCTAACTAAAACTGGTTGCGTAACACCGCAAACACAAGACATGTCTTCTGAATACACGGCATGTACGTGAATCCTTCTTCCCTGCCCGAGTCCTTCTACACGGCTAAGCCACACGGCTCTCCTAAAACAAAACTACACGGTGTGTCCCAAAGGAACACAACGCGTACATGGAAAGATAACACTGAACTGTGTTGTTAGTGACATAGCTGAGTACCTGGTTCAGACTACACGGTGTGTTCAAGGTCGACACGGAGTGTATGTATTAAGGTTCCGTCGTCCGTGTTGTTAGTTACATGGGTGGATACCAAGTCGACACTGCACGACATGTACAACTGGTACACGACATGTTTTCCCCAAAAATTCTCTATCCCTTGTCTCTGCCCACACGGCCTATGACACGGTAAGAGACTACACGACGTGAAGTTAGGGTACACGGCGTGTACTTAAAAATTTTCCTTTTCCTCCCGAACAGAATGTTAAACGGCGTGTAATCAAAACAAATGGCATGTAATCTGGGTTGTTCCAGATAGTAAGCCTTCGAAACTACTCCAGAGCCCATAAAAAGACTAAAAAAAACACCTAAGTGCCATATTCCGATCCGTGAGGGCCCATAATCCCCGCGAATCAAAGTTTGGAATCTTATACATGTTATAAACAGAGTAAATAGTCAATGATCCACCAAATTCCGGTCAATGAGGGCCCATACTCCTCAAAAACCAAAGTTTGGCGTTCATTCTACTATACCTAACATAACCATACCCTATCAAATAGCAGGTATTTATCAAAGTAGATCTCACCACAACATGCTTTTCTAGCACAACAACTATCACAACAACATGTAATATCTAATGCACCTTCATGACATGGAAGGAATGCATGACATGTGATTTCTAGCATGTTCCTAAATGATGCATGAGATGACATACCATAATCTCATCAGGTTGCAACTAAATAAAACCCACATATAACATATAAACAACACAATAACAAGTGCTTCACCCAACGATGAAAATCAAGTCGACTGTCAAATTGTAAAATCAGAAAAATTGCAATAAATGAGTTAGACTGGCTTTTCCCTGTACACGGGTTAGATACTCCCATGCACAACTTATTTTCAACCACCATTTACGTCCTATCCTTGACTAAGGATCCAAACAGTAAGTCAAAGAAAAGAGCCCCTATGATACCACTTTGTAACATCCCGGATCCGGGTTCCACTCAACGTGTTCCCAGAACCCGGTTGGTCACATGACCTCAGGCACGTTTCCCCAAACACCAGAGGATGCCGACTAGTAGTGAGGGCCAAGGACTGATAGTGAGGAAACTATTCCCTCAATTGTTAAAGTGTAGTGCAGTGAAATACAATATATAAACATGCAACAACAGAAACAATGAGAAATAGATAACAGAAATGAAAGATAACTAACAGTTGTACATATAAAGATGCAACATGTCACTAATTCCATGAAAGCAACCAGAACACGATACACTGCAATACAATACAATACAACTCAAAGTAAAAGGTACATCCAAGAAAAACAAATTATAGTAAACAGAACGCAACAACATCGCAAGCCTAGGCTCGGTCCCATGCTCTCCTACTCCTCTACTACAATCATGTACCTGTATAGAGACCCTTGCCCCTATCGACACCTACAACAATATAGTTTTTTTGGGCCGAAGACATAACCCAAACAGGGTGTGAGAAATAAATCCCAGTAGGCACCCACCAAAGGCCTATTCCCAACTGTCAGTGAAAATGTGAAACAACATTATGCTAAAGTAAATGCAATAAACTAAGAAGTACTCGAAAGTAACTAACTATACCAGTTATATTGCCATTTTAATATTCAATTAACCATGCCAATCCTATGCTTTAACTTAGTAGGTATACATATGAAAATCACCATAGTGAATATTTATGATAACACTATCCTCAGACATAAAATCCTTACCCTCAGGTAATCAGAATCCAAACCCACAGGTGTCTACCCACTGGAATAAAAAATATTGCCCACAGGCATACGAGGTGTCGCCCGCAGGCACAGAAACTACTACCCACAGGCATGAGAAAGGTTGCCCACAGGCTAAATGAACACTTCTCACAGGATAATAGAACACTGCCCTTTGGCTAAAGGAACTGGGCCGAGCCCAAAACATAAAACAACAATTTATATAAACTTTCTCTCAAGAAAATGAAATGCACAATATAATCATGGCATACCCTCGGGTATCCTGACCAAATAGCTAAATAGAGGAACACACCCCTAGGGTGGTCCTGGATCTAAGAAGTGATCCCAAACAGAAGTTTAAACTTATCATTATATTATCTATACAATTCTAGATATCTTTCAGCAAAGTCCACAGCCATACGATGCCCCAAACATGGGTTCGTAGCACAACAGAACAAAAATTCAACTCAACAGTTGGAAATAAACACCAGACCACCTACCTCGATCATCTCTGACCGGTATACGTGAACGATGCCTCCCTAAATGCCTGTAAATGATGTAGATATAGGATAAAAATTCACTCATTCATCATAAAATAACATTCCATCAAGACATAATTGGTAATATCTACTCAAGCAGAAGAAAGGGCTTAGCCGTGCTGTTCAAAAGAGATCGACGACGTAGGAATCGAGTTCTCGGTGTGCGGTCGAAAGATCCTCCAAGGTCTGGCCATCTCTCCTAGCTCCAAAACAAACTCAAAGCCTCCTCTTCCAAATGAAGAGACTACTACCCATTTTAAGTGAAAAAAACATACTACATGGCATGTACTCTCAAGTACACAACATGTACTTTTCATCATTTAACTGTTCCTCTGGCAGCTACTTTCCAATGTGGCATTGTTCATTTGTCGACATGAGTACATGGTTTGTATTCCTTATTACACAATGTGTAATGTCGCTCAGCTGACAGCTGCTTTGACCACCTTACTATGCACTTTCTGACTGAGTACACGACGTGTAGTCTGTTTTTACATGTTTCTTCACTGATAGGCCTACACGCCCTGTGTACTCATCCCACACGGCCAAAGTAAACAATGTGTAGAAAAGTACACAATGTGTAAGTAAAAAATTTTGGATTTTCCCCATTTTCCTTATTTTTTCAAAAACACTTAAGGAAAAAGGAATGGAAGAAACCGGTACCTGAAGAATAAGAATCAGGTTCTTACAATGTATATGCCATGTTTTGGAATTTTTTTTATATGATGTCTGTCGTTGCGGTATATTCTTATTATCTATTGAATTATCTAGGCAATTCATTTTATATTTTTGAATTTGATGATATTGGTGTGGCCGTCTTCTTTTATGGATTGGTCATGCCGGTTTACCATGGGTGAAACCATTTTCAAAAGATTAATGGCTATGCTATATAATTATCAGTAGCCTATGGCTATCAGGAATTCACTTTAGGTCATGTGGTGAGATATCTCAGATGATGGGTTGGGTCGACCCTTGTTGGTTCAGTACATAAAAAGTGTGAATAGAATAAATTAGTTTAGTAAGGCTATCAATATGAATAAAATATCTCAATTATAAATATGGTTATTTTGTATATGGTCATTGGTAAAATGGTTTGTGGACATACTTATGTCCAATAGGTATAATGATGTCGTGCATTGATAGTAATGAATTTAAAATAAAATTACTCTTGAGTAATAAATAATGAAATAAATATATCAAGTTTAAATATTATAAGTATATACTAATGTGTTATGGAATAAAGTTATTTAAAATAAAAAAATCATATTAAAAATAATTGATTAGTAAAAGTAATTTTTTAGAATATAAATAATTAAAGGTATTTGGTAATGGTTTCTTAATATAAAAGTAATATATTTCAAAAAAAAGAAAAGTGTCATATAATTTATCTTAATAAATTAAACTGACCACTATAAAAATAAAATAACATATGAAGACATATATTTATTTTAGTTATTTCAAAAATTGGTATGAAATAATATTAAGAACACTTAATATTTTAAAAGTGAATTTTTTTATAAAAACAGTTTCTTTTATATATGGTACTTCATTTTATTATTATACAAATAAAGTATAGAATTTAAATTTTAAAAAATTAAACTCATTTTTTGATTTATCATGTAAATATTTTTTAGGATTATTTATTCTGACATTTCTACAGTAATTGATTTTTAAGTGTATAGTAAAAAAATACATATTTTTAAAATACCATCAAATTTATGAAAATATCAATTTAATTTTTATGAAACCATTTTTCTATAAAATATATATATTAGATTAGTAATATAAATCATCTTAAAAATACTATTTTGAGTTTATAAAACACATGTTTAAATTTTGAAAACTCATGTATTATTTCACAAAAAAAAACTATTTTATGCAATTACATTAAAAATTAGAATTTAAAACTATTTGAAAATAAAACTAAAAAATGGATTAAATATTTTAGATAAATATTTACAAATACTTTTATAATGTTAAATTTTTTTTGGTATAAAAATTATATTACAAAGAATAATGTTAATTATAGTGATAATGGCGAAACTGTTATTTTCCAATATTTTTATTTAATATTGCAAAATTTTTATCAAATAAATTAAATTAAAATATTTTAAATAATGAATCTATTATTAGTTTCAGGAAATTATGTTATTATATTAACAAAAATTTAATTTTAAACCAATTCTAAATAAGATTAAGATCATATAGTGTTTAAAAATCATTTTTCTACAAGAAACTGTTATTCTATATGTAAAATGAATTAATTGAAAAATTAATTTTCTATTATTTATAATTTTCATTATATAAAATTGAGATTAAATTTAAGTTCATAAAAACCCAATTTTTTTGATTAGTAATTTTACATGTTTATTAAAACATATATTATAGAGTTAAAAACTTGTTACCTAGGTAAAAAACAAAAATTGTAAAATGTAAGAACCTCATGGTAAATGACTTCAAAATTTAATAAAACATCTATTTAAAATTATGGTTTAATCACGATAAAACTTATCTCACACAAAAATCCATTATTTCTCACTTTTGGAACCATTGACCCTGAGATAGTGTGATAACATTATTTAAAAATAATTAGTGTTCAAAAAACAAATTTTGCATCGCTTATAAAAATGGACACACTTCCAAAACATCATGTCACACTTATCCTTTAAAGATAATATTAGAAATATTACATTTTACTCCAAATATTACCCTATTAAAATTTCATGATCATTTTTATTTTTAATATTTTATAAACCCCTTGAAAATCAAATAGGTTTCCAAAACAAGATTAATGTATTTTATGTAAGTGTTTTTCTTCACATTAGTTTTTCACATATTTTACTAGTTTTAAATCCAAAAATTCATTTTATTATTTTTATATTAGTATTAATAATATTCTTACATTTTATTATATTAATATAACATAAATTATTTATTCTTCCCTATCAAGTTAGAAAAAAAATAACGTCAATCGTACATACGAGTGGATTGCTACCACCATGGAATAACATTTTTTTTTAAAATTTGTTATTTATTTTATTATTCATTATCTAGAAAACTTTAACAAAATATAAATAAAATCATTATTATTCTGTTATAATTATATTATGTCAAATTAAACCATTTCATAAATATACACACCCATCAAGTGATAATTTTTTTATTATTCGGTCTCTTTAACCACCAACATGAATGACACAATAAAATATTATCATAAATGAACATGTAAAAAAATTTATTAGTTTTATTAGATATTAGTGAATAAATAACTTTTTAATGGTTTTGTGGGGTTCATATTATTATTTAACACATTATAAATGCACCTCCCTTCTTTAAATAATAATTAACAAAATAATATTTTCACTAATTTCATTTTTAGATAACATAACTCTCATTGAAAGAGATAATAACACTATAAATCATTGTAAAAGATCTATTCCAGTACCTTAAATGAACTATGAATGATAATATTATTATTAATTAATGGTTTTATATATTGAAACTATAAAACACCCATGAAAAAATCATAAATTATAAAAACTTGATGGTAATGATAATCCATAATAAACAAATATAATTTCCAAAAAATGGTAATATTTGAAAAATATAAATGGAAATACACACAAACACACATATATGTTTATTAAAGAGTTAATTAAGATAGATCTATTTTTAAAGGTTGTTAGAGTGCCATCAACTAAGAATGAATTTAAGGTAATGCTTTCATCGACTTAGTTTATGATTCATTGGGTCATAGGCTCTCCTACATGAATGTGTTATTCAAGGTTTCATTGATGTTACCTTTACCCTATTAAATATGGTTTTATTTTATATAATTTCATATTTAAATTACTTCTCTTCATAAATAACATATTTTTAATGAATTACCTTCTCAAATAAAAATGTGACATTGGTAAGAATAACTCTTCTTCTTACCAATGGATATTTTTCTTTCAGGCCCAAATTTTCATATAAAAAGTATTTTATTTAATGAAATAAAAATATTTATCATATTTTATATTCTAAATATTTTAATTTACTATATTTATTACATGTGGGTTTTTCTTTAAAATGTTATAAAAATCTTAATAAAGGAATTTCTTTTCATTAATCATCACATTATATTTTCTTTAATTTTTTATTTCATTTAAAGGAAATTTTATTTAGAAATATCTGTAATATAGATTTCAAAATTCATCTATTTCTATTCATAGAAAGTTTTCTGACTCTAATTTTCGCTTAATCATTTATAAAAACATTTAACAGTTTTTTTTTAAAATTTTGTATTTTCACTTCTATTTCCCCCAAGGTATGTCTCTCATGAAGTATTGTGCTGATCACACTATATATTTTATTATGAAATGATATATCTTTGAAAAATTATAATTTTGGTATCCTATGATTTCTTAAGTTCATGTTATGTGATGTTTTTCAAATGTTTCAAACACTCATTATTTTTTATATAGGTTCATTAAAATATGATGACGATTGATTTTAAGAAGCACACCTATGTAAGTATGATAATGGATGGGGTCCTATTTCTCCCTCCAATGTATTAGTTTTCATTAATATCATATGAGATAGTCAATCATTAACATATTTCATATTTTCATATAGGAGTGGGAATAATGATTTTGCTCACATTTTTAGGTGTGTACATGAATAATTTATTCACATAGGTGTGGGAATAAAAATTTTGAAAAGAAAGGTTTTAATATGCCTAATGTTGCACCCAATTTTCATGTTATTTATCAATTTATTCCCAATTTACACTATTCTTTTCTATTTTAGGATTTTCAATGTTTTCACATAACTCCTTATTTAAAAAATATTATGCACTCTTATGTCATGCCCATATGTTTTACGATTAACGAGATTTATTTAGAGATGTTTCATAAATTTTGTGATTCATTAATAATATTTTATGATATTTTTTCTACCATGTTTTTTGATTTTCATATGTGGTATAATGATCCTAAAATTAGATATTTATCCTTATCACATTTTATCGTTATTTTCTATGATCAGATACATTATGATAAATTTATTCCCTTACTCAACATTTAAGCTCAACCCCTTTCTTATGTTTATATTCCCTAGGACTTGAAGGTGGTTATATCATTCGATGGGTCTAAAAAGGGGGATATAGGAGATTGATTATGAAAAAAATGTATGTAAGTGTTTTAAAATTATATGTTTATATAAATAATCTCCAAGATAGTAAACCTTTAGTTCCTTGGATTGTGTGACTATTTGTGATATGTATTATTTAAATCCTAAAGTTAATGAATTATTTTAGTTATGTTTACCTTATATAACATTCATCAAATATTACGAGGAAAAATCTCAGTAGAAAATATATCTTTAGGTTTTTACAGATCCCTTAACCTCTTTCAATATGAAATGATAATTAAAAAAAATTGAGGATATAATTTATTTAGGGATGGGGATGTAATATATTAATATTATACTATATATATATCCAATAAATTAACTTATTTTATTCAATATCTTTCATCACCTGAAATAATGAACCATAAAAAGTAGTGACATATTATATGACTATTATTTAGAAAATTTGAAAATAATAAACACTAGAACATAACAATATTTTAATCAATTATAAATTCGTACAAAATACTACCAAGAACACTTAGGGTTTAAACAAGATATTTTTAAATAAATGTAGTTATATTTATATTTTTCATTAATATTTAAAATATAACTTTATTAATTTTATAATATGATTCTAATTAGAATAATTCCATTTTTTGATTCAAAATTTCAAAATTATTATAAAGTGAATTGTCATGGTGTTTCTAAAATAATGCAGTTTTAGGTGAATAGTTAAAAATTCCATTTTTACTAATTATGTAGTGATTATAACTTTATCATGAAGTAGGTATTAATTAAAAAAATTACAAAATATTTTCTTAAAATAAAAAAATATTTGAGGATAAAAATTATTCATTTAAAATCAATGTGTTTAATTTTATAAATCCATGTTTAATATTTTTGAAACATAAGCAATATTTTTCCTTATTTTATTTATTCGTATATATAAAAAATTAGTTTTCAAAAAAATTTAGAAACTAAATAAAAAAATAGACTTCATATTTTGGATAAAAATGTTCATATTATATAATAATCATAATTTCTTAACTAGAAATAAAATTATGATTTCTATAACTATAGTTACTATCAATGATAATGGTTAAAGGGTTATTTCTAAATAATAGGTTTATTAATGTTGTGTAATTTTTATCTAATAAATTGATATATTTTATATAATGAAATTTATATGATGTTTAAACATGTATAAATATATATTTCACTCATTTAATTGGTAAATAATTTTATATAAAAATATAAACACTTAATTGTGAAAACATCATTTTTCCTAAAAAACTATTTTTCTTTATATTAAATGTATTAATTTAAAAGATAATTTTATCTTATTTATTAATTAAATTACATTATAGGGGTCCAATTTTATTTTTCTAAAAAATAAAAATGTGGTAAAATGGATTACCTTATATTTTATTAAAATAGAAATTACTTGGTTAAAAACTAGTTACCAATGTCGAAACCGAAATGGTAAAATGTAAGCAAATAGTTTTAAAAGACATGAAACATGTTTATAAAATATGGAAAAAAATAATTTTAGAGTACTTATAGAAATTATCTCACCACAAAGATAATTATTTACTACTTTTTGGATCCATTGACAATTTAATATGGTCATTCCATCCTAGAAAAAGTAACAGATATTTATAAAAATTTCATTTTAATCACTTATAAAATGATATCACTTAAACTATATTTATCCACCCATTAAAAAGTATTATATTGAAAGAATATATTCCCTATAATATACTAAACTCTCTAAACATGTCCTATAATTATTTTTTATTTCCAAAAGACCAATCTATGGATCATTATGGTGTTACCAAGGGAGAGTATCTAAAGAGAGAGGTAATTATCCCAACCAAGTTCTCATAATTATTAACTTCCTATACCCTCTAAAATATTTTTATCTATGAATTTATAACAAAATAAGTGTTATTAATATTATTAAATGATATTATACTAATATAATATCCATTTTCTACCCTCCTCTCAAGCTTTAAAAAAACAGAATGGTTACTTTTATTACGTACAGACTGCCACCTCTATAAGAGACATGATATTAATTTCATACCCACAATAAAAGGATGGTTAATGGTGGGTATTTAATGAATAAGTATGTTTTCTAAAAAATTATTAAAATTTATAAAATTTTAAAAAATTCAACCTTCTTTTCTTTCTAGGTACACGAATATGCCACTGATACATAGCGTAGACTGCTGCCCCTTGAATGTGACATATTATATTTTACCTCAAGTAATTTATTATTTTAAAAAATAAAATAAAATAATATTAATTTACAGAAATACCTAAAAAATAATTCTGTTATGCATATTTAATAATGGCTTTATGAAAAAATAATAACTTTCATAACCATAGTCAACCATAGATTATTTCTTATTCTTGTTTGGGTCAGTTTAACCACCAACTTAAAAAATGCTATTAATTTATATCATGGATAGAAATGGAATCATAAATACTAGTTTTATTATAAATTAATGATAAAATACTTTTTTTTTATTTTTATTTATGTTTTATATTAATATTTAACTTAATTTTAAGATACCACCTCTCATTCATTAAAAATTACTGAAATAAGATCATCACGAACTTCATCATCCTGAATCACAACCAAAATATATAGAAAATGAAATTATTAAATTATAAATCAATATAAAATATATATTTCAGTTCATATAATGATATCATAATAATGAACTTTGAATCTATAAACAATAATCAACACTACCATTATGAAACTATTACTAAACAAGTGATTAACGCTAGTAATATCCATTGATAAAATATAAAATTTAATCAACTCAGTTATTTTTAATAAATGATGGTAAATGACGTTTATAAATGATTATTAATATGAATAAGTTTATTAAATATTTTAATAATATACTTATTTTCTTGTACACGAGGTTAGATAACTCTCAGTGAAGCTGGATGAAGGGTAAAGGTCATTACATCACAATTTTCCCTCATTGAGATATGATGTGTATTCACCACATGTTTCCTTTTTTGTGGTTTATATATTTTGGGAATAGATTTATTCAATAATTTTTTTATTAAATCTATTTTATTTACAAATATATATCATTTTCAACCCTTCATGGGTTTTTAATTAAAAATATAACAATGATGTAAGGGGTTTTCTTGACTCAACTTTTTTATTGACTCCAAATGATTTTTCTTTGAAAATGGTTTTAAAAGTTAAATTTTTTATATTATATGGTAACATTATAATTATATAAATTTTTTTTGAGGAATTTCATTAATAGATTTATTTCTTCATAACATTTTATGATGTTATTAATGATTCATATCTTCTACTCATAAGCACTTTTTCTACAATTATTTTGTATACTCTTTGTACCAATATTCTCCATTCTTATTTTGAAGTCTAAACATGTTTTATTTTTTTAAGTAATAAAATTTCACTTTAATTATTTTAAAATTACTGATTTATCACTATCATTATTATGTGTGTTTCAATAAATTTATTTTTGAAATTTTTGAATGGCTTTTCCTTGATCACCTATACATTTGATCTCCCACAAAAAACTTACTATGAAAACAATTTATATATATTAAAAAAATATATTATTAATGATTATTTTTAATAGTAAATATTTTATAAAGTTTTCACTTAATACTTTTAAAAATTACTTTTGAACCCAAACTAGAACATCATCTTTTAAGAATATAGTAAAACCCTTTTTTTGAAAATTATTTTACGGTTTCATTCACCATTATGAATATTATTTTTATGAATCTTCATTTAAATGTTTTAAAATGAAGATTAATTTTTTGCATATTTAATAATTTTAAAAATAAAACTAAATATTGTTATATTTTTCTAAAATAAAAGTTTTATTTGAGAAAAATATATCCTTGATTTTGAAAGAGATTTTAAAGGATTGTGTTTTTTTTGAAAAAAAAGACTATTGTTTTTATGTCTTCCCAAAAATATTTTCTTAAATTATATTTATTTTGTAAAATTTGTTTTCTAAAAACCCTTTTTTAGTCACATTTGATAAATTTTTAATTTTTTTTATAATTCCCAAGTTATGTTTTTTAAGAAATCATTTTTATGGAGTTTTCATGAATTTTAAAAAGGAACATTTCTTCCTTTTTTTCAAACAAATTTCTCTGATAATATTTTCAATTACATTTTCCTCATTAACCCCATAAGATCTAAATCTTATAAAATTATGTTTTATAAATCACCTTATAACTTAAATTAGGAAAAAAACTCATTTTTATGATTAAATTTTTGGTATCAAATGATCTTTTTTTTATATTATGTTATGTGATTATATTTATAAATGATATGAATTATATTTTCTTTCTAAGGGTTTATCAAGTTATGAATTTGGATTATTTTTTTGGCAGAATACATGTGTATGGATTAACATTATGATACAATTTTGGCTCATTACAGGCCTCCAATTCATTGGAAAATTTTTTATATCACATATGATAATGATATTGAGTGTGGGAATTTTTTTTACCCCACATATTGTGTCAAAATTTTGTTTTTTCCCAACTGTAATCAAGGTAATTTTTTTTTGTTTACAACTTTAAACATGATATTTTTTTGGTAACAACATATATCAGGGGAATTTTTGCACAATATGTAGAGCGGATATTTTTTTGTTCACAACATTCAACTTGGTAAATTAGTATTTTTGAAAAATACTACATGTACCTTTAGTTTGTTCACAATAAGAAACATGTAATTTTTCATTGACGACAACATGATGTAAGGAATTTTTCTCATAGTGTAATGTGAGTAAAATTCGAATTATCTCATAATATAATGATTCTCTATGCTTACGGTTATTCCACAGTTTGTTTTTAAGATTTGTTTCAATGAAATGAAACATTTATTTTACATTTACTAGTATTATGTTATAAGAGTAATGTTTATTATCTCACACTATTATGTCACAATATATGTTTTTTCATTGAAAATTACATGTCATTATATCATGACATATGGAAAATATTATTATTCTATATTATTTTTAATAAGATATTTCTATCATAGTTATGTTTTATCATATTATTATAGTACACCACTTCAGGATATAACATCATCTATTTATGGTATGGCTCATTTAAACTTGTAAACATATTTTTTTATGTCTTAACTATTTTTTATTCTACTTAGATGAGTTTGGGAAGTCGAAAAAAGGGTCCAAGCTGTTAAGCTTGCTAGAGCTTGAAAAGCTACAACAGCTCCACCAACTGGCTGGGGGCATCTTTTGGAACCTAATAAGCACACCATGATTAAATAAATTTTGTATAAAAACCCATCCTATTATAACATTATATCATTATACAAGGATATATTTGATTCTCATCACCTTAATCACCCTCTATTCAGTGAATTTGGGTGCTCTCCTTCCCTTCCATTTCCTTCGATCGATTCCCAAACAATGGTTTGATCTTGTAATTCCAATCCAATGAGTTCCTTATTAATATAAATCAATTACTTACTCTTCTACTTGGTAAAAACCATTTATATTCTCAATATATTGGAATAATCTAAGGGGTTTGGAATGAATTGACAAGGTATTGTTGATCATTTATAGAATTATCACCCATTTTCAATGAATTGAATTATGTGCAATTTTTGGACCTATATCATTGTCAAAAAATATATTCTCGAGTGAGAATTATCGTTTAATAACTATTGGATGTGTATTATCCTTAATATTCATCTTATAATTCAAAATGTGTCAAATAATTAATGGTTCTCGGATTAAGTTTTTATTTTTGACTATGAAAGTGACCCTTATCATTGATCGATGTTACACCAAAGGTAGAAATTCCTTGACTTTAGAGAATTTTTATATGGGTTCTAGGCATGATTTTTTCATTAATTTATATATCTGTGAGTCCTACGTTTAATTCATGATCACAAGAGGTGTGTGTGTGTGTGTGGACCTATGAAACCTATTTTCTATTAGTTCTCTTATGTGCCTTTTTATGATTCTTTCTTCATATGATGTGATGTTCAATCTATTATTTATATCTCATATTGTATGTGACATTTATCAATCTTATATATTTTATAATATAGTTTTATCGTTATTTCTATCCCCTGAGGAGGATGTTTGAGATAATTGGTTGGCATACAATTAAGTTATCCCTTCACGGGGGGAGTTTCTGACAAGTTTTTAAACTACCCCGTCGAGGGGGATGTGTATTTTGGCTGGTTAACAATCCTTCCATCATAGAGATGAAATAGGTAGATCTAATATTTGAGGACCCAATATATATATTATACTTTTTTATTATACATCTTTTTTATCTATACTATATTTTCATCAATGAAAATAAATAGTATATGGAATTAACTTACGTTAAGATTCGTTGGTGATGTCCGACTGAATTTAATAATAACATGATACTTGATAATTTTGATACTCTTGTAGATTTAATGGCCTAGGATCCAATGAAGGGTAAGGGCACCATGGTGGATGGGTGGGTTGGATAGAAGGATGATGAAATCATTACATGATTGAATTACAAAATTATTTATACTTGTACTTTTATTTAGATTATTTAAATCGTACTTTGATCCACTTCTGATGGGGATCCCCTTTTCTTAGTTTTGGTCCATGTGTCTAGAATTATATACTGATACTACACGAGATAATACATATTTTGTATGCTTTTATTTTGATGATTATTTATTTATTAATTATTTATTCATTTTTTATCACATCCCTTATTATACATATTTTTTTACATATTACCAAGGGAATAATATCTCCATGATGTCCCTTATTCCTTCACAACTAGTTGGAAACCTCTTGCATATAGGGATACGAACATGAGGTCATGTGATATCCTAACTCAGATCTTATTGTTTGAGTAAAGGAGTTACAAAATGATATCAAGGAACCAGGTTCACTGATTTTTTTCTTTTTTTCCTTGAAATGGTATAGGGTAGATACGAGACATGATTTTTGGGACTTAAGAAGTGGAACTATGTTTGTGACTGACCAACACTATATAGTGTACCTTTGAGTTTCCATCAAGTTTGAATTTATGATATTATTGTTTAATGTTTCCATTGATCTAAATTTCTCTTTGGTAATGAACATGATATTGGTATACTGATTTATAGTATTTTTTGTACATTAATACATCATTCTAGGAATGTATGACCACCTTCCATTTACTTGTTTCTTGAATTTGATATATCCCAAATAATTAAAAATCTATTTGAATTTTGATAATTTCTTCTAGTGATTTATCTTGCATTATTTAATTTGATCATAAATATTTAATTCATGATTGTATATATATGGTTATAACTAATTTATAGTTAATAAATCCTTATACTTGGTAATTGGTACTTAATAGGGGTTTCAAGATTGTTCATATAGGCATCCTATTTGGATGAATTTTTTTGTAAACCCTTGTCTGTGTCCGTGTTCTATTAATTAACTTTTTGTTTAAGAGTTTTTATTTCTCTAAAGTTTGATATATCATTATTTGAAATATTACCTCATAGAAGTCTTTCATTTCTAGTTCCACTATCTATTGTGCAAGAGGATGAAACTGATCATGTTCCCTTAGTTTCTCCAATAAGTCATGTTATAGAACCAATCCAATCAGGGTAATTTTTGATAATATTAATTTATGGTTGAGGATCCCATATGGTATGGACATTAAGGTTTACTTAAGAATGTGACAACTAAATCCTGCATCGGTCATCCTTTCATAGAAATAATGTCCTCTAGGATATGGAGGAATATATAAGGTTGATCAAGAGAATATATGACCTGGGGGAGACCCAAGTGGACTCAAAAGATAATATTATGACCTTTAACCTAAAATTAATTATTGGATTATGGTAGGACATTATGATTCAGGCAGATAAATGTGAAGGTTTGATATGGGAGACCTTCAAGGACTTCTTTTTTGATGTGTTATTCCATGATGCACTGAAGTTGGATTGTGCTCAAGAGTTCATCGATCATTAGAAGAGGATGATGAATGTGTACACCTACTCATCATGATTCTCTGAGTTGATTCAATTTAATTATATTTTAGTAGGGAAAGAGGAACAGAAGTTTATAAAGTGTGATATTAGTATTTTATTAGTGCTAAAATGATAGTTTAGGAACTTAGATCTAATGACCTATACTGAAATTCTTCATAAGGTTTTGGTGATAGAGATAGGAATAAAGGAAGACATAATTGTGAGTATTCTTCCATTTTTAGTGGATTGAAAGCTTATTTCTCAAGTTTAGTCTAAGTTGTGTATTGTGGGAATAAAAAGAAGATATTAAAGGATACATACTAGGATAGTGATCAGAAGTTAGGTAAAAATATATATTCTTATACTCCCTCTATGGTGAATGACTCTACTAGATTATACAATTTTTTGTGGAAAGGGAATTATCTCAATGAGTGACCCATTTCTCTCTAAAATTGTCATCAGAGTGGAGTGAATAGTCATATAAAGGGTTTCTATTCAAATAAATCGTGAATTAACATAGGAAATTCATGCTATGGTATAAGATCATGACTTTTTCATCTAGAACAACCCATTACTGTTCTATAAAAGAAGGGATTCATGTTTTAATGGATAAAAAAGTGTGTGTAGGACATATTAGTGATGAAGAAGAGGTTGATGTTATCTTCAATCATTATTCTTCCCGAATCTATAGTTTGATATGTAATGTATTGGTACTTATCTGGCGTTGGATTGGGAGAAGTTATAATAAAAGGAGATAACATATTTTCTAACGTGTCTCATCAGTTTTTACCCAACAAGTGAAAATACCATAATAATTACTTAGGTATAGTAGATTTAGTTCATGCAAAGAATTTTGATGTCACTGTCACTTTAGTGATAGATATTTCATATACACATAACTCATGAGTCTGTGGTATATTTTATATCAATATTACCCTAATATTCATTAGAGGCATTGCATAGAATAATTACAGACAACTGACTTTGATAGGGAGTATTCTACATGGAAAAGAAACATAATTTAAAATTCTATTATAAGGAATACAAAAACATTAGGAGATTAAATGTTAGGAGTTGGTTGAAATCTCATGGATTTATTGGTAGATAGTTGGTGGGCATAACTAAGGATCAAGGGTCAGTGGTTTGTTCACCCTCAGTGATCATTCCCTCATTTCTAGAATGAGTCAGTCAAGTAAATATATTGATATAGAGTGTTTTGATGTGCCATAGGTTTCTCATAAATGGTTCCATTTTGGGTTGGTATTTCGATGGACATGGTGTGCTTCCAGTTCATGGTTTGGTGATAGTTCCATATTACATTTGGGAGGAGATGATGAGAGTCTCTCATTTATTATAGTGGGAAGTTCACCCAAGATAGAAAACATTTTATCAGGATTTCAAATTGAATTTTTGGTGGATCTAAGTGAAATGATATATCAGAGGATTTGTCTCTTACTGTTTGACTTGTCATAGGATCAAGGTCGAGCAGTAAAGACATAGAGGGTCGTACCAACCACTTCAAGTGAACATGTGGATGTGGGATGAGGTGAAGAAAAACATCATGAAATGGTTTCCAAGAACCACAAGAGGCTGATATAACATTTTTGTAATAGTGGATTGGTTGAAAAAGGATGTTAACTTCATACCCATCTAGGAAATGAACTCAATTTTTGATATGGAAATATCAATGTTCAGTAGATTATGAGGCTTCTTGTAGTGCCTTTGATCATGGTATCTGATGGATATTCTATGTTCAAATCATGGGTTTTGGAAAGGCCTACACATGGCTATTGGGACTTAGTTGATGTTGAGAAAAACCATCCATCCTCAGATTGAGGGGTGGTTAGAGATAAATATACATAATTTGGAGGATATGCATTGATAATGTGTTCTATATTTCATAAGATATTGGGATGATAAATTGGATATGGTAGAGTTTTACAATAATAAAAACTTATATTCCTCAATTCATATGGCTTTGTTTGAGGATATCTATGATAGGAAATATCGCTCACCAGTATACTAGCATGAGGTAGGTGGATCATTAGGGGCTAGAATGATTATAGTTCAACTAAAATCAGTGTGGGTGTAGTTAATTTGGATATAGTTGGTAATGGGCTAGAAAAGGATGTAGAAATATATGGACCAAAAGAGATGACCCTTGTATTTCTTCACGGGTGAAAAATATTTATTATAGGTGTTCCATATATTTTAGAATAGGTATCTGAGGAGATAAGGAAAATTAGGATCATGATATGTTAGGGAATTCAAAATAAACAATAAAATTGTGATGGTCACCTATTAGTTGGTTTTTCCTCCATGATATCATGGTATGCATAGTGTATTCTAGATGTATCAGATTTGGAGTTACATGCATGATCCTGTACATGTACTCATCAACAAGAATGTTGTTGTAACGACCCAGACTTTATTTAATGGAAACTCCTCTTGATCTAATTAAATGTCTTATTATGGTTATATAAAATGTGAACTTCATTGGTTTTATGTTTCTAGATTTTAAAATACCGTTATGAAGTGTGACCATTGGTAATATAGTCATTGAACAGTGATCACATGATTAGTATAATTATACGGCTCTAAAAATAAAATTTACTCAGAAAAAGGAAGAGATTACCACATATAGTAGACTTTCCCCATACAAATACCATTTGTTGGAGCTCAGAAAGGAGGTGGTTTCATTGGGTTTCTCTCTTGACCAAGCCTAAGATGAGCTTGAACGCGTTAAGCATGAGCGGAACCGACTATGGGGGAAGTGGAAGTTAATAGAGATTACCACCCGAGCGATGTTATCCGAGCCACCCCGAGAGTTTTTCACCATCACACACATTACCCTTCGGTTTTATTTTGGTGTTATAAGGGTTATGTAACATGACCCTAGCACTATGACTATATACGTTATTTTTGTATAAAGAATGTGCATTCGTTTTATTATTGTTACTTTGTAAATTGTTTTTAAAGCACAAATAGTATATTTTGTTAATATTAAACTTAGACATCTATTTTGAGGAATTAATGGTTTTTTGAATTAAATAATATTTTAATAAAATATTATTATTATTATTATCAAATTAATTTTATCAAATATAAATTATCGTATAATTTTATGAATGCAATTGTAATTTTTATTATGGTTTGAAAGCTATTTTTGTCAAAACCAATGAATTTTTGATAAATGTCGATTTTTATTTTAAAATTAAAAATTTACATATTTATAAAATTATTTAGATAAAATGAATATTATTTTTGGAATCAGGACGTCTAAATTATCCAATGGTTAATTTTTCATAATTTTATGAGACAGTCGAATTTTTGGGTAAAAATTAGATACCGTTTAAATATATAATGTTTTTTATAACATCATAATGACCCAATAGTGATGTAGTAAAATAATATAAACATTATGTTCGGCCAATATATATTTTAACATTAAAATAATGTGATTTTGGGTTTGTTATATTTATTTTAAAAAGATTTAGTGGACCCTTCAAGGCTTATAAAACATTTTGTCTTTTTAAATTGTTTTCCTTGAGAGTGTGACTCACCTCCACATAAGTAACCCTATTATTTTAAAAAGTTTGGACATTGTCCTTATAAAATATTGTTTTCAACTCCCCTTTTTCAAAAACCATGGGAAAAACCGTGGTCTGGTTTGTGGTTTTTATTAATTTAATTTGAGGTGTCCCAAACCTAAATAATAAAGAATTCCCTTTCCTTTCCAATATAAACCCACCAAAGATCCCAATTAATCTTCACTGAAGGCATTTGGAATTTGACCAACCCCTACCATTCTCTCTCTAGAATCCTCCCAAGGTTCCCTAATCTCCCAATAAGCCTCTCTCAAGCCTCTCCCATGCCTTTGGTATCACATTTCCAAGTAAGGGATTTCTTCCTTTCTCATTTTTGTCCAATTTTCTTTAAGTTGTTATGCCCTTTTGTTTTCAATTAAAAATGTTGGGGTATTATTTCACACCTACCATATACTTCCATATTTATTTTTGGATAATGGTAGACCTATTTCTCTCTCATTAATTCCTACCATGTACACCCGTTACCATGCCGAAATTCCGCAAGGGATTTCTCTATCCTCTTTTACATCCAAGTAATTATTTTGTATTATGCATCTAAATTACATTTAGTTTGTTAGGAAATATATCTATATGACCCCATTTCTACCCATTTCATTTATATATTATGATACACCCTTTTCTCTCTCATCAACCATTTTCATGATTCCTTATCTCACACTGTTATGCTGCCGAAATTGCACCGCATTTTTTCAAGCCAAGATCATTGTGTAGTGAATACCATACCCATGTCTCTATCAAGAATATTCAACATTATGAACATATACCTATTGAATGGTAATTTTTTGTATTTATCCAGCATTAGTTAATCATGGAATAACTTCTGATGTTGGTTGATTCCATATTATATGATCCATGTGGAAAACTTATGCATGAAATGAAATGTTTAAGAACGGTGCATCCTGATAGCGCTCTAATGCATTGGGTAAAGTATAGTATCATGATACATCATGTGAAATGGATGTTGACTCATTATAATTTGAGTGCAACGTGGTTTTACTTGTGCTTCATGTGAAATAAGGGTTTACTCATGCTCCATGTGCAATGAGCCTTGGCTCATGCTAATTCTATGTTAAGTGTTGTTGCCACATTTCCATGTTATGATTATCATTATTTATCATTACTTTATGTTAATATTTCTCTTGAGCTCCATTTATATGAATATTGTCTAACATGTATTGTATTTCGAATGTTATTCCATATTTATTCCCTTACTGGGATTTATAGATCACCATTTTCTTATGAATATCCTCAGGTTATCCCATGCAATGCTAAGTAATAGGGAATGTAGTGGTCATGTAGATGATGATTTAAATAAAGATGGTGTGTGTTTTATGTTCTAAGATGTTATGTAATGTACTTAATCCTTAAATACACTAGACCTCTCGATCTTCTATGTTGTTCAAGTGAATATTTTAGGTAATAAATCAGGTTTACGTGTAATAAAAAACAGGGTTTTTATAAATGGTGTAAAAGGATAGGTTTAATTATTTTTGTAATTAGGATTAGGAAACACTAGTGATGAATTAGAGACAAGCATAAGTATAATGAAAAAATCCCTAAGTTTTGGTGAGTATTGAGTAATTGGTTTATCAAGAAAATACATCTCTATTTGGATACGTGTAGGTAGAGGCTACTCTGGAAAAGATGTATCCTAGGGGTAAAACCTAAAAACACTACTTTGAGATAGACTTGAATGAGAATTGGTGCATGACAACAGACCTTGATGCAATCTTGGTTACGAAACTCCTGGGGGATATGCTTTGGTAATTTCACAAGATTAGTATGAAACCATAATAAGGTAATGAAAAAAATTCTGCTTATAATATATGTTAGAAAGTATATCTTGAATAGCATAGATTGAATATTATGGATTCAAAAGTTATGGAAATACAAGTTATTTATAATTCATCTGTTTTTTTCCTTTGATTCCCCTTTATGTGTTAATACTTTAAGATAATCATCCCTATGTCTATATTGGATAGAGTAGAACCTGAATCAAAAAGTTAAAGTTATGTTTACCTTCCGTGGTTCTACACATTCTTTTATATCCCAAATGTTTGGTAGAACAATCCCAGAACCACCTCAAATTATGGAAGTAAAGATCTCAGTGATTATGGAAAATGGGGAAATCATTGCATCCCATGAATATGACACCCCCCTGTCATAATCTGTGGATTGAATTTCCCAATGAACCTCATCATACTCTCTCTAGTATAATTTGATGCAATTCTTGGCATGGACTGTATTTCCATATATAGAGCCAATATAAATTGCTGTGAGAGGGAAACCACTCTCCATATAGAGAATTGACCCTCAATTCTATACAAGTGCAAGGGAGAAGATGAATATTTTTTAGCTCCATCATCTCAAACATGGATATTACTGCCCTATGAGCATGTGCATCTGGCTTTGATGATTGAGACTAAGGAGGAAACCATCCTTGAACAAATTCCTATTGTGAGGGAATTTTCTGAAGTGTTTCCTGAGGAATTACCTGGTCTTCCTCCTAGAAGGGATGTTGAATTCTCGATTGATCTTATACCTAGGGCATTTCCAATACCCAAGACTCCGTATATAATGGCTATTATAGAGCTTGAGGAGCTGAAGAAACAACTCCAAAAGAATCTGGATAAAGGGTTTATACGCCAAAGTGCTTCACCATGGGGTGCACCAGTCCTCTTCATCAATAAAATAGATGGGTCAATCTGCCTTTGCATCGATTATCACGAGGTTAACTAAATCACGATAAAGAATAAGTATCCTCTCCCACAAATTGATGACTTATTCGATCAGCTGCGTGGAGCACAATAGTTCTCCAAGGTGGATTTTTGGTCGGGATATTATCCAATAAGGGTGAAGAATGAAGATATCCCCAATACTACTTTTTATACAAGATACAGGAACTATGAAATCATTTTAATGCCTTTCAGACTCACTAATTCTCCAGAAATATTCATTGACTTGATGAATAGAGTCTTTTGAAATTACCTTGACAAATTTCTGGTAGTATATATAGATGATATTCTGATATACTCCAAAACAAAGGAGGATCATGAGGAGAATCTAAGAATTATATTAGAGTCCTTGTAGAAGGAGAATCAAAATAAAAAGTACAACAAGTGTGAGTTCTGGTTAAAGGAGGTGTCATTCTTGGGCCATATCATCACAAGCAATGGGATATATATGGATCCCTCCAAAACTGATGCAATTGAGGTATGACCAATTCTAACATCGATAACAGATATCTATAGCTTCTTTGGGTTAGATGGATATTATCAATGATTTGTGAGAAATTTCTCATGATTTTCCAATACTCTTACCAAGATAACTTGAAATGGAGTAAAGCTTTCTTGGAGTGTTGAATGTGAATAAAGATTAAAGGAGTTAAAAAGGAGTCTTATGAATACACTCATGCTCACTTTACCCACAAGTGGGGAACTTTTTGTGGTATTCAGTGATGCTTCGAAGAAGGGCCTCAGATGTGTGTTGATGTAAAATGAGAAAGTCATTGCCTATGCTTCAAGGAAATTGAAAGTTCATGAGCAGAATTATCCAACACATGATTTGGAGTTGTCTACGGTTATCTTCACTTTAAAAATTTGGTGACATTATCTCTTTGGGGAGAAGTGTGAAATATATAAGGACCAAAAAATCCTCAAGTATATATTCACACAGAAAGAGTTGAACATGCATCAATGAAGATGGTTAGATATGATCAAAGACTATGACTGCACAATCCATTACCACATAGGGAAAGCGAATACGGTGGTGGATTTTCTAAGTAGAAAGGACCCTATGATTCTATCATTGATGAGAATTGAAAGGGATCTAATCCTCTTATATTTGATGAAGATGGACATGGGAATCAAAAATAAGGGAACATCATCAATCCTTTCACAAATGATTGATCAACTGTCTCTTTTTTAAAAGTTAAAGGAAGATCAAAAGGATGATGTGGTAATTTATAAAAAAGTGGAAGCTATCAGAAAAGGAAAATCCTCAGAGTTCAACGTTAATGAATAAGGTATTGTGATATTTGGGAAATGACTATGTGTTCCATTAAGTCTATAGATAAAGAAGGAACTTTTGGATGATGCACATAGTTCAAATTTCTCTATTAACCTAGGAAACACAAATATGTATCGAGATATATGAGAGAATTATTGGTGGGATAATATGAAGAAGGAGATCTCTAATTATACATCAAAGTGCCTGGTGTATCAGCAAGTGAAGGGAGAGAGGCAGAAGTGTAAGGGGATGATGCAACTATTTCCCATACCACCATGGAAATGGGAGAACAATATCATGGACTTTGTCACCGGACTTCTAAAGACATCCAAAGGCAACAATGGAATCTAGGTTGTTGTGTATCGTCTTAAAAAGCCTACACAATTTATTTCAATTAGAGAGGATTTCTCATTGGATCAAATGGAATGGATATATATCAGGTAATTGGTAAGGATGCATGGAGTACCACTATCCATTTTATCTGATCGAGATCCAAGATTCACCTCTATGTTTTGGAAGAGTCTTTATCATGCTATGGATAATGAAATGAACTTCAGTATAGCCTATCATCCTCAAAATGATGGCCAATCTGAGCAAACTATTTATACACTGGAAGATATGTTAAGATCATATTATATGGACTTCAAAAGAGGGTGGGACCAACATTTTCCAATGGTTGAATTCTACTACAATAATAGTTTACACTCAACCATCCGAATGACACAATATGAAGGCCTATATGGGAAGAGGGGAAGAACACCGACATGTTGGGATGAATTTAGTGAGAGTAAGCTGTTAGGACCAATAATGGTTGAAGAAATGGTGGAGAAGGTGAAAACCATTCAACAACATATCAAGGCAGACCAGAGTCGACAGAAGAGTTATACAGATAACCATTGACGAGACCTTGAGTTTAAAGTTGTAGACATGTTATTTCTATGCATATATCTATGGAAGAAGGTCATGAGGTTTGGAAACAAAGGGATGTTATGTCCTAGGTACATCAGCCCCTTTGAGACTCTTGATCTTGTTGGGGTTGTGGACTATCGACTAGTACTTCCACCCACCATGAACAAAGTACATGATGTATTTCAGGTATCCCTATTAAAGAAGTACATACCAGACCATTCACATGTACTCTCTTCAGAGGTAGTACAACTAGAGGATGATCTTTTTTATTATGAGCAACCAGTGAAAATATTAAATCATAGAGAAAAAGTTCTACGAAATAAGACAATGCCCATCATCAAGGTGTTGTGAAAAAACCAAAAGTTTGAAGAAGAGACGTGGGAGTCAGAGGAAGTGATGAAGCAAAGTTACCCACATTTTTTTAGAGTGGGAAAATGAAATTTCGAGGGCGAAATTTCTTAAGGGGGGAATATTGTAACGAGCCAAACTTTAATTAATGGAAATTCCCCTTGATCTAATTAAATGTCTTATTATGGTTATATAAAATGTGAACTTCATTGGTTTTATATTTCTGTATTTTAAAATACCATTATGAATTTTGACCGTTGATAATATAGCCTTTGAACAATGATCAAATTATTAGTATAAATATATGACTCTAAAAAATCTAATTTATTCAGATAAAAGAAGTGATGGCCTTATCTAGTAGACATTTTCCATACGAAACCCATTTTTCAGAGCTTGGAAAGGAGGTGGCATCATTGGGATTTTCTCTTGACCAATCCAAAGCCGATCTTGAACACGTTAATCATGAACGGAATTGACTATGGGAGAAGTGGAATTTAATAGAGATTACCACCTGAGCGATGTTATCTGAGCCACCCCAAGAGTTTGTCCTCATCGCACACCTTACCCTTCGGTCTTATGTGGATGTTATAAGGGGTTATGTAACAAGAACCTAGAACTGTGACTATTTAATTTATTTTTTTATAAATAATGTGCATTCATTTTAATATTGTTACTTTGTAAATAGTTTTTAAAGCACAAATAGTATTTTTAGTTAATATTCAACATAGAAATATATTTTGAGGAATTAATGGATTTTTGAATAAAATAATATTTTAATAAAATAATAATATTATTATTATTATCAAATTAATTTTTATAAAATATAAAATATAATATAATTTTATGAATGAAATTGAAATTTTAATTATGGTTTTAAAGCTATTTTTGTCAAAACCAATTAATTTTCGATAAATGTCAGTTTTTATTTTAAAAGTAAAAAATCACATATTTATAAAATTATTTAGATAAAATGAATATTATTTTTGGAATAGGGTCATCAAAATTATCCAACAATGAATTTTTCATAATTTTCTGAGACTGTCGAATTTTTGGGTAAAAATTAAATACCATTTAAATAAATAATGTGTTTTATGACATCATAATGACCCAATAGTGATGTAATAAAATAATATAAAAATTATTTTCGGACAATATATGTTTTAACATTAAAATAATGTAATTTTGGGTTTGTTTGATTTATTTTACAACGATTCAGTGGACCCTTCAAGGATTATAAAACATTTTGTCTTTTTAAATTGTTTTCCTTGAGAGTGTGACTCAACTCCACCTTAGCAACCATATTATTTTAAGAAGTTAGGCCATTTAACTTATAAAATATTATTTTTCACTCCCCTTTTTCAAAAACCATGGGATAAAACCATGGGCTGGTTTGTGGTTTTGATTAGTTTAATGCGAGGTGTCAAAAACCTAAATAATACAGAATTCCCTCTTCTTTCCTATATAAACCCTCATAAGATCCCACTTTCTATTCACTCAAATACTTTTGAGTTCAAAAACACCCTTCCCTTATCTCTCTATAATCCTTAAAATGTGCCCCAAGGTCCCAAGAAGCCTCTCTCAAGCCTATCCAAGGCCTTTGGGATCACACTTCCAAGTAAGGGATTTCTTCCTTTCTCATTTTTGTCCAATTTTCTTTAAGTTGTTATGACATTTTTTTTTCAATTAAAAATGTTGGGGTATGATTTCTAACCTCCCACATACTTCCCTCTTTATGTTTGGATAATGGTAGACCCATTTATCTCTCATTAATGTCTCTCATGTACACCCGTTACCATGCTGAAATTCCATAAGGGATTTCTCTCTCCTCTTTTACATCCAAGTAATTATTTTTTATTATGTATCTAAATTCCATTAGTTTTTGTGGGAAATGTATCTATATTACCCCCTTACTTTCAATTTCATATATATATTATGAGACACATTTTTATCACTAATCAACCATTTTCATGAATCCTTATGTCATGCTATTATGCTGCTGAAATTGCACTGCGTTTTCCCAAGCCAAGATAATTGTGTAGTGAATACCATACCCATGTCTCTATCAAGGGTATTCACCTTTATGAAAATATACCTATTTAATGGTACTTTAATGTATTTATTAAACATTACTTAATCGTGTAATAACTTATGATGTTGATTAATTCCATGTTATTTGATCCATGTGGCACACTTATGCATGAAATGAAATGTTTAAGAAGGGTGCACCCTAATATCGCTCCGATGCATTGGGTAAAGTATAGTATCATGATACATCATTTGAAATGGGTGTTTACTCATGATAATTCAAGTGAAACAAGGTTTTACTCATGATTCATGTGCAATGAGGGTTCACTCATGCTCCATGTGCAATGAGAATTGGCTCATGGTAATTCCATGTTAAGTGTTGCTGCCACATTTCCATGTTATGATTATCATGATTTATCATGCCTTTATGTCCATGTTTATCTTGTGCTCCATTGATATTCCTATTGTCTAACATGTATTTTATTCCTCATATTATTCCATTTTTATTCCCTTACTGGGCTTTATAGCTCACCCTTTTCTTATGAATTTCCTTAGGTTATCCCATGCAATGCTAAGTACGAGGGAATGTATTGGTCATGTAGAGGAATTTTTTAGGTTTATGTGTGTAATAAAAAGCAGGGTTGTTATAGTTGTGATAGACCATTATAAATATTATACAGAGTAGCTAGTTTGGATAGTGGATTGATGTTAGAAGGTTCTTTTAGAGAAGTATGTTACTTATGCTTGGGTATAACGGAACCATGTGAATTTTCAATAAGAGTCATGGGATGTGGAGACAGATATTTGAGCGTAGTGGCATAACATGTTCATATGAAAACTTTTGGGATACTTTTTGAGGATGATAATTCATAATAGGGGGAGAATAATGAAATCATATTTTTAAGGTACACCTTATTTCAACTTGTATGTATATTTTATAGGTCTTGGCTCTTTTTAGGCTAGATAAAGGTGTTCGGGATACTAGAAACAAAAAGGGTACAAGGTGTTGGGATTTTTGTATCCTTAAAAGATATTGTAGGTATACTAGATTTCCATTAGTATCCACTATCTAGATAGTGGAGGCTACAAAATCTGAATCAGTACTACAGATCCCACTGGTCGTCCAATGGGGCTCCTGGGTAGAACTGAATCTCCCCAGTAGCCACCAACCAGATAGTGGCATCTCTCGAAGCATAATGAGCATGTCAGGTTTATAATATCTTTTTTTAAACACCACATTACACTAATTTCATTTCATTCTATTAGGCCTCTATTCAATCCTACCACCTTAGGGGCCCTAATTCAGTGATTTAGTGTGTTTTTCTTCCCTTTAATTTCCAATGTTCGACATGAAGATAATGGTTCAATCCTAAAATTAAAATATATTTAATTACTTAATAATTTGAATAAATTTCTAAAAATTATTAATAAAAAACAATTAGAATCATGGTGGATTGATTGAATCTATGTATTTTGGAATGGTCTAATAATGGATTTTTTATCATTTATAGAGTCAACACCTGAATTCATAGAATTTTTTTGTGAACGTATAGACATAGATCATTTTCAATAGCTGACATTCTCAAGTAAGTGTGGTATTTTACTAACATTTTCAAGTGTATGATCCTCAATGTTGATCCTATAATTATAATCATGTTAGATTCAGAATGGATCTAGGATTTAGTGGTGCTTTTGGACTTTTATGATAATCTTTTCTTCAATCATTTTTACTCATATGGTTTAAATTCCTTGAATTTTATGAATTTTTATACAATCTCATTGAATTATTTTTAGAATTAATGTGTTTCTGTATTAGATATATTATTTATTATTGATCACATGAGGTGTGATTGTGTAGCCCTATAAAACTATATATTGTTCTTACTCTCATGTGGATTCTTATTATTCTTTATTGGTATGAAATGATGTTTGATATTTCATTTTTATCATGTATTGTATGTGTTTCTATATTATCTTATAAAATTTAGAGTTCAAGTAATTCCTTATAGACTAACCCCTGATGGGGATGTGTGAGATGATCGGTCCACAGGCACATTGATTATCCCATCGAGGGGTATGTGTCAAGAGGATGATTGATGTTCCTTCCATCATGGAGCCTAAGTAGGTAGAGTAAGTCTTTGAGGACCTAAAATATATTTGGTTATTGTGTGATATATGTAATATGTTTTCTTTCATGGAATTCATCAGTATAAATTATTCACTCATGTTAAGTGTCGTTAGTGGTAACCAATTGAGTTTCATACTCACACCTTACACATGAATTTTGATGCGCTTGTAGATTTCATGTCTAGGGATATGGTGAAGGGAAAGGGCCCTTTCCTATATGGTTGAGAAGGATAGTGGGAGGATACATGCATTTAAATATAGAATTAATGATATAAATATTTTGTTTCTTTTATTTAGATATTATAGTTTTTACTTTTATCCACCTTATATAGGTATCCCATTTTCTTAGTTTTGGTCAATGTTTCTAACATTCATTTTTGATTCAACAAGGGTTAATACTTATTGTGTATAGTTCTATTCAAACGATTATTTATTTCTTATTTTTTTATTTATTATTATCAAATCCATTATTGTACTCTAATTCTTTCTTTATACTAAAGGAATAACATCTACAAAAAAACCCCTTTATACATTGCCACTTGTCAGAAACCTCTTGCATACAGGGGGTCACATATGAGGTCACGTGGAATCCCCACTCAGATCCATGGGTTTGGGTCTCAGTGTTACACATGTAATTTTTATATGTTTTTCATTACTAATATTTTGAGCTCACATATTTCTTATATAAGGCCCCAACCTTAAACAATAATTAATCTTGAGTTACTTCAATAATACACGTTGAGGATCTTTCCAGGTTTAGAGTTTTAGAGAATTAGATCATAAATCATGCATTACACTCCACATTTAAACAAAGTGGTTACATAAAAGATAGTACTCATTTTTTCCCATCATCAGAAACATATTTAAAATAAAACATAGATTCTTTCTTGACACTTCCTTGATACTATCATCACATCATGTACCTTTCCCTTGACCTGTGAAAAACATTTCAAAAACATGGGATGAGCATAAAAAGCTCAGCAAAGGATATAAAAGTGCGAAATGAAAACATTAGTCCATGTATGAAATAATAATTTACTCATAAAACATAAGCATTCTAGCATACCTCATCAAATCATGAATAAATCATAGAAATCATAAGACATAAAGGTAACTTAAGACATTCATAACATTCTTACATAGGGAGTAACCCCCATGGTTACATTTGGAATACCCATCACAGTATATTCCCTAAATCTCTTCGGAGAAACCTTAAAATTTAACCCCTTCACGTTACCCAATGCATTAGAGAGCTATATCGGACTCACCCACCCTTATTTTATCACGGAACCACCCATCTTCATGACAATGCCCAAGAACCATAACATAATCGTATCACATAAAACATGCATAAAGGAAACATAACATTTCTACTTTTCAATCACAAGATATCAATACAACACATTGATATAAAAACATTATTAAAACCATTTTACATACCAAAATAAAAGAAAAGTAAAACATGGTATTTATTTTTCATTAAAAAAAATTATGGCTTGTAGAGGAAGCCGAAACTCAAATAATGGTCACAGCGGCGGAGAAGTCATTGTCACCGCATACGTACGACAATAAAAAACATTCCCTTTTGTCATTTGGTAAACACTTCATATAAAAAATATTCCTTTTGAATAAACTTAAAATTCAAAGGGGTTTATACACCGTATAAAAGAAAGTTGGGTATAAAACATAATATGACTCAATGAAAGGAGATTGAGATGAAGTCCCATACCTCGTATCCGACTTGACTCGATCATTGTTTAATCTACTGAATAATAAAGTTGAGTTAATTTCTAATTTCTTAAGAACCTTTTCAAGTTCATTATTCCTTTTATATCACTTATTACCATGTCATGAACACTATGTAATTATTTAAGTTAATAACGGTCGTTTTAACGATAATTGGTACTTGAGTCAAAAATAAACTCTTTATAATTACAAGTTGTTCATGTATCCATTATATCCAGAGTTATATTCATGATGTAGATATAATATGTATCATATATATACAGTATATAAATGCATTTATAATATTACATAACATTTAGAGGTAAGAAATGAAATGCACCGTTCATGGAGATGGTAAGTCGTACGTACGCATGAATGCTACTTTCATTTCTTTTTCGTATTTTATGGAATGGAATCATAATTATATAAAGGTATATTATAATTACAGTATAATATCATATATAATATCATTAACTCCATCCTTTATACGTCACACATATGGCATTAACGAATCAAATCACTTTGAGGGGGCGGTAGTCCGCACTTCCTAAAATGAAGATATCACGTTTACCCATAATGGAAACCATAAAGGTATGCCAAAAATGTAAAATACAGAAGATTAAGGAAAACATAAAAATATTATATATCATAAAAAAATATAGTGTCATCTTAATAGCCACCTTTTAAGGTGTTATAAGAATATTGAACAATCATCGTTTCGTGAGGCAGAAATTCTCCATCCACAGAAACAGTATGCTCTTTAACCATTATATGAAGGTGTGTGTAAGTGTATCTTGAATAATACTTATAACAACATCCTAGTATATTGAAGATAATGGTGTTGTTACAAAATAAATGAATAAAAAGAGTTAATGGGGTTGGAGAATCAAAAGAAAATAAAAGAAAATTAGAGAAGACATTACCTTTAAATCGGGTAACTCTTCTTGGTTTGAACCAAAATGGGTTCTTGAAGATATTTATGATTAAGGTAAGGATTCTAGGATTAATAGAGGGATGTGGAGAGATAAAATTAGTAGGGATTGGATGAGCCAAAGGCTTGATAAGTTTGGGTAAGGAGGTAGAGGTGGGGGCCTTTTATAAGAGGAGAGGAGGGGCACTCTTGGAAAGGTATAAAATGTTACTTTATTTTCAAATGAGTTTTTGATTTTAAAGGTCCCACGTTGATGTATTTTGAGTATAAGGTGATAAGAGTTCAATATACACCCATAAAATAGGTTTTTGACATGTGTAGGTCTTAGATTTTACATTATCTTTTCATTTTATTTAAATCATTCATTAATGAGGTAATCGCTACATCATCATGATGTCATAAATAATTTAATTTATTTAATGTCTAAAAATTATAAAAAAAATACTATGATGTATTAAATAGTTTTATATTTACAATTACTTTTTATATTCAAATAGATAATTTATGTAGAAAAAATTAAAAATGTTTTACTCAGGTGATACATTCTTTGTTATATTTAACCTTCTATAAAAATAAAAAGATAAAAAGTCATTATCACACAAAAGTGATTCCATGGGGTCCCCAAGTTTGGCACAAAGCATCCCATGGTCGGCCATGACACAACCCATAGCATTAGGAAGCATGTTGGTTTCATTTTTTATTATTATGATATTATTTTATTATCCTTAATTACCTGATTACTAATTAATCAAGATAATTAAAGATAATTACCGTCGTTACTATTCATAATGTCCAAAAAACAAAAGAGTCTTGATTAAATTATTTGGACCTTATGATTCCAAATATTTAATACATTTTACCAAATTCCAAACATAGAAATTGCAATAATTAATTTAAAAATAATTCCCGTTGTCAAATCAAATAGCGGGTTTTTTAGAAACAATATCTATGAAAAGTTTGGCACTTGTTTATGCCCAATTCCAAAGTGAAATTAATCCTAATGACCAACATTGGAATAAATGGTAAAAAAATATTCTAATTAAACTTTAAGATCAATTTAAAAGATAATATAACCATATAATTAAATTAGATGAAAAAATAGTTTTGATATAAAATGCAGTATTTTTCACTATTCATTAAAAAATGAACGTTGTCCAAAAAATTATCCAATGTAAATTTCAATGTCCAAATCATAAAGAATATGTTTATTTTGAAAAATAGAGCTTATAAAATTGTCAAAATTTTGATTTAAAAATGGTTTTCCATCAAAAGGTAGTAAAATAATCTTTTAAAAATATTAGTGTATTTCATGCTTAAGATTAGATTTATTCTCATTTTAAGCCTCTAAAACACTATCTAATTCATAAATAGACATAGGTAAAAATATCATGTATTCATTACTTACTTGGGATGTTACATATTTTGTTTAAATTACCTAGGTTATAAAAATGAATATAACTCATGATATGTCATGAAGGGAGTCTAGTGTGGCTCAATTATGGAGTAACATTCATAAGCACCATAAAATAATTAGTCTATGTAGTTTATCCTGAAAGACACTAAGACTTTAATTAATGTAATTGTGTTATTATTTTTGATATGTAATGTTTTGTTTATGTAAATTCTATAAAATAAAGATAGGTTCATCTAACATTGTACCTAATTCAATATTTAATGAATGAAGTTTTTATACTCAACCCATGAGTGTGTGTCTGTGGATCCTCAAGATCCCTATGAATCTTGAAGGAAATCCATGAGTTGATAGAAAAAAGAGACTCAATCCCTATATGAAATATAGTGGTAGGGGAAATTATAAATACAAGATATGTAGGAATCATTTTTTCTATCTCAGATATTCCATAGGTATTCCCTGTTTAATTACTTCCTAATAAAGGAGGTGCCACTATTATCTCTGATGAAATGAATGAGATAAATTCTGACTAGTAAGGATAAAAAAATAGAGACTTTTTATAGATTATTATAAGCTAAATCATTCCATTAATAAAGTACATTTAACCATTACATGCATTGATCATATATTTTAGAGTATTTCTAGAAAGATGATTTATTTATTTCTCTATGAATATTCAAATTACAACCAGGTTACTATAGCTAAAAAATATTAATAGAGCTAAATTTACATGCCCATTGGAACATTTTCTTTCTAAATAATTCCCTCTGGTTTATGTGGAGATCTATCCACATTTAAAAGATTCATTATGGAAATATTTTTAGATACGATAGAGATAATATTTTATGTGTTCCTAGATTACTTCACTATTATAGTGAGCATATTTTAGAGATTTTTTAGAGATCCTAATATTAGTTTTTCTATGGTGTGAAGAGAAAAATCATGTTTTGAACTTGGAAAATGTAATTTTTTTTACTCGGTGAATTTTTATTGGCCACAATGTGTCTAGGAGAAGAATAAAAGTTGATACTTCCAAGGTATCATTTATTCAAAGGATTCCCCCTCCTAAAAACTTTTAGGGTGTTAGAATAATTTTAGAACTTTTTTGTTTTTATGGGATGTTTATTATGGAATTTTTCAAATATTATAAGGTCCTTATATTCTATAATATTAAAGGATTCACCCTTTTTATTAAATGATTGGTTCTTAGAATCATTCAATATTATTAGGAAAAAACCTACTTATTCACACATTATCAAAACCCTTTATTATAAATATACATTTTGAATTATGTGTGATGCAAGTGACATAGCAGTTGGGGTAGTTTTAGGGAAATGTAAATAAAAGAGGTTTTATGTACTGCATTACAGTAGTATAATTATTGACAATATCTAAAGCTATTACACCCTAATTGAAAATTAATTAATTGATATTATTTTTCTATTAATAATTTTATAAAATATATTATTGGGTCCAAATTCACAGTCTTCACTGATCATTTAGTGTGGAAATAATTGTTTTTCAATGTAGAGGATGGGAATAGACTCAATAGATGGATCATTTTCCTATAAAAGTTTATCTTAGAAATCAGGAGCAAGAAACGTTTTGAGAATATTATTTCTATGAATTTTTCTACAATTTATAATTATAATATAATTTTTCCTAAAGAGTTAAAATAATAATTTTCAGATGAAAAACATCTCATGGTTTCAATATAGAAAAATTCTTAGTTGGTAGGTTTTTTAAACTTCTAATATTTAGAAATCATTCCTAGTGGTCCTACCCAAAACCAAATGATGAAATTATTTTTAGAACTCAACTAATACATTTGGGATGAACCATTACTTTTTAGGATGTGTGTTGATGGGATATTGAGTAGGTATATGCCTAAGGTAGTGAAAGATTAAATTTTAATGTGTTTTCACTCTTTACAGTTTAGATGAAACCATGTGGTAGAGAAGACTTATCATAAGATCTTGAAATATATATTATATTGAAAAAATCTCTTGAAGGATACTAAAATCTTATTAGTTGGGTTTCAAAAGTAATACATGATATAAAAATATAGAATAAGGAAATAGATTCTTTAGAAATAAATTCCAAAATTATACATTTTTTATATTTGGGTATTAGAATTTATATAACCATTTACATTTTCCCATGGGAATGAGTATATCATGGTTATTGTTGATTATGCTTCCCAATTTTTTGAGGTAGTGTCACTTTCAAATAACCTAGATAATGGTGTCATCAACATCATTAAGAAAATAATTGTATCAATATTTGGAGTTCCTATAACTTAAATCACTAAAAATGGAACCCACTTTATAATGTTTAAATTTAATATTTTAATAGATAAGTGTTGATTTATATTTAAAAATGGAACAACGTACCATCTGTAGTAGAGTGGATAGGTTTATATTTCAAATAGGGTGTTGAAGGAAAATTTATAATAGTATGTAGGTAATTATAGGAATGATTAGTCTTTTAATCTTGATAAAGACTTTTGGGATTATATTAATATTTTCAAGGTTCTCATAAGAATATCTCCCTATAGAATTATTTTTGAAAAATAATTTCACTTACCAATATAATTATAGCACAAATAATTTTGGGCTAAGAAATTACAGAACTATGATTTTAAAACAACTAGTATAGGAAGATTACTATAGTTTATTTAACTAGATGAAATAAAGATGGAATCATATGAAAATTATAGGATATACATGGAAATAAATAAATCTCTTCATAACTCAATCACTTAAAATAGAGACTTCAAGGCCCGTAAAAAGGTTTTATTTTTCAATTATAGACCTATTCTGTTTCTTGGAAAGCTAAATTCCTAATCCTCTATACCTTTCATCATCCTTATAGTAATGGTCAATGGATTTTTGGGTCAATTAGAGAATAATATAGACCATTTTTTCTTAATTATAAAATGACCAAACATAATTCTAAGGGACATCCAAAGGGGTAAGTTTCTATATTTATGCTTGATAACTAATCATTTATTGAGTCTAAATAAATATTTTAATTAAAATATTCACCGGATTCAATTCATGTTTATATTTATAACTTATCTTTATTTATTCATTTAAATAAGAATTAGACTACTTCTATATAATTATTATCTACTAAATCATCCATTATTTAGTGAAAAATTATTCTTTTACACTAACTACAATACATTAGAATATATTTTTGTGTTTGGAAATTCTACGAACTTTAATTATATTTTCCCTTGGTGCTCATGAAGAATTAAACCTAATGTCTAAAAATTTATATAGTATAAATATAGATCCTTAAGGTTTAAATAAATCCATGAGATATATTTTTGAGCAATGTTGAATCCCCTTTCCATTAACTAAAACTCTATCTTCATGGTATTTTGGGTTAAAATTATAGATTAATTATGCTCATATGTTTCATCTTAAAAAATATAAAATTGGGAATCTAATGAATAGTCTTAAGAGTAAATTAAGAAAATTATTTTGGATAAAATAAAGATAATTATAATCACTACTAGGAGAGTTTGTATAAAAACTTTCACCCATTTTTTCCTCAATTACTATTTTTAAATCATTTTATTCTATTAAGTAACAAAATATTGTTTGGAGTTTTTATTTTCACATTAAAATAAGTAAAAAAAATCTACATGGTACTTCTATAGTTGGGATGTCTTATATATTATAATCTTTTTGTTACATGCTTGTTTTTATTCCCTTTTCAAAATATATTTGAATCTTCAAGGTTTATAAATGAACTCTTAAAAAAATATTTCATGAGAACTAATTTTTTCTAAAAAATAGATAGCTTGATACCCCTTCATGTTATGAGTTTTATATTGGTTTTGTAATGTGTAAAATATTATATTTGATCTTCATTATGACACCTAGTATATAAATTTAACTTCTAAATTGGAAATCATTTTGATCTGAGAAATGTTTTAAATATATCTTCTACCTTGAAGATCACCTTTGGGTATAATTTTTCATTTTAAGTGAGGGGGAAGGGTATTAACTTGTGTAAAACTGTGTTTTATGAGGTACACAAAAAATTACCCCAATTTTTACCCTTATGTGTCTGTTTTTAAGATTCATTTTTTATATTCAGTGGTTGAAAATTATTATGAAAATTGGTCAATGTTTTCAATTTTTAGGTTTTTAATATTTTTTATTTATCTATGGATTCAGTTGAATAACATATTCTCATTACAGTATTGTAGATAATTGTTTTTAGTGGATTTTGTTTTGTAATATTTACAATTTTAATTGAAACTAAACTTACTTATTTTATTTAAATCAATAAGTATTTTATTTAAATGGATTGAAAATAAACAACTAATCCTGGTTGATATTTATATTTCCAAACTATCAGGTTATTATATTAAGATTACTTATTAATTATTAAAATTTATCATTAATATAAATAATTATAATTATTTAATTCTATATAATTATATGAGTTTGTTAAAAAAGGATAAAAAGAAATGTTTTTAGGAATAAATGAATTCAAAATTAATTTGGTTAAAATAATATCAAGGAATTTATAATTTCTATTTTAAAATAAAAATATTTTTTAAAAAAAATTTATTTTTGAGAAATAAATCGTCAATTTACTTGAGAGATTTTATTTAAAAAATCAATTTTGAAAATAACCTCCTTTTTAGAATTATAATTCCTTCATTTTGGAGATATATTATCTTACAATAAATATGTTTAATTGACTAATATAGGATAAGAAATATTTTATGTGTTGTGAAAATTGACATGTCTTTATTTTAATATATGCTTGACAAATAATTTTTATGAAATTTAAATGATTTTTATCCAAAAATTAATTAATTATAAAATAATAACATTTAGATAATTTTGGTCATAAAATGTGATTCATTCATTATTTTTAAAAAAATGATATTTTTTATGATAAATTCATTATATTATTTTTGATTTAATTTTCATTTTTTTGATCTAAATCATTGTTTTATTTTGGTGATAATTTAGTGGAAATAATATTTTGGATGTTATCATCTATATTATCATGTTAATATATACAATATAAGTATTTATCTTTTATATGAATTGTTGGAATACAATTTTAATTCTTATTTTGATGTATGTAATTCCATTGATAGATCTTAATTTAAGTTTAATTTTACATTCAAAATTGATTGATTTCATTAATTGTTGAATTATTTATTGTTATTGGATACATAAGATATTTTTGAAAAATAATTTAACACATAAATATTTTGTTGAAAAGGATTTCATATGTATCATAATTTTGAAGAGGTAGAGTATGCATACATTTTTTACCATTGAAAAATGAAATTAAGTTTGAAACATACCAATTTTAATTTTTGAATTTCATATGTAAAATATTTTAATTACTAAATCTCAGAAGTATTATAATTTCAATTGTAAATAGTTCATGAATATAATGTTTTCCAAGATATGAAGATTCACAAGTGTTATTTTTTGTAATTTTTCCAAATAGGAGGAAAAATGTTATGTATGATTTTTTTAAAAAATATCCAGGTGAAAATACTAGTTTAACTAATAAAAAATCTAAATATAAGGAATATGTATTATATTGTTCAATGGTGCATAATATTTTAGAGTTTAAAAAGTGATACATATAATATTTCTTCACAAATAACATCATAAATAATAAAATTTTTCAGGGAATGTTAATAAATTAAATAAACTGTATACATAATATATTTGAGATTAGATATTTTAAAAAAGTTTCAAATATAAGATATTTTTTTCCAATTAACCTATATGTTGATTTTTTACAATACTCAATTTTTTTAATCAAAATAATATGTGACCACTTAAAATCCTATTAAAATGACATAGTATGCAAATTATTTTTTAGTAAAAATAAAAAAGAGTGATTAGGTTGAATGATATGAGAAAAAGGAGGACATATGAGGAATACTTAAAAATCATCTATGACTAAATTAATTTGGGATATGCATCTTGGTTGTGATTTTTTATAGAAAATTCAAGTTGTATATGGGGATATAGAGTTTTTGAGGAGCCTTTTATGGAGTCACTCAAGGAAGAATATGAATATTGACCGTTTTAATTGTGGGACATTCAGAATGGAAGAAATGAGTTATTTTATGTAAGTGGATGCAATGGAGGATTCTTCAACTACGTGATAACTTTATTAGAATAGGGTACTAATGGATGAGATATTGGGATGATTAAATGACTTGGATCAAGGTCGAGGTGATAGAGACACAACAACTCTGGAATGTATCAGTCAAGGGTGGTGGATCAAAGGAAAAATAAGATTTGAGGGATGATTTTAGCAATCAAAAAAGACTTCTTTATTCCTTATTATCTTTTCATAGTTTACCAAGACTATGATTTATAGAGATTTTAATTTATTGAATTGAAAAAAATATATTATATTTCTTTTGAGAATGGTACTGTTTTGATTAATTATTTTACTCTATTCATGTTTTTATTTAAATATTTTTTAGTTTCTCTTCTTTTTTTCCCTTTGTAGAATTCATTTTTTTAAAAAACTAATTACTTCTAACCTTGATCTATAGAAAAATACCTGGGAACATTTTTCTTCTAAAAAATATGAAAATTTATTTTTAAATTAAAATTCAATATTATTATATCATGTTTAAATGATAATTTTATCTTTGTTAAGATATCACCACCCATTTAATGTGGTTTTGATAAATTCTAAAATGGAAAATCTCTTAAATTTTACATTACACCTTTTAGACTTTGATAGTATTAGATGATAACCTCCTTCTGATTATTGACTAGGTATAATTTTTTCATGAATAAAGGAAAAAAGTTTCATAATTAGATAATTAAAAATCCACCAACCCATTAATAATTTGTTCATATATCTCTTATTTATGATATTTTACTCAAAATGTTACACTTCTATTATATTTAGTATGTTTCAAAAAATGTATTTTATACAAAATTTGATCATAACTATTTTGCTTTTTTCATTTCTATTTTTTATTTATGTTTTTTATTTATTTAAGTGTATGATTGTTTTCTTAAGATAGAACACAAATCCCTCCCAATGAGATTTGAACCTTATTTCCACTATAGTAGTGATAATAGGAATATATAAATATCATGATACATCCAAATAATAAGTCCATATTCAAACTAGTTATCTTCACAATATAGAATTTTACAATATGAAAAACTTATATCGTCTACTAAAGACATTTATATGTTTGACATTATAATTTATGGAATCCATTTTATCAAAATTTTCCTTGAAATATTTTATATAAAGTGTATCTATTTACATTATTAATTAAAAGAACTCCTAAAGTATGTTTAGATAAAGATACATTGACATTGTTATAATAACTAAATTAAACACTTTACATTTCCTTTTAAATTCATACCATAAACCAATTTTTTATATAAATTGGAATAAAAAAATATATTTACTAGTTAAATACTCTATAAAATAATGATATTTAATTTCTCATGGTAACTAAATTCTATTTTTATATTTTTCATTATAATTGAATATCCAAAACTCTTTAGAATATTAGTGAGTAAATATATTTTTTTGAATTGTATAATTTTTTTTTCTAACATTGAACTTTTCTTAGTTAAAACAAAATCCCACTAGAAGTTGAGTCATTATATTCTCTTCAAAATATCATTCCATGATACAGAAACTCCTCAATGATAATAGATAACACTTATTTTATTTTATTATGAATATTTAACAAAACTATTGATTCCATACCATATAGATTATATTCTCTTCAAAATATCATTCCATGATACTTTTTTAAGGAAGATACTACTTTTTTAACCTCTTATATATTAGAAATACTTATATAAAATATAATTCGTATCACATACCCATAAAAACCAATGAATTATTTTTTATAACATTGATACCTAACATGGAGGTTTCGTGGAGTTTTAGAAACCCATTTAGATATCTTAAAAAAATATTGTCTTATGGATTCATTACTGTTTCATTCCAAATGTTACCTTTAGATTTCAATGACCTATATTATCTATTGAAAAAACATTTTTGTACTTTATAACTAACTCTTCTTCCTCTGGTTTGAAATTTTACGCATTTGTACTATCTATAAAGTGTAATAATCTGGAAATAAAATTGTTAGTTCATATTTTTTAAAAACGTTGAGAATATCATGTAAAAATTTCTTTAAGTCACTTTATTTTTTAAAACATTACCATCAATGAATAAATTATGAATTCCTTAACCAGAGTAAGACATAAAGAAACCTGAAATATTTAATGAATGATTGAAATCTAAAATTATATTGTTTATCTAGTTTTTAATAACATTTAGAACTTATTTTAATCAAAATATGACTCTCATAAGAATATAGATTCACCTATTGAACTACATCAACACCTGTTTACTTAGAAAGTGGTTACTCCAACACAATTTTTTTCCTTTACCTAAATAATTTTTTTAGTTACTAGTCACCTGAGTTTCTTAAATTAATTTTATCTTATTCATGTATTAATTTCAAATCCATGTTTATTGATGATTTTTATATTCATAAATAAAAAATGATTTATGAAATGAGTATTCTGGTTTATTACCCTTTAATAAAGACTTTTATTAAATATGATCCCACTAGAATGATAACCCCTTTTGAATCACATCACACAAGGTAGTTAGACAATATATATATTTCATCTTGATTTATAATATGTATAATGTAAATAATCCCTAACTATATCTAGTACATAACCATTGTCAATTTTATCATATATGACTCTTTAATACTTGAGTTGTTAATTCTTTACACAAACCCATCATATGTAATCACTCGACTCGATACCCCTGGTATCCTAATGATTGGGGTTTCCCAAATTAGAATAACCCAAATAAAAATCTATGAAAAAAATAAACTAATGGTTATGGTCTCCTCATTATTTATTTTCCTGACACAAGATAATCCATGAGTGACTGATGGTTAGGGCCACTCATACTGAATGGTCGCGGTCTTGAAATTTTCCACCTTAGAAATAATCTGACACCTAGTATTTTTAAGAAGATTTAATTTCCCCATATTATCAATTTTTTTATATTTATGTATTTATACTTCTAGTGAATTAGTTTTAATTATTATTTCATCCACTAAACCAATAAGTTCATGAAATATTTATTTGTAGTCATTTGAAAAACTCATAGCTTAGGTTACTCACCCAAAACTAGTGGCCATATATATTTTAATATATCCAAATATATCTCACACATAAGATTCATAAGAATTATAATGTAATACTTTTCAATTATATTAATTTAAAATCACAACATATGTATTCCCAGAGTCACAGATAGCCAACCCCAAATTTTCTTGAAAAATTATTAAGATTCCAAACCAGTGTAAAGTCCAACCCAAATTCCCTTTGATCAAACATAATTTAATATAGAAATAATTATATTCATCATAGATCTGACGAATAATATGTATAAACTATATTAAATAACTAAATTTATGCTAATAACGTAAACAAAAAATCAAATTCATGGTAGATGGAAACTAAATCCATTATAATGCTCAGCATGTAACTCCTTAGATTCATGAATGATAATATCTATAAGAAGTAAAAAAATTAAAATAAATCAGATACGTATTAAAAATATAAAAAAATTATATCAATGAATAAAAACAAGGGATTTTTTTATATCAATGAACAATTTTCATATCTAAATATGAATTAAATTCAGATGAAATATTTATATATAAAATCATTTTGCAAACTCTTTATTATTTTGATAAACATTATGGACATTCCATAATCATGAATACACACACTTTATATTCATCTAAAAATATTAAATTCTTAATATTATATATTATATAGAATTTTACTTTTAATATATTATATTTTATAAATTATAAAAAATTTATATCTTGTTTTTTGTTATCTAAACATTTTACAAAATAGTAATATAAGATACTTAATAATATTTAAACCATGATCAAATCAATCATCAATAATAATTTTATGTTGTTTAAATAATATCCCAAATAAATTCCCTTTTGTGGAAAATTTCAATGTATTATAAAAAAATCATAATTATAAAATATAAACACTTTATATTTTGGCCTTAGTTTTGTTATTTATAGACTTTATTTCTAATCCAGATGAATTTCATATAATTTTATAAAAGTTATTTCTAATATTAACATTTAATAATGAGGAATATTTAACAATAAATATTTTATATTTATTAATTATTCATAAACTCATCATAATTAATTAATTTTTTAAACTCTTTATATAATAATATATATCTCAAAAATACATTTTTTCATTTTTTGAAAATAATATATAAAGAAAAAAATCCAACACCTATATGAATTACAAGAAAAATAATTTTCCTTCTTTAATCATATTTTATGATTCACTGAGTCATATAATATGAATGATAATCATGAAACACTAAATAATTTTAGTGTTATTAAAAATATTTTACAACTCATTGATTTTTGTTCCCCAAAGATATCTTATATCAGATTTGACTTCACACACCATCGTTTCTAATGTGATTCGAAGATATATTTTCACAATACAATGTATCTTTCATAGGAATCTATTTATGAGGATATTATTTTACAAATAAAAAAATCCATATGATTTTTACTAAGTCAAGAATTATGATATCTCTATATCATATTTCATGATTAAAAATAAATGAAGAAAAATGAATTTTATATTATGATAGGAAAATGATACATAGTATAATATTGATATTAATACATTCAATTATGATTTTATCAATTTATCAATTTATTATTTTTTGACACCACTTTTTGGTTTTTTAGGGATTTATTAACCCTTATTAGATGTATAAGATCTAATTAAGAAACCCTATCTAAGATAACTGTTCTTAGATAAATGAAACACACAAAATATAAATGAATAAAACCATAAATATTCATAGCATACCCCCAAACATCCATTGTATCCTATTAGTATTATTATTGGTTTGTGGATGATGATAACCATGGTATTCAAAGGGCTCCCACCTGTGTAGGTATCTGTGGGTTATTCTAAATTATTCGATACAATAATTTGATCACACATCCTATGACGCATGCTAACACATTATCTCACAATGTAGATGGGAGAAAAATATCTATAGGGATGAGATATTTCTCTATGGATGAACATATATAGATCAACCACCATTCGAAGATGGTAGGAATTATAAATACTTTTAGGATTCTCATTGATAGTACATGGATTTACATATGCATTATAACACAAGTGTAAATTCATTGACCACATCGTTCATCTCATGCATAAATGTATCTAACTACCACATATTACATCTAATGTAACAACTTATCAATGAAATATTAAGCATAATAATGAATAATAATCTTAACTCATAACAGTTTCTTTCCATTTAATTCAAAGGATGAAGCTTCTAATTAATGTTAATTAGTGAAAATTTATCCTTAAGTTTGATAAGTTATATGACATAAGAAACCATACTCTTTGAATTTCCTTGGTAGTAAATTACAATATATACTAATCATAATCTATAATTATGTATATGTACTAACATGAAAAAAAAATCTATAAATTAAGATATCCCTCGATCATAAAATATTACATGAACATTTAATATATTATGTAATAGGCTTTAGGGCATCTCATAAACTTTATTTAGGTGAAATAAAAAACTAAAAAAAAATAAAACTAATTATATATAAAGTTTAAAAAAGATAAATGTACCATATACTTAACCTAAATTTCCCTACCAAAACTTATATCTCCCTTACATAGTGGTATAATCAAGAAAACATAGTCCCTAACTCAAAACTCTATCTCCTTCTACTGATTATCAATATAACTTTTCTCAACATTGATCTACCTTTATATGCTTATAGATAGATCATTTTTACTCTTTTATCTTTTAAATAAATTTTGGATAAACTATATTACATTTCCAAACTTCATCCTAATAGGTTGGAGTATGAAATAGTTTTCCATTTAGAGATTTGTATGGTGTCATCTGTATTGTAGAGTGAAAGTTATATTTGTTTATAAATTCCACCAAAGGTTGGTATTGATCTCAAATTCCTTAAAAGTAAAGTTATATTTTAATCAAAATATCCTCTAAAATTGTTATTTTCCTTTTAGAATATCCTTATGTTTAAGGATGGGTAGTGACATTCAAATGTTTCTTAGAGTTCAATTCCTTATAAAGAATCCTCTAATTTTTTTCTATGAAACAATGGGAATGATCTGATTCCACTAACCATGATACAACATATAGCCTCAAAAATTCATTAATGATAATCCATGTTAATATTTCAATGGGTATATACTCCATTACTTCTTGGAAATGTATATATTTTTTAAGGCAATCCACAATAATCCTTATTGCATCGCTCCACCTCAATGTCTTATGGATTCTAGTAATAATGACTATTGTGTTGTTGTACCACTTCCAAATTTCTATAGGTAGATTATATATAACAACTTGAAATTTATTTTATAATAATTAATTATTAAAACACCATGTATCTTGAAAGATAGTAATAATTTTTGTCTCGATTTTATACCATAAAATGTGTTCTAAAAAATATTTATATATGATGATGCTTCCAAGATACACAAATAAATTTGATATATGTGCCACATAAAGTAATTAGTTTTTTATCTTAAGTATCAATGTTGTGCATCTTATCTTCACAACATCAAAACTCAAAATTCAAAGTTGAATTATATCAATATCTTTTATTTTGCAGCTTTAACTATATTTTTTTCCCTTAATCATCTTTTTGAGACTTATTTATCTTCTATAATAAATATTGTTAGGAAATTACATTAAAAATGAATGATTTTACCCTTTATATAATAATTTCCTTGTCAAACATTATAAAATCTAGGAATATTATATCATTTTTTATTATCATTATGTATTGGAATCTATAATCCTTCATAATCAATGAATTCACCAACATATATTCTTTATTAGGATGGTAGTGTATCACATATTCATAGTCCATGAGAATTTTCATCCATATCCTTTATCTAATGTTAAGATTTTATATTTGAGATATATAATTCAAACTATTATGATATATATATATATATATGTCACATATATCTCCATATATATAGTGTTGTAACATCTTCAATGAAATTTTTACTATGACCAACTCAAGATCATGTGTTGGATGATTTTTTCTGGGGTCTTTAATTCTCTGGATGTACAAGTGAAAACACTATCATTTTTCATAAGAATTCACCTTATCCTTTTCCCCTTTCTTGATGGTAAGGTTAATTATAGTGTATTTATAAATCCATTTTTGATATCTTTAAAAAATTCTTAAATTCTATTAGTCATTTTTGTATGATTATTTTACATTTAAACTCAATTATCGTGTTAGAAAAAAGGAGAAAAAAATCAATAATTCATATTTAGTAATATGGTAAGCCAATGGAACATTGTATATTAGTAATATTTTTTGGTGTTGGTCATTATTTTACCACCTTGGTCATTGAAGAGGAAAAATAAGTTCTATCCTTGGAGGAAATAAGAATAATAAAATGAACATATTGAAGCTAAAATTCACAATTAGTAAATATCTAGTACAACTGAATTTCTCTCCAGGTTTAAAGTAAAATACATAAATGTTTATCGTAATCCTAATTTCTCTTTGAGTTTCTCAATATTTAATCAATAAATACCACAAATAACTTATCAATATAATCCTTTAATACACAATTCATCAAATACATAAACAATAAGGATGTAAATTTTAATCTAGAAGGTATTATTATGAACTAATAATGCCTATACCGTATATAAAATTACTTCATTGGTATATAATCCCTAATAAATTTTCATTCTTGATAACTAGAAGGAATATCAATCATTGAAAAGTATTAATCCCCTTGGATTTGATCAAATAGGTGAGTAATTCATTGTAACAGATACATTTTCATAATATTAATGGAATTTATTTTCATATAATTGATGAATAAACTCATAGAACCATCAATATTATTTATAAAAATATGAGGTTATACCCATGGTGTATGAAAAGGGTTTATGAAACCTTTATCACCAAATCCTAAACATGCTTCTTTAATTAAAATAATTCAACAGGGGTATTTTTATAGGGTTGAATAAATATGGGTTTTGCATCAGGCATGAGGTCATTAAAGAATTCAACTTCATGATGAGGTGGATATATTGGAAATTAATCAGAAAATAAATCTATACAATATTGAAATATTGATTTATATTATAATATTAAAATATATTTACGATTCATATATTTTTTATTTTATCTTCTTTTTTCCCCAAAAATTCCATTAATATGAGCCAGTGGATGTTGTTCCAAAGATGATGAAAATAATAAATTATATCCTCTAAAAATAATTGATATCATGATTTCCTTTGATATATTAGTCTCTTTGTTTAATTAGTAAATTATTATCTAATTAAAATAATCCAATGTAATTTTATTACAATAATATTTTACTAGGTGTTTTAATTAAAAATTAATCTCTTAATGTATCATGGAATGTTTAAATATTATTTGGAAACGTTCAAAATATAAAAGAGTGAATAAATAAAAAATCAAATAAGGCACTAGTTAACATTTATTTAAAGATCAAAGTATCTTCTACCACATTATATAAGACCTAAACATCTATTATTGATATTTCATAAGCTCAATCTTGATTTCTAGTCACTTTTAAGGTATATTATCAGAAAATATGTGGAATATATTTTTATAGTGTCCCATATCCTTTCAATTAATGAATATATAATGAATATATTATCTCTTTAATTTTTAGTCATGAGATAAATGAAATTTATATCTATACATGTGACAAGCTCCCAATACCTTTTTTCAAATACCATAGGTGTTATTGTATAAGGACCTGACCTTAAATAATTACATAATCTTGAATTAAATGAATAATTCACATAGAGGATCTTTTCAAGTTTAGTGTTTCAGAGAGTTAGGTCATAACGTTTACATAACAACACAAATATTACATGTAGACAATTCTACTCAGTATCCATTTTTCATAAAATAAAAACTCTTAGAAAAAATATTCATGTCTAGTTCCATGTTTTAGACCTCAAGAAATTTTCTTGATCCTATCCTTGACTCTATTCAGCTTTAAGTCCTGTGAAAAACATTTCAAAACATGGGATGACGATAAAAAAGCTCAGTAAGGGTTATAAAATAATAAAGAAATCATTAGTCCATCAATACATACCAAACATAAACTCTTTTCCTTACCTCATGAAAACATAAGATTTATGAATGAAACATAATAATCACAAATCATAAAGGTACTTATGGAATTTATATCATACTTGCATTGTAGCTATCACAGCTATATATGGAGTTACATTGGAATACCCATCACAATTTATTCCATAAATCTCTTAGGAAAAAATTCACGTTTACCTCCGTTATGTTACCCAATGCATTGGAGAGCTATCTCAGGCTCACCCACCCTAGGTTTATCATGGAACCACCCGTATACATAAATAATTCCCAAGAACCATAACATATTAATAACACATAAAAAAACATAAAGGAAAGATGAAATTTTCGAATTTCAATCAAAATATATCATTTAAATATATTGCAATAAAAAACCCATTATAAAAACCATTTTAAATACCAAAATACGTAAAAATTATATGGTATTCATTTTCCTTAAAAAACACTACAACTTGTTAAGGAAAATGAAGATCAAATAATACTCGCGACGGCGAAAAAAGGTCATTTTTACCGTTTACGTTAAAAAAACATTCCTTTTCTTCATTTAGTAAAATAATTTGTATAAAAATATTCCCTTTGAATGAAATTAAAGGTCAAATGGGTTTATACACCATATAAAAGAATGTCTTGTATAAAAAAAAATATGCCTCAATGAAAGGAGATTGAGACGGAGTCCCTTACCTCGTGTCCGACTTGACCTATTCATTATTTAATATCCTGAATAATAAAATAAATTTAATTTCTACTTACTTAAGAACATTTTTAATGTTTATTATTCATTTTATATAACTTATTACCATGTTATAAACATTATTTAATCATTTAAGTTAATAATGGTTGTTTTGTCGATATTTGGTACTTGAGTCACAAATGAACATCATATAATTACAAGTTTTCAATGCGGTCAATAGTACATTATCTACAGAATGATATTCTTTATTTAGATATCATATAAATCATATATATCCAGTATATATATGTATTTATAATAGTACATAACATTTTGGAGATAAGAAATGAAAAGCACCATTCATGGAGACGGTAAGCCGTACATACGCACGAACACTACTTTCATTTCTATTTCATACTTTAATGGAATTAAAACATAACGATACATAGATATATTATAATTCCAGAATAATATCATATATAATATCATTAACACTATCCTTTACATGCCCCATATATTGAATTAAGGAGTCATATCACTTTGAGGGGGCGGTAGTCCGCACTTCCTCAAATGAAATTATCGCGTTTACCCATTATGGAAACCATAAAGGTAGGATATAAATGTAAAATAAAGAAGCATAAAGAAAAAATAAACATAATATATTTCATATATAAATACAGTTCCATCTTAATGGCCACCATGAGAAGCAATAGGAGATAATCGAACAATCATCATTTCGTGAGGCGTTAGTTTTCCATCCATAGAAAAAATATGTTCATCACCCATTAAGTGGAGGTGTGTGTATGTGTATTTAAAATACTTATAATAAAAAAATCCTATTATATTGAGGATACTGGGAATAAAAAGAGTTTAGGGGTTGTAGAAGTAAAATAAAAGAAGAAATTGTTACCTTTAATTTGGGTAACTCCCTTTGGTTTGAACCAAAGGGACTTCTTGAAGTGACTTATGGCTAAGGTAAGGCTCCTAGAAGGAGGAGAGGGATCTTGAGATATTATTTTGACAGGTTTTGGATGAGACAAATGGCTTGAGAGGTGTGAGTAATGTGTTAGAAGTGGTGTCCTTTTATAAGGGGGAGGAGGGGCTCTTTAGGAATGTTTGCAAATATTATTTTTTTATAAACCTATCTTTGGTTTCTAAAGATACAAAACTCATTAAAGATGAAGATAAGATGACTAGTGATCGAAATAAAATCATCCAATAATAATTGGACAAGTTTGGGATATTTTTTTTAATATTTATAATCTTATTTATTTAAATCATTTATTTATGAGGTAAATACTCCATCATTATTGTGTCATAAATAATATAATTTATTTGATGTCTAAAAATTATAAGAAAATACCATAATATAGGAAATATTTTTATCATTCCAAATAATATTTATAGTATAATATATAACTTATATAACCCCTTGTAAAAATTGATTTACTAAAAGATATTTGTTTATGTCATTTTTGCACTTACTTTAAATTAATTAATCTAAAGTGTCATTATCACTCCCATGTGGCTCCATGAGGTCCCGAAATAGACCCAAAGATACTCATGGTAGAACATGACTCAAAAAATAAGGTTAGGACAAGTTTTAAAGTAATTTTTTTATTATTATAATATTTTTTCCTTGAATTACCCTATTTACCTTTAACTGCGGTAAATAAAAGGCAAAAGTTACTATTCAACAAAAATTATTTTCATCTTATTGAACCAAATTTTACTTACTAATAACAACCATGTATGTCGTATTTTTAAAATTAAATCCACAGAAGCGGTAAAATTTTATTTAAATGTAAAAGTCAGTTTTTAACTACGACTTTATGGTTTCACTATTCATCAAAAATTGATGTTTTTCAGAAAAATACCAAAAATTCAGCCTAAGCTATATTTTTTATTCCGAATTCATAAATAATTTCTATTTTACCAAATTAAAAACATAGAATTTTATTTAATTAATTTAAAATTAATTCCCGTTATCAAAACAAATAGCGTGTTTTTAAGAAACAATAACTATCAAAAGATTGATACTTGTTTATGTCCAATTTCAAAGTGAAATTAATTCCAATGACCAAAATTAGATTAAATGGTAAAAAAAATAATATAATTACACTTTAAAACCAAATAAAAAGATAATATAACCATATAAATAAATTAGATTAAAATGCACTTTTGAATTTATAATACAGTATTTTTCACTATTTATAAAAAATGAATTTTATCAGAAAAATACAAAAAAATTACCCAAAATAAATTTTGTTGTCCCGATTCTAAAGAATAATTTTGTTTGGTCAAATAGAACATATCAAAGTGACCAGAATTAGATTTAAATAGGGACGTTATCCTTCAAAAGGCAGTAAATCAACATTTTAAAGAATATTAGAGTATTTTTGCTTAGAATTGGATTAATTATCATTTTAAGCCCTTAAATTTTATTGGATAAATCTAAAAACATTTAAAAAACATGTATAATAATATTGTAGTTAGTTATATTCATTCCCTCCAATACAATGTATAGACATTAACTAATATTTAATATAATAATATTATATTATCAGTGTGCAACATAAGATTTCAAAGAAACCTGTTGTTGCGTATCTTGTATGTCATCAAACATAGAAACCCCTTTATATTAAAATTAATATTTAATTCACAAATATGAATAATTATGGAATATGTATTATTATTTATTTACTTGGGATCTTACATCCTTCCCCCCTTTTGGGAATTACGTCCTCACAATTTTATTCACTTATGAAATAAGTGGGGGTATTTATCCCTCATAGAATTTTTCGATTCCCACATTGCCTCTTAAATTACATGGTTTTTCCACAAAACCTTTACCTGGTGAATTACCTTATTCCGCAACACTTTCTCTCTATAGTCAAGAATCTCGACTGGTTTTTCCTCATAAGATAGATTCTCTTCGAACTGAACTACCTCTGGACTTAAAACATGAGATGGATCTGGCATATACTTTCTTAACATTGAAACATGAAAAACATTGTGTACCTGGGATAAATTTGGAGGTAAATCAACTCTGTAAGAAACTAATTCAAATTTATCTAGGATTTCATAGGGTCTAATGAACGTCAGACTCAACTTTCCATTCTTACTAAAACGCATCACACTTTTACATGGAGAAACTTTGAGAAAGACATGATCACCTACCTCAAAAGAAAGATCCTTCCTTCAATTATCCACATAACTTTTCTACCTGATCTAAGTTGTTCTCATGTGATTCCGAATCAACTGAACCTTTTCTAACATCTCTTCTACCAATTTTGGTCCCATCAGCTTCCTTTCACCTACTTCATCCCAAAATGTTGGATTTCGACAACACTTTCCATATACTGGCTCAAATGGAGCCATCTGTATACTAGAATGAAAACTTTTATTATAAGAAAATTCAACCAAAGAAATATGTTGGTCCCAACTTCCCTAGTAATACAGCGAACAAGCACGTAGTATATCCTCCAGGGTCTGAATTGTTCATTCTGACTGCCCATCTGATTACAGACGAAAATCTGTACTAAAATTTAATTCAGTACCCAATTACTACTGAATGCCTTTCCAAAAGTTATAAGTAAATCTAGGATCACAATCAGATAAAATGGAGAGGGGAACTCCATGAAACCTAACTATCGATTTAACATATAACCGAAAAAGTTGATCTAGAGGAAAAATATCTTGAATAGGAAAGAAATGAGAAGATTTATTCAACCAATCAACAATAACCCATATTGCATTATTACCTCGATATGTCTTTGGTAATACCACAATGAAGTCCATGGATATATTTTCCCATTTCCACTCTGCCACCGGTAAAGACTAAAGCATCCCTTTTGGAAACGAACGCTCTACTTTAACCTACTAAAAAGTCAAACACTTTACTGTAAAATCAACAATATTTCTTTTCATTCCATCCCACCAGTAATACTCCCAAAGATCTCTATACATATTTTTACTGCCATGATAAAATGAAAATGGGGAACTATGAGCTTCACATAAAAAATCTTTCTTCAACTATGAATCACAAGGCATGAATAATCTATTTCCAAACCTCAAAACACAATCATTATCAATGTTAAAATCTAGAAACTTACCATTCTGAACCAACTCTACCTTTTTCTGTAACTCACTGTCTTTCTTCTGCACTTTCTTTATTCTTTCTGATAGAGATGATGTCACTGACACCTAAAACAAAACAGAATAATTTCTTGCACCAAAAACTTCTATGCCAAAGTTTATCAAATAAAAAACCAAAGTATCTCGTTCCAAACGTAGCATGGTTAATGAAGCATTACATTTTCGACTCAAAGCATCAGCCACATTATTTTATTTTCCCGGATAGTAATGGATTGTGCAATCATAGTCCTTCATTAACTCCAACCATCTCCTCTGTCTCATGTTCAATTCTTTCTGATTGAATATATACTTTAAACTTTTGGGGTCAATATATATTTTACATTTTACTCCATATAAATGATTCCTCAAAATTTTTAAAATAAAAACAACAACAGCTAATTCCAAATTATGTGTAGAGTAATTTAACCCATGAGGTTTTAGCTGACATGAAGCATAAGTAATTACCTGATCATTAAGCATATGGAAACATCCACGTCCTTTCAACAAATAATAATTTTAAATAAAAAACTCACCATTTCTGGAAGGTAGTGCCAAAACTGGAGCATTCTCCAATCTTCTTTTCAATTCCAGAAAACAATCATCACATTCTCTTGTCCAAATGAACTTAACACCTTTTCAAGTTAACTTAATCATTGGACTATATAACCATGAAAAATTCTAAAAAAACATACGGTAATAACCCGCCAAACCAAGAAAACTACAAATCTCGGTTATATTTATGGGTCTTGGCACTTATTCAACAACTTTTGTTTTAGTAGGATCAACAGTTATGCCATTTTTTGAAAAAATGTGACCAAGGAAAGAAATTTGTGGTAACTAGAACTCACACTTGCTAAATTTCCCATACAATTTATTTTCTTTTAAGGTTTTCAATACAATCTTTAAATGAATTTCATGCCCCACTTTAATTTTAGAAAAACCCAGAATATCATCAATGAACACAACGACAAACTTATCCAAGAACTCACAGAAAATTCTATTCATAAGATCCATAAATACAACGGGGTAATTGGTTAAACCAAAAGGCATAACTACAAATTCATAATGGCCATATCTAGTACGAAACATGATCTTCAGAATGTATACTTACTTTAATTTCAATTGATGGTACCCTGACCTCAAATCAATCTTTGAAAAATACTGAGATCTCTGGAGTTTATCAAACAAATCATCGATATGAGGCAAATGATACTTTTTCTTAATAGAGATGTTATTCAATGCTCTATAATCAATGAAAAGTCTCATTGAACCATACTTTTTTAACAAACAAGACATGATCTCCCCATGGTGATGTTCTAGGTCGAATGAAACCTTTATCTAATAACTCTTGAAATTGATTCTTTAACTCTAAAAGTTCAATTTGAGCCATTTGGTAAGGGGGTTTTGAAATTTTCATAGAATCCAGAACTAAGTCAATAGTAAATTCAAATTCCCGATCAGGTATAATACTAGCCAACTCATCTGAAAAAACATCATGGTACTCATTTACCACTGTCAAATAATTAATCTGAAAAGTTCCTTTGTTTTAAACAATATGTGCAAGGTAACATTTATTTCCATCTTTTACTAGTTTCTCAGCTTCCCGATATGATATCAAAAGTAAGGGTTCATTATTGTACACAAACTAAAAATATTTCTAAAAAGAAACCTATTTAGCTCTGCAGTCAATCTTAGCATGATAAATAGAAATCCAGTCCATACCCAAAATAACATTGAACTCTACTAGAGGAAAAACAATAAGGTTTGCAGGTAGATTCTTTATGCAGACAAGGACCGGAAGGTTCTTATAATTTATTTTTATCACAACATTTTTTCTTGGTGTTTTTACCATGGTTTTATTATTCATATCTTGAGATATAATTCCAATTTACTAGAAAACTTCTTAGAAATGAAAGAGTGTGTAGACCCTGAATCAAACAACACATTGGCATAATCTAAATAACAAATAGTATACCTGATAATACTTCATTTGATGGCCCAACATCTGCTGATGTAGTTTCAAAGGATTTCACCACCCCTTTTTGCTTGTAGTCTGACTGCTTTCGCTTAGTTGGGTTCATTGTTGGACACTCATTTTCATAATGACCCATTTCATTGAACTTAAAACATTTTACTGACTGTAAATCAGATTTTTTCTTTTTATTAATCTGATCTTTTTCAGTTCAATTTCGAGCATTATGTCCCATTTTGCTACATCGGTAACACTTAACAGAATTCAAAAGACATTCCCCAACATTCTTTTTACCACAATTTTTAGAAACTGTAAACTTAAGTTTTTTACCATCAGACTTTATTGAAGATTTCTTCCCATTCGCCTGCCAGCTTGACCTCTTATTCTGTTGTTTGTCAAAGAACACCTGATCATCGGCAAACTCCATTTCCACCTTCTCCTCACAACGAACAAGTTTTTTATAACTTTTGAACTCATGAGATGATAAATACCTTTGATACTTTGGCTATAATTCTGAGCATAAATGGTTGATTTTACTATCAAGATATCATAGGAAATTTGGAGCATACCTTTCCAGTCGAGTGAATTTTGCTTCATAAGAAGCCACTGAGTTATCCTCCTTCCTTAATTCTAGTAATTTGTTTTCCATCATAAGAAGAACCACCTTAGGAAAATATATCTCAAGAAACATACCTTTGAATTCATCCCAATCAAGAGCATAAATCTCCTCACTATCCCTGATATTTTTCACCATTGACCACCACTGATCAAATTCACCTTCCATAACAATAAACAAAAAGACTAACCTTTTGATGTTCTAAACTCCCCATGACATCAAAAATTTTATCCAGCACTTTAATCCATCCTTCTGCTAGCACATGGCCAGATGATCCTCTGAATGATGGGGGATGTTGCCTCATGAAATGCTCCACTACTGACATGTTCTTATGTGGTTGATCTGGCTGATCTCATGCATGGATAACACCACCATTTATAGCCTGATTCAACTTTTCCATCACTGCAAAAAAACTATTCCATTCCAATTCCGTCCATCTCAGGTTGCTGATTTGGAAGGTTTTCTTCCTCCAGATGTCATCCCAACATAGCTGTCCTATTTCCTTTGTGGAAAACCATTCTGAACAGAGAAATATCTTAGGCAAAACAACATGGTAATCTGTAAATGCTATATCATTTCAATATTAACATAAATTAATTTATGGATTTTAATTTAACAATAACCTAACTTCTAAAGTTATCTAAACCTTCCTCTAATACCAAATATAATGCCTCGACCTTAAAACATTACATATCTTGAATTAAATGAATAATTCACATTGATTGTATTTTCAGGTTTATAGTTTTAGAGAGTTAGGTCATAACATTTACATAACAACATGAGTATTACATGTAGACAATTCTTCCTAGTATCCATTTTTTTCATAAAATACAAACTCTTAAAAAAAGTTTCATGTCTAGTTCCATGTTTTAGATAGAAATAATTTTCCTTGATCCCATCCTCGACCCTATTCACTTTTATGTCCTGTGAAAATCATTTAAAAACATGGGATGAGAATAAAAAATCTCAGTAAGGGTTATAAAATAAGAAATAAATCATTAGTCTATCAATACATAAAATACATAAACTCTTTTACTTACATTATGAAAACATATTATTTATGAATGACACATAGTAATCACAAATCATAATGGTACTTATGGAATTCATATCATACTTAAATTGTATCTATCACAACTACATAGAGAGTTACATTGGAATACCCATCACAATATATTCCCTAAATCTATTAAGGGAAACATTCATGTTTATCTCCGTCACATTACCCAATTCATTGGAGAGCTATCTCGGGTTCACCCGCCCAATGTTTATCATGGAACCACCCGTATACGTAAATAATTCCCAAGAACTATAACATATTCAAAACACATAAAGTAAACATAAAGGAAATGTAAAATTTACACATTTCAATCACAATATATAATTAAAATATATTAACATAACAAATCCATTATCAAAACCATTTTCAATACCAAAATACATAAAAATTATATGGTATTTATTTTCCTTAAAAAACACTAGAGCTTGTTAAAGAAGCCAAAGATCAAATAATACTCGTAGTGGCGAAAAAAGGACATTGTCACCAATTACATTAAAAAAACATTAATTTTTTTCATTTAGTAAAACACTTCGTATAAAAATATTCCCTTTGAATGAAATGAAAGTTCAAATGGGTTTATACACTGTATAAAATAAAGTCGTGTATAAAACAAAATATGCCTCAATGAAAGGAGATTGAGACGAAGTCCCTTACCTTATGTGCGACTTGACCCATTCATTCTTTAATATCATGAATAATAAACTAAAGTTAATTTCTACTTACTTAAGAACATTTTTAAAGTTTATTATTCCTTTTATATCACTTATTACCATGTTATAAACATTATGTAATCATTTAAGTTAATAATAGTTTTTTGTCGATATTTGGTACTTAAGTCACAAATAAACACCATATAATTACAAGTTGTCCATGTGGTCAATAGTCCATGATCTATAAAATGATATTCATGATTTAGATATCATATAAATCATATATATCTAGTATATATATGTTTTTATAATAATACATAACATTTTGTAGATAAGAAATGAAATTCACCGTTCACGGAGATGGTAAGCCGTATGTACACATGAACACTACTTTCATTTATATTTCATACTTTAATGGAATTAAAACATAATGATATATAGGTATATTATAAATACAGTATAATATCATATATAATATCATTAACACTATGCTTTATATTTCCCACATAAGGCATTAACGAGTCATATCACTTTGAGGGGGCGGTAGTCCACACTTTCTTAAATGAAATTATCGTGTTTACCCATTATGGAAACCATAAAGGTAGGATATAAATGTAAAATAAAGAAGAATAAATAAAACATAAAGATATTACATATCATATATAAATATAGTTCCATCTTAATGTCCACCATGAGAGGCGGTATGAGATAATCGAACAATAGTCATTTTGTGAGGCGTTAGTTTTCCATCCACAGAAACAATATGTTCTTCACCCATTAGATAGAGGTGTGTGTAAGTATAGTTCAGATAATTATCATAACAAAATAATACTATATTGAGGATACTGGTGTTGTTATAAAATAAAGTAATTAAAAGAGTTTATGTGTTTTAGAAGTAAAATAAAAGAAATGTAGTCAAGAGAAACTGTTACCTTTAATTTGGGTAACTCCCTTTGGTTTGAACCAAAAGGACTTCTTGAAGTGACTTGCCAAAAGTTAGGATTCTTGGAGGTGGAGATGGATAGTGAGAGATTATTTGGGAAAGGGTTGGATGAGAAAAAAGTATTTATAGGTTTGAGGAATGGGTTAGAAGTGGTGTCCTTTTACAAGGGGGAGGAGGGGCTCTTCAGGAAAGTTTACAAATATTATTTTATTATAAACCAATATTTGGTTTCTAAAGATCCAAAACTCATTAAAGATAAAGATAAGATGATTAATGGTCGAAATAAAATCATCCAATAATAATTGGATATGTTTTGAATATTGTTTTAATATTTATAATCTTATTTATTTAAATACATTATTAATTTGGTAAATACTGCATCATTATTGTGTCATAAATAATATAATTTATTTGATGTTTAAAAATTATAGAAAAAAACCATAATGTAGAAAATCGTTTTAGAGTTCCAAATAATATTTATAGTTTGAAAGATAACCTATATAACCCCTTGTAAAAATTGATTTACTAAAAGATATTTGTTTATGTCATTTTTTTCCTTACATTAAATTAATTAATCTAAAGTGTCATTATCACTCCCAAGTGGCTCCATGGGGTCCCAAAATAGACCCAAAGATTCCCATGGTCTAAAATTACTCAACAAATAAGGTTAGGATAAGTGTTAAGGTTATTTTGTATTATTATAATATTATTTTTACCTTGAATTACACTATTTACCTTTAACCGTGGTAAATAAAAGTCAAAAGTTACTATTCACAAAAAATTATTTTCATCTTATTGAACCACATTTTACTTACTAATAACATCCAAGTATGTCATATTTTTAGAATTTAATCCATAGAAGAGGTAAAATTTCATTTAAATGAAAAAGTCAGTTTTTTAAATACGACTTAGTGGTTTCACTATTCATAAAAAATTGATGTTTTTCAGAAAAATACCAAAAATTCAACCTAAGATATATTTGTTATTCTGAATTCAAAAATGACATATATTTTACCAAATTCAAAACATAGAAGTTTCATTAATTAATTTAAAATTAATTCCTGTTATCAAAAAAATAGCGTGTTTTTAAGAAACAATAACTATCAAATGATTAATACTTATTTATGTCCAATTTCATAGTGAAATTAATTCCAATGACCAGCATTGGATTAAATTTTAAAAACATAATATAATTAAAATTTAAAACAAATTAAAAATATAATCTAACCATATAAATAAATTATATTAAAATTCACTTTTGAATTAAAAATACTGTATTTTTCACTATTCAAAAAAAAAATAAATTTTATCAGAAAAATAACAAAAAATTTCTAAAAGAAAATTTTGATGTCCCAATTTTAGAAAAGAATTTAATTTTGTCAAATAGAACATATGAAAGTGACCAAAACTAGATTTAAATAGGGTTCTCCATCAAAAGACGGTAAATAGGAATTTTAAAGAATATTAGAGTATTTTTGCTTAGAATTAGATTAATTCACATTTTAAGCCTCTAAATTTTATTAGATAAATGTAAAAACATGTTAAAAACATGTATAATCATATTTTAGTTAGTTTTATTCATTTCCACCAATAAAATGGCTAGGCGTTAACTACTATTTAAAATAATAAGATTATATTAAAAGTGCGCAACAAAATATTTCAAAGAAACCCATTGTTGCGTATCGGGCAATTCATTGATCATAGCAACCCCTTTAAAGTAAAATTAATATTTAATTCACAAATATGAATAATTATGGAAAATTTATTATTCTTTATTTACATGGGATCTTACATATTGCATGTTGGAAACTCTATACTATCTATATTCCATTTCATCATTATTCTTTATATATAGTCCTTATCCAATAACAGTTTCTCAATATTTCTATAAAAAACATAATATTTCAAGAACTCAATTTCAATATTCATGACACATATCACTATCTCCTCACACATTGAAATGTTTTGAGAGACTAGTTCCCTTTTAATAATTTTAATCAATCCACAAAATAATAAATATTTATTTATTTTTTTTATTTTGTAGAAAATAATATAGTATACCTATCTAATCTTGTAATGTTTACCACATAAATAGTAACATATTCCTATTCATTTTTAAAAAATTCACAGGAATATAATTTTTAGATGAGATCATTTCAGTCGAGGAAAATAACTTTGAAGGATTATCCCTTTAAAAGTATTCCATTCTATACATTCAATCTCTCACAACTTCTTATTATTTTGAATTAATGAACAAAATTTATAAACACATCCACCTAGAATATATAAAACCTACATAGCCTTATATATTTTCATATATAATAATAAAATAAAAATATACTCTCTAAACTTTAACCATTTCTTTACCACTAAAGAATTAGTGGTTTGGTTGGAAGATAAAGGTTGTAGAATCCTAAAATCATACAGAATTGTTTCACCATGTTGAGTGATAAGAAGTTACTCTATAGAATAAATTTTATTTTTCATAACATGATACAACTACCCTAATATAGGTGTAATCTATGTGTCTCCAACACCAGTTTCATTGGTTTTCTCTGTAGGGAAACCACATCACTCATTATAACTGTTGACATAAATTTTATTAAATCGATTGTGTTCAATTTATAAACAATGTAATATATTAATTAGTTATTAATAATACTATGAATTATTAATAATATCATATAATACATATAAATTTATGTCAGATTCAAATCACATAATTTTCCCATTCAAGAATATTTTATATAATTTATTAAGGGTTTATCATAATTTTTTATTACATAACAACGAACTTATAATTATAGTTCATAAGGTTTATACCAACCTTATTTAAATATCAATTGTAACAACCATGAATCTAGAAACCAAGATCAGGAGGTTATTTATTATAATGGAAAAATATTATATAATATCACATTATACATGATCAAAAAATGTAGTAGCCTCAAAGGACCAGATACACACATGAATGTAACATTAAATTGGGATTTTAAATTATAATAAAAAATTATATGGAATATTATTTTTTCTATATTATTATAAATCAGTTACACATCGTCTTCTTCATGATTACTTGGGGTAAATGGGGAAACAATATAAATGTGAGTTTTGATGCTCTGTAAGGGATAATAAAAAAAATAAAATATATGATATATATGATATACATAATATGATAGGTATAAATATAAAATTTATGTAATATAAATTATAACATGAGTGGAATATATGCATTGGTTCAATAAAAATGGAAATAATTTTTTATTTCTGTAATAATAATAGATCACATAATTGTTAAATTAATTATATTAGACATCAAAACATTACCATCTAGGTCTTATATTAAAAAATTATAAATAAAATATAATGTTGATATCATTATCCTATGTTTTTTTATCTACTGAGACCTAACAATGCATTATAGGAATATATAATTATAGGCCCCACATGTCACAGAATAGCTCTAATGAATCCATAATATAAAAATAATGGATAAATAATAAAATACATATTTTTTAAGGAATATTTTATATTAATATATATTTGTATTGAATAATTACCCATAGAGAAATAATTTATATATGAATTTTCAATGGTTCCTCAGTTAATGAAATTATATGGGTATATAGGGGAATTCCCATCAAACAAATTTGATGCAAATAGTATATTCACCATATAAAGGAAATTTCCATTATTGATGTAAATATTAGGAGGCAATAAGGATGAAAAAATATATTATATAAGGATATATATAAAAATTAATCATTTAATAAAATAGTTTTTAATTATATATAACTAGTTAAATGATAAAAAAATATCATAAAATACTTTTGAGTATACGAAATATATATTTTATATACATTTTTGATAGAAAATATCATTGAAGTGAAAATCCAAGTAAACTTTATTTGAAACTAAATGATCACTTATTCCAAACTAAGGTTTATTATAATAGGGATATGGTTTAAGATTAATCAGTATCACCATTATAATTTATTATACACAGTCCCTCTCTTAAAAATAATACATCTATATTCTCACAATAAAAGATATATATAGGGATTTAGATAATGGAGTTTATGGGATTGGAAATAGATTTTCATTATAATGACTTATAAACATAGTAAAATGATATGTAATAGAAATATATCATTCATATTTACATAAAGGATTTATAATAGGGAACATAATAATATATTATAAGTACATTTATGGAATTAAGAATGATTATGAATAATAAATTAATACAAGAGATTAAGAACCCTTATATTTTTAAATAGTTTCCAAATTCTTGAGAAAGAACACCTTATAATGTTAAGATATTCTTGGAAGGAATCTTGAGTGAAAAATTTGAGAGGATAATGATGATAAATAGTTTTAAGTGGAAGAGTAATGGGAGGATGTATGGATATTTATAGAAAGTGAGATAAAAGTACTTAATTATTTTTGAACATAGGCATTTGAAATTTAGGTTTTTGAATATTGAATATCATTTGAAAACAATATTGATTTTGACCATGTTATTTAACACAAAAACCATCGGTTATTTTATTTAAAATATGAAGAAAAAATTTCCAATTTTTTTATTATTCCTTCCCTAAAAAATAATTTTGATCATAAATTATTTTTTAAAACCTCAAAATACACTTTATTCTTTAAAAATTGATTTTAATTTATATAAACAAATTATTCTAATAAATAAGCATATTTTTTGTCATGAAAGTGTTTATATTATTTATTAATTTGTTTTTGGAAAATAAATAATTTCAAAATACATTCTCTATTTATTTCCTATATTTTATTATTCACTTGAAAACTCAAATATTTCATAAAATTATCAAAAAAACTAAAAACATTGTACAATTTTCACATGATGATTTTAAATTTTATGTCCTTTTTTGAAAATAATTTTATATTCATTAGAAATTTAATTATTACATAAAAAGTACCATCATATTTTAAAACATGTATTTTTCACCAAACATTTAAAATATCTATTTTAATAAATATTTATTATTAAAAAACATATATATGTAATTATATGTTCATTCATTTATAAATGAAAATAATTTATATTTATTAGTTATTATATTTTCATATGATATAATGTAATTAATTGGATACCTGTATATATAATACTTATATTACTATTGAAATGGCCAGATTACTATGTTATTGTTCTAACAACCACCTTACCCTTTTAATGGTTATATTTCCCATTATAAATAAACATAATTTTAAAATATAAAATCAATCAAACCATTATCTTGATTTATTTAAATTTTATATTTCATTGATTGTTATTTTCATTGAAATTATAATGTATTACTTATTCATGTTAGACTTCAAAAAATATAAACCTCCATGGTTTATGATTATGGTAATTTTATATATTTTTATATATTCTATAACTCTATTTCTAGCCGATATAATTATCTAGTTTTTATTATACTACTATGATCAAGTAGATTAAATTTTCTTCTATAATGAATATTTTAATCAAATGTTTATTTATTTTTCGGCAATCTCGATTCTTATATAACCACTATAATACCTAATGAAAACTATCTAGTCATCATAAGATGGATTGAATAATGGGGGATACTGGTTTATAGAGTATGAGGAAATTTTTCATTTATTGAATATATATAGGTAAATAATACAATAATTCCTTCCAAAAAACCAAAATGGCATATTCTCATGTACGGATCACTTATAATAATAGGTACCTATCTTCCAAGGAAGTTACTTTTACCCAAAGGATATATATTGGAAATCGATTTTAATTGAGACAACGAACCATATATATATACTCAATACAATCATAGTCCAAAAGCACTCATATAGAGGATCGCTGAGATATTATTTAATATGGTTGGAATATACAAGGATAAGTGAAAAAAATATAACACAAAAGGGTGTATGTAGAGTCTCAAACTTGTGGTATTTTAAAAAGGAATCCAAAATAAAACCTAAGATATCATCTCTTGAGCCATATATCATAAACATTTAAAGGAACACTATGCTCTTATCACTAAGCCTTGGAACACTCATGATCTTAGACATAAACTTTACATATATAATGGAAAAGAAGATATAAACACATCTTAAGTGAACATATATAGGGTTTTAGTACATCAAACCAAATAATAAACCATTACCCATCCCATATATCTCTAAAATAAAACCCATCTATACATAGTAGAAGCATTAAGAAGGTAAACAAGAAAATAAAAATATTTATCCTTATTAAAAAAGTGTTGAAGATAAATAATAAACCCTTTATCATGGAAAAAGTTCCCATATTCTATATAAATTATAGCATAAGTGACTATACCTTCTTTAATAATAGGTTAGAATATGACATAAATGAGGACATCATGTTAGTAAAGCTAAATATAGATGAAGGAGTATAACTTCGATCTACGTCTTCCCTAAGGAGAGAAAAATCACTTGGTTATGTTACTATATCTTATTGGAAAAGAAAAAATATAATATAGGAGATGGGTATATATATATATATAATGTTTCCTTGAAACATCAATCTGAATAACTTTTAAGAAGTTTATAAAAATATCATTTCCCCCTTTTATCCTACTATAAATAATAAACATTAAAATACATATACATTTTTTAATCCATAATAGAAATTCTAACATATAAACATTGATAAATTAATTCACAAAATAAATCTAGGCTAATAATAACACATGGTTTTGAAAAAACCTTGTCATATTAAAACAAAATTGGTAATAATAAATAGAAAAGTTTAACTAAGGCTTGGTTCCTCTTTTCCCCATGTTTTTATATAATCAATACACTAATTAAATATGGGAGAGAGGATTGGTAACCTTAAAAAGTTTATATTGATCCTAATATCAAAAACCATATTATGAAAATACAATATTATTATTTATTCCCACCTATAATAGAACTATTATAGTTTTGATTTCTACCTTATTAAATAGAAGTAATCATGAATTGGAAATGATATTCTCCCCTCTAATACATCGAAGAATAGATCCTACAATATCATATCAGAATATAAATACCAAATACGATAAATTTAATAAACCTAAACTATATCAAATTATGTATTTTATCAACTATCATAATGAACTATAAAATAGGGATAATAGAAGTATTTCCCACCAGATCCCTTCCAAAAGATAAGCCTCACAACACTCTAAAAAATCAAGAAAATGATTAATGGAGGAACCAAATGGTAGGTAAGATAATTGAGAAGAAACAATAAATAAAGACTAATATAGTTACAAATTGAAGGAAATACAAATTAAATCATAAACGGGGTTATCATTTTAATCTAAAATGACAATTTCATTTTTTTATTAAAAAAATATATTAGAATTTTAGGTGGTACCCATTACATGAAAATTAAGTACTTTAATGGATACACAAATATCCATGAAAATTCACAACAGATACTCCTAGAAATAGATACCCCTTGACTATGTAACTAGTGAAAAACCTTTATATTCTCTGAATTTTCATGTTTCCATTCTTCCTTATTTTTACCTAAAATCCCTCTTGAAGTCAAAATCTAGTATGTTTTGAAAACTAAGTACTGATAATTAAGGAAAATACTAACCTATAAGTTTGTGTTTATTAAAAATCACATTTATAATTAACATATAATATATTTGTATAAAATATATTCAAATATTATTTTAAATTACAAATTTGTCTTTTCATTATTTTTTTATAATTTTTATTACTATTTTTGGTTAGTCTAAGCTAATTTGGGATGGTGCAGGATGAACCAGGAAAGTTTTTCATTTTTTAAATATAATATCTAGTTTATATTTATTTATAAATAAAATTTTTAATTTTTAATTACATTTTTAGTTTCATATTATTCTAGAAAAATATTTTTCATTTTGAAAATTATTCAATGATTATATTCCTTCATACAACTTTTTATAGTCTATATTTTATTTTGATCAATTTTAATGTGTTGGGAATATTAGAAAACTATATATATATATATATTATTTATTAATATAATTTATTCCTATATATTATCAGGAAACACAAATGAATTTTGGTACTCAAATTTCTTTTGGGTTTATTTTATTAAGAAGAAACTCATATTGATAAACTTGTTTAATTTTTTTTCATTATTGAAAATTGGTTTTTTAGAAGTGGAGGTTTTGGATGATGTATATTATTAAATTATTTCCATTAAATTTTTTTATAAACATTATATCATAGAATTAAAAAATATAACATTCTTCACTTAGTTGAACTATTTACTTCCTGAAAATAATAATATTATATCAAAAAAGATACATTAGAACAAAAATATTTTATTTCGCATAAAAAATTTAATATTCATTTGGAAGGAAAAACTTATTGAAATTTTCATATTCCTTGATAAAAATTTAATAAGTGTGTAGAATCTCATTTTTAAATGCCATGGTAACTTGATCACATGATTACATATAATAATATGTTTTGAGATTATGTTTTTTATTTTTTAATATCACTATATATAATTTTTAAACCAATATTAAATTTTTTATATTTTCATAAAAATTTTAACTATGAATTTGTGTCATTATATAGTGTATATTCTAAATAGTATAGTTCTGTATGGCTGATCTCTCTCTTTCATGTTTCATAAGGATTTCATATATGGTTACTTCTTTCACTATCAATTATAGATGTGTTTAAGGTCTTCTCACTCTTGTTTGGATTTTCATGTTGTTTCCTCTTTGGTATAGAAGTCCCTTTTCATTATAAGAACATTTTTTTCTTTATAGTAAATATATTACTCGTTTTTTCATCATTAGTTGTTTTTATCTTATTTCTCTTATGTTGATGTTCCTAAGCATTATCATCGATCCATTATTGTTTTCTCAATATTTTCCTTTTTTACCCTTTATCTTGATGATTTATTTCTACATGTTTATTTCTTGCCTCTACCTTCCCATATGGAATTATTTATGGAATAATTTTAAGGATTATCCCAATAGTCTAGTTATAGAGCATGAAAATTGGACCCATAGAATCTTAATTCCCTTATTTTATTAGTGATTCATTTTTCATACCCTTTTAGTGGTGGCGATTCAACTTTATCACATTGGGGTAGTGGGTTTTTTTATTATAGGTATAAAATTAGTTTTCTCTAGTAAATAAATAATGGTAGGGATGAGGTATGGATAATGGGTTTTATATGATAGGTGGTGGTACATCTTAGTGGTTCAAATATTATAGTGGCTAGGTAATCTATGGGAAGCTTCTTCTATGTATCATGGTGTTCTGTTGTTTCATTCATGAAGATTCTCTAATTGGTTTGGGTTTATTTAAGCTTTTTATATATTCTTCTGAGGACACTATTTTAGTACAGGTTATTTGTGTTTTGTTCCACTCTATAGTCATTGTACCTTTGATTATGTTATCTCAAGATCTTATTCATTGGATCAGATGGTATATTATTTTTTCTTCCCAACCCTATTCATTACCTCCCCATTGAGAATTATTGTAGATATGAGCATGCTTTGAATCTATCTTTTGATCTATTATTGTATTGAGGTAGTGAAACCCTTATATGATGGTTTTTTCCTTCATCATGGTGGCTGAATTATTGGTAGTGATTTTAAACATTCATGGTTTTGGATACGATAGTGATGGTGATGAAATGAGTGTTATTTTGAAGAGGATGTAATGGTGTAAAATATGATTGGTGATAATCATTGATGGTGTTTTTCCTTCATGGGAAAGGTAGTGTTCACTTTGCTATATAATTTTTTCAACTCATTCTTCTATTATTTGCTTCCATTTAATTTGGAATTCCAAGATAGTGATGATAGAGGGAATGTGATGATTAGTGGTGTAAAGTAGTTGATATCATCATCGAATGACATCCACTATGTATCGTTTCTTAGTGATTAACTTCATGAGGTTTTAGGATTTTGTAGGGATCAAATAATGGAACACCTAAGGATTTTTCATTATCCAGATGACCCTAGATCCCTATACTAGTGACCCATATTGAATCTCAGTGACCCTAATATTTTATAAACATTTATGTCTTTGTCTCACTTCAGTGTCCCAATTATTTACACATATGATTATTGTATCAGGTTCCCAATAAACTATAAAATGTTTAAAAATAATTCCATGTACATATAAATATTTTTTATTAATAAAAATTCAAAAAATAAATAATAAAAAAATATCTTTAAAATATATTGTTTAGTTTATCAAAATATAATTTGTAAGATGCCTCACTAATAAACAAATACTACTCTTCCTTTTAGATTTTCCATAAAATAAAACTCAGAATGGATGTAAAACAATTTATAAAAATAGTTTTTGAGAGTAAATTTTAAAACTAAATTCTTTTAATATTTTCATCCCTTTAAATTGTTAATTAATTAATTAATTAATTTTTTATTTTCTATTGAACTATATATATTGTTACTTAAATTAAAATTAATTTGGAATTAAGTAGGGTGGTAATTTATATTATATTGTTATGTTAAAATAAATTATATCAATATTAAATTTTATAAACAATTTCAATTTAATAACAAATAAAAAATGAAAATGAATTAGGAAAAGAGATGTTAAATGGGGGCGATCAATAATCTGACTTTATAGTGACTTAATAGACTAATGCGATAGAAAATTTATCCCTCATACCTTATCTATTTTATTTATCATATATTTAATCATAAATATTAATTTAAATCATTTGAAACTTTATTTTTAATCTATATCATCCTAAAAAATAGGAATTTTCATGCTGAATTAATGGATTTGTGTTTTTTTTCATTTCTAATCCAATTTTCATGTTGATATTTGAATGGGTGTTTTAGAAAAAATTTCCTTGGATTATATATAGATTTCAGTCATAATTAAAAATTAAAATATTTGGTATTTATTATCCTTGACCACTATAAATTATTTTAGTTGAATTGTGGATTGTTCTTTTAATCGTGAAATAATCTTTTGGAATTTCATGATTAAATTGATCTCTTAAGTTTTTTTGTTATGATGGAAACATGTCATGTTGTGTTGTAATTTTTTTATTATAAAGGTGGAAGTGATCTTGCTTTAGATACATTAAATATTTATTAACTTTATAAATTTTATATATAACATGTAGTTCAATTTATGTTCTTATTGTAGATCAATGTTGTATTTATCTTCCAGTATGTAATGATAAAATAATTAGTAATGTCATTGTTTCTAACACTTTTTCCAGGGTGTTCATCAGTTCCTTTGGTGGAGGATGTGGTGATTGTTTCCTCACATTACCACTTTCCAAAGGTAGGCGACATCCATCTCTTATTCAGTGGAGTTTTCTCTTTGATCGAAATGGGATGATGAGATTTCAGTTACTCCTTCTATGGATTCCTCCTCAGAACTCATTACCTAGTCCAGGTCTCCCTTATAGACTTAAGATGTTTTTCATGAAACTCTTCTTAGTTCCATGTCTTCATGGACACCGATTTATTACGCTTCTTCTATCAGGACTTTCCAAGGGGTCCATTCAGGGTAGTAACCTTTGGTTGGGGGAGTAGTCACATCGGACATCACTGGCATGTCTAGATGCTAGAACACTGATGCATCTGGGTTTTTTAACTTATGATAGGGCTTCTCAAGGGAACAAAATCCCGATTCATCCCACATAAAATGAAGGGAATTTTATTCCATATTCATGTCTCTGAGGTTTTCCTCAGCTTATTATGTTTGATATAGGGTATGCCGTGAGTTTAACGTATGATGGAGACAAATCAGACTGATCAAAACACTGATAAGAGTGGATTAGATGGGTGAAACCCCACGAAAGAACACTGATGTTGGAGCTAACACGTGTTTATTGACCCAATTTCTTCTAGGAGTATTCAGAAAGTGGGTGGAATGATCTCACCAAGATGTGGCAGCCCGGGTAAGATTATGGATGGATATGGATGGTTGGGTGGATGGAGAATGAGATGGAACCGATGTCAGGATAATGGTGATGTTGGACTTGAGCCTTGAAGATACCACGTACGTATCCCCATTGTGGGGAATCAATGTCCGCAGAGTTTGGTGGGGTGAAGGGACACCTGAGGAGGCAACCTGTGGGAATGGATGCATGGATGGGATCCGGAGGAAGTAGAACCTTTAGGGTGGGGCATGAACTTCCCGAAACACAAAGGTTTGAGGGAGATACCATGATGGGACATGAGTGATCATCTTGAACCTTAGGGAGGATTCCTATGTATCGTTGTGGTAGAGAATCAAAGTTCACATTGTTCAGGATGGTGGTATATAATTGGGGTGTACACAAAAGACAATGAAATAACGATATACTAGGGTTTACATGTGATTAGTGGCCTGGGTTGGTCTAAAGCCATAGGGACATACCAGAGATGTGGGTCCAAACAAAGGGGACTAAAACAACTTACCATAAATTGAATACCAAAACGACTTACCACTAGTTGGGGTTCCAACGGCTTACTGTCGATCGAGAATCACAACGGCTTACCATCAATTGGGGATCACAACGGCTTACCGCTGGTTGGGGTTCCAATGGCTTACCACTGTTTTGGGTTTACAATGGATTACCGCTTGTTGGTATTCAATGAATTACCACTGTATGGGGTTGAACATCAGGAAGGATTCCTACATAACCTACCTAGGAGACTGAGAACAAACCCATGTAGTTTGAAGGTATGCAGTTCAGCATCATGCTGGATGAAAAGGGAGGCGTACAATTGAACATCGTGTGTGATGAGGGTGAACCGAAATGAAGTGGTTGGGACCGATGGGTGTTGGGATTGAACCTCAAGGAGGCTTCCAACATACCATGCCTAGGAGACAAGGATCAAAGTCCATGTATTTTGAAATGAGGGATGTAGTTTAATGTCGTATGGGATGAAGGTGAACCGAAATGAAGGGGTCGATGCAAGTAGGTGTTGGGATTGAACCACAGGGAGGCTTCCTTTGTACCCTGCCTAGGATACAAGGATCAAAGTACAAGTAGTTCAGAGTGGGTGTTAGGCTTGAACATCAGGGAGGCTTCTTATGTACCTTACTTGGATAGGGGGAATGATCAAAGTCCACATAGTTTGGATGAGGGTGTTGGGATTGAACCTCATGGAGGCATCCAACATACCTTTCATAAGAGATAAGGATCAAAGTCCATGTAGTTCGGATTGGGTGTTGGTCTTGAACCTCAGGGAGGATTCCTACGTACCTTGCATGGATAGGGGGAATGATCAAAGTCCACGTAGTTTGGATTGGGTGTTGGGCTTGAACCACTATAAGGCTTCATACATACCTTGCTTGGATAGGGGCGAGGATCAACATCCACGTAGTTTGGATTGGGTGTTGGGATTGAACCTAAGGGAGGCTTCATGCACACCTTTCTTGGATAGGGATAAGAATCAAAGTCCACGTAGTTCCCAACGAGGGAGGATTTGGGGCCTATATGCTAAGGCAGCCCTGGAAGGATTCCATAGTCAATGCTTACTCTAAGACCAAGTGATTAATGCTTGGTGTGAGAAACAAGAGGCAGGAAATACCTACCGATCACATCGTGAAAGGTGCATCCGCGGGATGTGGAGTGGAGCTTACACGTGATTAGTGGTCCAAAGAGGAAGCATGGGCCTACGTGTGGTTAGCGGCCCAGGGAGATGGAGATTGGAACATACTCCAGGATGGAGGCTCGATGGAGATAAATCCCAGAGGGATAGGTATGGGATAACGAAGTTATTAGTGCCCATATCTCCTCTAGTCTTTGTCATGAAATAATATATGAGGAGTAGGGATGCTACCACCTACAAGAAAGGCTAGAGGCTTACACCAAGGTGGTTTTCCTTCCCTACGGATAGATTCCACTCCAGCAGAGAGTATCTCATTCCATGTGAGGAAGATCTCACTCTCGTGGAGACGAGTGGGCATGGAGAATGTCTGAGATGGGGCACCTCGTGTATATTTCATGGGGTGAGACCAAAATTTAACGTCATGTGCTGAGGATGATGGTGCTTGTCAGTTTAACATCCTGCTTCTCGGATGAGGCAGGTTCACGCTACACCCCTAGGAATTACATAACTGATACCCACCCACCCTGGGAGATGGGAAGGCATCAACAATGCTATAATGAGTGGGTATTGTAGAGTGCTCCAATGAGGGGCCCATGTTAGTGTGGCTATGAAAAGAAGCAATATCTATTAGTGTGACTCTATGAAGAAGCATAAGGATAATAAACACAATGTAAAGCACCTCCCAAGGGACCTTGAAATAACTTCATACCTACTTGGAGGGTCATACGAGAGAAGGTTTTGTGATGAAAATGGCTTCACAAGAAGGGGACATGTGAAGCTCTAGTGCTCCACGCATTGGATGAACATTGAGAAAGGTTATTATTCACGAAGTGGAATGAACTATCATAGTTATAGGGTATAAGTTAATATTGAGGGTGCATCATGAAGTGGAAAGGCTTTCACGGAGTACGACTCCGCAAGGTAAGGATACATTTCAAAGCATAGAACTGTGAAGTAATGTGCTTCATGAAGAACAGTGATCCTTCCTTAGCATGTGGTTCGCATGTGCATGGAAGGTAATTCACGAAGAATGAGTGATTTGTGAAGACCCAAGTCCCCTTAGGGATCTACTTCCTTTGCGATGGCCCATGGGATCCGCGAAATGGAATCACTAGGTGAAGAGGGGTTGTATTTGAGCAAAGGGAAGGGTACTTTTCAATGCTCAAGTACCTGGAAGACCTCATTCTTCTCAAGGTTTTGTAGAGAAAAAGGTGATTCAAAATTTGAGAGATTAAAAGGAAAAAGTTTAGAGTATCTATTATTTGGACTCAAGGGGAGCCCAATATTCATAAGCGAGTGGCGGGGTGAAGCAGGGACAGCTCGGTGTGAATCCATGTGGTGCTCCGCGATCAGCTGCAAATTGTGTCAAGTTCATCGTAACCACAGAGTCGACCGTCATCCCCTCCTCAGCTCGAAGCTCCCATGGGTTCTTTTTGCAGTTCTTACGAAGGCTTCCGTTATGTTCTGACAGTCTCCCATCAGTCGATCTGGCTCCCTCTGAAGTGTGAAGCTTCTGGTCAATTGCGTCGTAACCGTGGAGCCTCTCGCCTCTTTACTCCATGGTGACCATAAAGGGGGCTTCGTCTTCATGCTGTACATGGTGATGCGGGGCTCCGTGAATGCTGTGGTGCTAAGGGGATTTGCGAATGGTATTTGTGAGGGATCCTCTTTGGAAATTGTTTTCTCTTTGTGTTATTTTCCTATGCACATATTTTGGTGCCAACAATTTCCCCCCTCAGACTTAGAGACGAGGAGAAAATGGGTGTCTAAGTCTGAGGTTCAAATACCATTTTTTAGGCCAATCAAAAGGTGAGGTCTCAAAGTAGGGTCACAACGTGGATAGGCGGCACGTTGGTTAATAGAGTCATGAATCTCGCCGGGACCAGATGAACTGTGAAGCAAGGGGGTTCATAGTCTATAAAAAGGGGAAGATGAAATCTCTTTTATCTTTTTTCATCTTCGTGTTTTTTTAAATGAGTTATCGATTTGAAAATCCCTACATGCTCTGTGATATCTCTTTGTGAATCGAGCCTTCTGCTCTGTAGTGCACAACGAGTCCTTCGACTCTGCAAGTGTGTGCTCTGTAGCTTGTGTCTCTGAGGCTTTTTGTAGGGATCTACAACCTATATATGTGATTGAGCTTCTCGATTGAGCTTCTCTATCGATCTATATGATCCAGAACAAAAGTTTAAAAACATGAAGAATGAATGGATTGTGAGGAAGCTACCAGGGGTTCTTTTTGGATGCTTCCTGGAGAGGATAAATGGAGAATAACCTGAGCATTGGGGAGCATGTGCAGATGCATTCAGAACAAGAGTCCTTGGTAGAGATGTTATCAGAGATTCAAAAGAACTACCTTATGTGCAAGAGGTTGCCTCTATATGGATATTGTCTACAAGATGACGTTTTCATTTCTAAAGTGAGCAGGGATGAGCTGTCTTACTCATTCAGGAGTACACCGTGCTAGAGACAATGGTTCATGGAGGCTGACGAACATACTTGGGAGGATTTCACACCCGTCTATACTGATTTCTTGTATAACCATGTGAATAGTATTGATAGTAAGGCATTGCATCTAGAGAAATACCCTCACTGTATCACATCATTTTGAAGGAAAATGTTGGGAACCCATAGTAGGGCTGGACTGATGAGTGAGATTTGTGCCAGGGTGGAAATTTCAGGGAGTTTTGGGCATGGAACTACTTAGTATGTGCCTTGTGTGAGGAGTTCAGGGTGGAGAAGATGTGATTGGTCCTGTATGAGGTGGCTTGGGCTTCCCTATTTCACATCTACCAACCAAAGTAGCTGATACCATATTTGTTGTGTAGGTGGTCATTGGGGACCAATACCTTCCATCTTCACCATGGGGATGTTGGTATCAACCTTTGGGACTTGCACCAAATCTCGAGGGTCTTGATATTAGGGGAAATGTGTGACGACTTCTTCCTTTCTGCGAACACATGGGGGGACCTGGAGAAAATGCCGCTGCCAGCAAAGGAATTGATGGACCTAGTTCCAAGGGAGGAAAAACAGTCAGTGAGGGATGTCCAATTTATGTAGTGGTTTAAGAAATTATTGAATTCCATTAAAGATAGACAGTTTCCTGTGAGTCCTCAAACCTGCCCGAAGAGGCTTCAATGCCGAAAGGAGCACTCATATTGGAAACTCATAGAGGACATCCAATGGAAGACATGAGGATTTAATGTCAAGACTGAGCAGCAACCGCTGGTTAGGTTGGCTGTATTCATTTTGGTTCTTCTCTGCATTTGAATTCTGCCAGTGAGGGACACAAACATGGGTGTGCGACTAAGCATGTTTATCATTGTGTTGATGTTGGAAACATGGGAGTGGTCAAACTTGGGAATCCCATTTCTTGCCAAGATGTATAAGGTGTTGTGGCACATCTACTAAGGGAAGAAGCTATAGAGGATATGAAGGCCATTCCATCTTCTATGTGGGTGGATAGTGGAAAATGTTAGGGAAATATATGAATATTCAAACCCCATTTCCCCTCCAGTATTGGACTTCTGAACGGCCATTATGAATACAGTAGAGAGTTTTTTGACAAAGCTGACCCTGTAGTTAGTGCGGAACTGGGTCTAGAAGGCGAACGAGTTAAACTTACACCTATTCCCATTGCCAAAAGGTGTGTTCACTGATGACAGTTGGGGAACAAAAGAGCATTGGTCTTACATCTTGGCCTTTCAGGGTGGAGTCCTTGTGGCGTGGGTCGACCACAAGCCTCTCTGTGAGTCGTACTCCCCGCACAATTTTGGGAGGAAGTTCTGGTGAATGCAGAGGCTGACCCCACAAGTCTACTTGGGGGTGCACCACAATGATCACCCATGTTTGATGCGGAAGATGTGGCTCAAGTTCACACAGGATGACATGAAGATGCGAAATAAGATGCCTCCACCAACAAATTTCTATGGGCTAGTGAAGGAATATGCTAGGAGTTGAGAGGCAACCTACCCTGGGAAAATACTGAAGTAGCAGAAAATCCGTGCTAGTGGCAGGGTGCCTCCCCAACCTCGAGGTTGGGGCCAAAAGGTAGTGAGGACATCCCCAGGTGGTGGGGCTGCAATGGTGGTAAGACCCACACCGATCGAGAGGTAGATGATAGTGGTATACCTAGAGGTCCTTGTGGAGCACAATTATCTAAAGGGGAGGCCACCCAGGGGGGTCTATAGGATAGCCACCCAGGCTCCGGCGAAGCGGTTGTTTGATATAGAAAAGCCCGAGAACAGTGTTTTCCCAGAGGCTTGGGACATATGGGATGTCAGCAGACAATTTCTCAACCTGTACGAGATGTGGAAACATTTGAACCATCTCATGATGGATTTTCTCAGGATCAGTCCTATCAAGGTTGACTTTTTGGTATCCTGGGAGGAGGGGGAGAAGTACCTTGCTGAGAAGGAGGACTTTGTGCACTCCCAGGGTGCTCTACACCCAATGATGGATCAAGTGAACGTGATTCTCGATAGAATGGACCCTACACATTTGTCATCCTCCAAATTGAGAGATCACTTCCATCTTCCAGAAGAATCAGGTGAGTCCTCCTAGGGGGAGGAGGCCGGTGGAGGGACCCTTCTAGAGGAGGGTGAGTTCGGCAACTCAGACCCGGAGTTGGAAGAGTTTTTAGAGGCCCTTGAGGTAAAACCTAAACCAATTCCACATATTCTTAATCTAGTTCATTTAGGAATTCTAAAATAAAATCTGTCCTCTGTAGGAGGGACTCATATGCAAAACCCTCCCTCGCCCAATAGTAGGTGAAACTGCGATAACTTTGGGATTTGCGCCCACAAATATGGCGATTATCGTGCCCAGTAGGTCCATGACACCCAGGGTGGTCCTCCCAGAACCTTAGGACTTCCTGAACATATATGGGGGGTCACGTCTTGGGGTACCAATGATAAAACTCAGAAGAAAGACTTCCTATTCGACCTATGTAAGTATCCTTTATAGAATTTGTAACTGTCCTACATTGATTAGGATAATTGATACACATGCACTTTTTTCATGCACAGTTCTTCAAATGGCATGGTCCACATTGGTGAGGTTGGTTAGATCTCCTGAAACTACCTTTCTTAGGAGAACACTGGTGGTTATGGAAGTGGACGCCTGGGATGACCAAAATGTCATGCTCCCAATCACAGATGGGACCGTTGGCCGAACCGATCCTGAAATCCTTGAGGTCGAATCCAATGATGAGGATCAATCATCCAAAATGGGTCCTGACCTACCCAACCAGACACCAGACTAAGATCCTTCTAATGAGTTCTTGGAGACGTTCCCTGCATATGAACCCACTGACCCCACAGACCAGGACGAGACGACTTCTGATGAAGAGGATAACAATTTTTTTTCCAGTCATGGAATCTGATCAAGTGCTTCATTGGGGAGACCCCTCAAGCACAATGGATAGAACATATGGGGAGGCTTATTTCCCGGCTACGTGCACTGTGCGTTGGAGGAGAGGATTCCCAACATCCGCATATGCTCATATGAGACTTTGTGGATGAGAAGATTTTAGAGCATGATCATGGCCTTGGTTTGGGATGGAAACTGAGGAAATCAGTGAAAATCAAGAGTCTCTAAGAGGCTGAAAGTGAGTTTCAGCAGTGGTGGGCATGAGTGAACAAGTACTCCTCTTTCCTCAATGCAAAATTGGAGCTCGTGTCATGCCTAAATGCCCAGCTTGAGGAGGAAAAAGAATGGATGAAGTGAGCCTCTAAGGAGATGGTTATCATCCAAACCAAAATGGCATGGGCCTGAATCATGGCTGAAGAGATACGCACCATCAATGAAGGGGATGAGGGGGAGATATATAGGATACAAAAAATCCTAGACCCCACAACCCAGAGAGTGGCAGAGCTGGAACACAATATTGAAGTGGTTAACCCATCCATGAGAGGGGATGATCCTTGGGTGTTGTAATGCGTGTAAAATTTTAAACATACTTTCATTATTTGTTATTCAATGATGGCTGCATGCAAGAGTTCCATTATTTGTTTTGGTCTACTTCATTTCCATCACATTTGTGAAATATCTAGTGATTTATCCATAAGTTCATGTTGGTCATGCATGATGTGAGAAACAAGGGATGACTGATTCATTATTCCATCCAAATATTAGAGTACCGACCAAGATTTGGGCATACAGGGTTTGAAAAAACAATCAAAATTTATGATAAGAAAGAGGGATACCTGACTAGAGGATGATGTTCTTAGAAAAATCGAATTTCGATTATCCCAATGTGCTCTAGTGCACAAGCGGGGTAACACCAGGGGTGTTAGAATCAATCCATACAGATGGGAGTGGAATGTGGGAATCATGATACCCAAAATTCTGAACACTGTAGGAATGGACATAGAATTAAAGATAAGTGTTGACCATGTATGAAACATAGTATCCCTATTGTGTTCGCCTAAAATGGGGAGAACAAAAGAAGAATGAATGCAAGACATGTTTGAAATATGAGTCCTGACACGAAATGTCATCCATTAGTATTCCAGAATGTTGGACCAGAATAGTAGGCGAGCCATAAGCCGAGTATCTGTATTGTTAGTGTGTTCCTTCAGATTTTAAAGGGAATGAGAATCTAGATAACATGTACAAAAAGTGTGGAGGGTGGAGTGATGGGTTGTTCGAATAGAGCCCAATACTGTTGAACTTACACCACCGTGGTGAAAAAACATTATCTGGGAACATTGGTTTGATCAGGTATCAGACTTACATCAGAATAGGACCTCACTAGTGAGGATATGGAATGTTCTGTTGTGTTATTTCAAACCAATAAGAAAGATAGAAACTTAGTTTAGACATCATATAGTGGGTATGATACATATTGTTTAAAGGATCTGGGGTTGGGATCAAAGAGAATTTCCTGGGCATCGCTACTTATCCCATGAGGATGAGAATAAACCCAAACGTAGTTATCAAGCACTGTGTGGTTAGTGGAAAACACTGGTAGGGAGAATCCTCTTTATTGAGGAAGATAACACATCCCATAATTATCATGGGGCATCCAGAACATGTTCAGGGTAGAATTGCAGTTTAATATCTTGTTTCTAGAATATGTGGAATCATGTAGTTTAACGTCTTACGGTAGGACAAGGTGTGAAATGGGAGATCCTAAAAAGGGTTTATGTGATGTAGTAGATATAAACCCAACGTGAATGAGGACATAAGGAGTCCGCACTACACCATGTATCCCCGGTGGAAGTTCTTTAGGTCAAGGGACCAAAAGTGAAAGTTAGGTTGGGCCCAAGGAAAAGTGGTCTCGTGTTTCTACATATCCCATCAGGATGGGAATCAAGCTTCACGTAGTTCTGGGATCACATTTTAAGGTCACATAGGATGAAAAGCCTGTGCGGAACAACTACATCAGTATACACCCCAAAAAAACTACCAAGGCCATTTGAGTTGTGCTCAATGTGGTAAACAAGAAGTTATGATGGGACTTTCCTTAATGTACTAGGGTGTAAAACTGAGTGTGTTGTAATTCCACATAAACATAAGGGAGTAAAAATATGCGAGTCATGATGCCTGAGATCTTGATCATAATGATGGTGGCATGATGATAAAGGATAACTGTTGACCATGTTAGAAACACAACATCTGTTTCACATTATCCTAGAATGGGGATAAAAAAATGATGGTTGACCGCAGACCATGTTTGAAACATAGGACCTATCGTAAAATGTCATCTGGGGTCTTCCAGGGAGTTGTCCAAAGACGGTAGGTGACCCAATGTGGCATGGGACCAAGCTATAAAGGGGGACCCTTCAGACATGGAAGAGGATGATGATCCAAATAAATGGTTCATGAAGCGTGAACATGAAATGAGGAAATTTACATATGAAAAATCCACATTTTGGGTTCTTTGCCACAATGTATTTGAGTACGCCAATAAGACATGTCAGATAGAGGAGTTCGAATATTTTTCGAAGGTCAAGGGTCCTAGGGTCACATGATCCTAACTTAAGGTCGTAGAGTGGACCATTAAGAGTGGACCTAGCTTAATGTAATGTGCACATGGTGGTGAAATATCTACACCCGAAGCATAGCCCCCATAGGGAGATATTAGTTTAGGGCCATGGAATTCAGACTATCTTAGGAAAAGACTAGGTAGGAACATGATGCGATTATTGAAAAATTTGATGTGAATGAGGACATAAGCCCATATCATATGTTCCCAAAAGAGTTCGGGCCAAGGGGAGGAAATAAGGGTAAGGATTTAAGATTCCTGGGTCTGGACCCATTGACCGAATGTGTGGGTGTTTCTACATATCCCATGAGTATTTGAATCAATCCATACGTAGTTATGAATGTGGCATGATAGGGTTCCAATGTTAGGGACAATACTATCGTGCGGGTCTGGCCTATGAACAAAAGAAGCGGCATTTGATAGATCTCTTTTTTCCTTTAGGATAGATGTGTGTTTTTTTTATGAAGCGATAAACCTAGGATAGAGAATCCAGCCATCGCTACAGGAATCAATCCATATTCAGTAATTGAAAAATGGTATGGTGGATAACCACTACCAAACATGATGTCCCCTAAAGTGAGGACATCATAATGCGGTGTCGTTTTTTCATCATGTGGCCAGGACAATAATGTCATTGTTTGGGGTCATATGATAGGACCAACCCATGCACTTTAACATCGTGCTGTAAAGACACAACAATTTAGAGTCATGTGGGACTAGATAGTATAGTTTAACGTCATATGACTCAGATGCACATAGAAGAGCTAGGTTCTGAAGGGGAATACACATGGTGTGATAAAGCATACCAGATGTGAATGAGGACACTGAAACCACCCCACACCACATGCAATCCAAGGAAAGAAATCTCGAGCCAATGGGCCATAATAGGCCACAGAATATGGGGTTTAACCTGAAGACGAGACGTCTGGGGGTTCCTACGTATCCCATGAGGACGGGAATCAAGCCATACATAGTTATAAAAGTTAATTTTAATGTCATACGAGATGTGATGCAGGAGAGAATAGCTACTAGAAGTGGAATTCATGGTCCAACTGTTGAAAACCTGACATGAATGAGGACATAAGGCCACACATGTTACACAACCAAATCCTATGAAATTCATGGGCAAAAGGCTGAATATAAGAGGTAATTAGTAGAACCTGAGCTGGAACCAAAGACAAGATGCCCGGATGCTCCTACATATCCTATGGCGATGGGATTCATGCTATACATAGTTCTTGGAGTGTCATGCAGTTTTATGTCTTGAGATAAAGACACAAAGGGATCTTAGTTCCATGGTCTTAGAGCTTGGACCATAGAGAAGTGAGAATCTTTCAAATTGGTGAAAACCTCAACCAAATCCCTAATCCCATGTGAGCTATGCTCAATGTCGGAAAAAAGGGAAGAAAAAGTCTTTGCTACACATGGAATACATGTAAAGGGGAAATCAGTGTAGAGCCTCGAATGACGACTTACTGTGGCTTTTTCCTCCTAACGTGCAAACACAAATTGAGGGATAACACCAAGAGTGTTGAGATTCCACTTGGACATGATGGAGTGGAAAAGGATGTGAATCATGAAACCAATATTTAGGGATTAATGGGGGTGGTGTGACAATGGAGGATAAATTTTGACCGTGTTCAAAACACAACATCCACATCATGTCACCTGAAATGGGAACAACAAATGAGCATCAACCACTGAAAATATTCGCAATGAGAGACGTGTATAAAATTTTCATTCAAAATTCTCGGGGACGTTATCCCAAGGAAGTAGGGGAGCACTAGGGCCTATAATCCATTCTGTTTAGGGGTCATTTTGAAAGTGATAGATGATGAAAGCCCAAATGAAGGGGAAAATGAAGCCTGAACATGGGAGATAACATGTCTATAGAATCCACAAATCTAGGTCCGGAACCAGAGTGCTTCTGGGCACATTGTTGAACTAAAAAAGAAGGTCGAGGGTCCCAACTTAAGTGTAGCTGACTCAAAAATATGAGCGTAGAATAGGGGAAGGAAGAGATATCAGGGGGAGAGGTACATGGCATGGCTATTATAAACCCAATGTGAAAGAGGACATAAAGTCCACACCACACCATATTCCTCCTCCCAAGGAACTCATTCCAGGGGTCCATGATGAGGAAGTTTCTAAGAAATAGGTCTAGACCTGAATACTAAATTTTCCGGTGATACTACATATCCCATGAGGATGAGAATTAAGCACCACATAGTTCTAGAAGATGTTGTGTGGTTTTACACCATGCAGCCAGGACATATGATGAAGGAGGTATGTCTCAAGAGGATATGTGTGGTATGGAAAAAATATCCCAATGTCAATGAGGACATGGATTCCATACCACACCACACAATCTTAAATGAGAACTTGGGACAGGGTGGTGAAATGGTCAAGGGACCTAAGACAGGAAGTCCTAACTAGTTTTCAGTTTAACGTCTTACGGTGAGGATGGTGAAGTATTTTAGTTTAAGGTTATAGGGCCCAAACCATAGATATATGACCCTTTATGTAGTTATTTCCTTACCAATGCTCCTAATCCATGTGAGAAATTCTCGGTGTGGTAAACAAGGAATATGATCAGAGTCTCCACAACAAATAAGTGCATGAAAATGAGGGAAGTAGGTCCAACAAAGTTGATTATGACCAAATCAATACTCCTTCCAAAGGCAGATGGATGTTTAAAGGGATAACAAGGAAAAATGAACCACTGCACCCAATATTTGGGATATACCATGGTGGTTCTAATGATTAGAGATGGCTGTTTACCGAATTTAAAATGCAACATCCATATCGTGTGACTTGAAATGAGAACAACAAATGAGTGTCTACCACTGACCATATTCTCAATGCGAGACTTGTATCAATTTTTTTGCTCGTGGTCCTTGAGGGCATTGGCCTCAAATGGTATGAGAGCCCTAGGGCCGAGAATCCATGCCATTTGGGGGTACTTTGGATTTTAAAGATGATGAAGACCCTAATAAAGGGGATTCCAGAATCATGAATATGCCCTTGTAGTTTTAACATCATGCAGGATGATGAAAGAGGTGGGGATCTCTAAGGAGAGGGGTAGGTGGTGCTGTCATGATGAAAATTCCTAGAGTGAAGGAAAATTTCTAAACCACACCATGTGCTTCATCCCAAGGGGAGATCTTGATGTTTGGGGATGGGCCTATGGACTAAATGCCCGAACATTCCTACATATCCAATGAGGATGGGAATCAAGCGACATGTAGTTCTGAAACGACCATGCAGTTTAACGTCATGCGGTGAGGATGTGGGAGGATAGAAGAATGAGGAGAGGCACATGGTGAGATCATCATAGACACAAAATTATGGGGAAAATAAAGTCTATGCTACACCATGTGGGATCTTCCAAGAGAACTACACCCATGGGGAAGTCAAAGAGAAGAATTTGGGTGCTAGACTCTAAGACGAGGCATCTGAGCATTATTATCTATCCCATGAGGATGGGAATCAATACATACATAGTTTTTGAGGTTGTAGTTTAACAACTTGTGGGACGATGGTGCAGGGAGATCTTATTTTAAGGTTGTAGAGCTGGGACCATCTTGCAGTTTATTATCATGTGGGATGAATTCAGGGTAGTTTTACATCCTTCAGATTAGACGGATCACACATTTTAATGTCGTGTGAAAAATAAGTTATAGTTTATGGTCATGTAGGACTATATACAATTTAACGCCATGTGGGATGACATAAAGATTATTGTCATGCAGGACAACAAATTAGTTTAATGTCATGTAGGATGTAATAGTTTAAGGTCAAGTGAGACTGTGACCTACATAGGCAAAGTACTACTTGAGGAATTTTGAATTTATGAGAGGAGTTATATTCTCTCCATCCTTGGTAACTAGGGAGTACTCACCATTGGGGTAATCCTTGTGAATGATGGATGGTCCTTCCCATTTGGGCTTTATCTTGGGTGGTTTCCTACCAGGTATCATTGGTGTTCTTAGAGCCAACACCATGTCACCTTGCAGGAAAGAGTAGAGGTGAAATTTCTTGTTGAATGCTTGGGCTATCTTGTTCTGATGCCTTTATATATTGTGCATGAAACAAAGAATATGCTCATTGAGTGCTTCCATTTCTACCAGAAGGACTTTAGCAGTCCTATCTGGCGCTTGCTGATCATAGAAAGCTGTGTGTAATGAAGGAAAATGAATCTTGGTGGGAAGGAAGGCCTCTATTCTGTACACCAAGGAGCATGGTGTCACATGTGTGGAATGGAGAGTTGTTTACCAATAGTACCAGAGGGTATTGAAGAGTTTTTCCAACCAACTATTCTTATTCTGAACAACCATTTTCCACAGTATGTTAGAAATTTTTTTGTTGAACGCCTCAATCTACCCATTTTCTTGCACATGATATCAGTGGGTATGGTTAGAACAGATGTTTTACTTAGCGTAAAACTTCTTCAAATCAGCTGCTCGGAAGTTGGTTCTGTTATCGGTGAGGACGAAAATAGGGAATCCAAATTGGTAGATGATATTAGATCTCACAAATTCAATGATAGAATGGGCCTTGACCACCTTGAGCAGAACTACCTCTGCCCACTTGGAAAAGAAATCTGTAGTGGTTAGGATGAACCTGCACTGGTGAGATTTCGCTAGTGAATACGGTCCCATGACGTCGAGTCCTCAGACCCTAAAGGGACATGAGTACTTGTTAGTGTGGAGAGGCTCCAGTGGTAGATGTAAAAAATTATCATATACTTAAAATGCATGGAATCTATTAGAAAACTCAATATAGTAATAGATCATGGAGGAACAAAAATACCCCAGTCTGTGGATCTGGTGAGATAGTTTCAGCTCGTTCTGATGAGCCCCACAGGAACTATCATGAACCTCTTACATGAACTAAGAAATATCACTTCCTTTTATGCAATGGATGAGAACTCCATCAAAACCATGCTTGTAGAAGATATTTTCAAGACTGGGACCACCATGGAGAGTGAACTACAGAGCATGGCGTCAGATCCTGTCATGCTCAGGTCGATCTTCTAAGAGATTACCAAGATTGAGATACTTGATAAAGGAGGTTTTCTAGTCCTGAGTCACCTACAACACTACGACCGGGGGACCTAGGGGTCCTGACATGGAGGTACCGATGGTAAGGTGGCTTACCTACGTGCTATCATCACCATCCAGAGTTATGGGGGAGATGAATCTCTAGTGTGCCATGTGGATAATCAAATCATCCTATTTAGGGTCTGTAAGAGACTCAACTAGGATAGACAAGGTTTAGTCTTGACCGTTTAGGGATTGAGGGACATGGGTAACCTCTGGCCGAGGTGAGAACTGTTCCATCAAATAGAGGGTACATTCCAATAGTGGTAAAAGATTTTTATTCCTAATGAAATAGTCCCTGTTGATCTTCTTGATGACTAGTTCAAAGTCCCTTTACCTGAAAGTGAGGAACATCAATCTCGAGGGCCAACTCAAGCCAAGTAATGAGAGCCTGATACTCTGTCTCATTGTTGGTACAATCTTCTAATAATAGAAATGAATATGGAAGAACATCTTGTGCGGGAATGATGAATATGATACCTAGGACCACTCTGTTGATTCTAGGGTCATTGAGTCTTCTGCCAATAGGGCTTTAGGAAGCACCATCAGAGTGCATTTTTCAACACGGAATGGCTTGGTCTGCTGATAGGATTTCCTCATCTAGAAAATCAAGATCTATAGACTAGTCCACTGGAGCTGGATGGGTGGAAAATAAGTCTTCCAATGCTTTCCCCTTAATATCCTTGTCGAGGAAAAACTTGATGTCGAACTGTTGGAGGATTACTGCCCACCGAGCTAGACGACCTATCAACATGGGGCAGTTCAGGATGTACTTCAATAGATCCAATCAGGACACTAGCTGTATCTCATGGTGTTGCAAGAAATTTCAAAATTTATATACTGAAAATACCAGCACAAGGAAACTCTTCTCGATAGAGGATTATCTGATCTATGTATTGCGGAGCATGCAGCTGAGATAGTATAGATTGTTCTACATTCCGTCGTTGTTCTTCTGGGTGATATTGGTGCCAAGATATTGTTAGAGGGAAGTACCATAAAGGACCATTGACATTCTAGAAATGGGTGGCATCAGGACCGAAGGATATAATAGGTACTTCTTGATTTCCTCAAATGTAGTTTGGCATTCCACATCCCACTGATAGATAGTGCCTTTCTTCATGATCCAAGAAAATGTATTACACTTTCTGGTAAAATTCAAGATGAATTGGTGTATACAGGCCTAGTGTCCTTGAAAGACTTAAAGATCCTAAATGTTTCTCATAGGAGACATATGACTGATGGACTTAGTCTTCCCCAGATCGATCTTGATGCCTCTATATCTAACAACGAATCCAATAAACTTTTTAGAGGTGAACTTGAAGGCACACTTCAATGGGTTCATCTTCAGATGGTGAGAATGGAGGAAGCCAAACACTTTATCAAGGTCTTTGAGATGGCCCCAACGCTGGTGGGATTTGACCACTAGATCATCCTCATAGTATTCCACCAATGTTCTAAGGATCATCTTAAATATTCTATGCAAGGCACGCTGATAGGTGGAACCTACATTCTTTAGACTAAATGGAATTAACTGGAAGCAGAAAGTACCTTGTGGTGACCTAAAGTCTATAGAATCCTCGTCCTTGAGGATCTATTAAAAATTCGTTATACTTAGAATACCCATCCATGAAGGAGAGATCCTGGAACCCAAAGGTGGCATCAATCAATAGTTTCATTATAGGAAGGGGAAAGTCATCCTTCAAATAGTGAGAGTTTAGATCTCGGAAGTCGATATAAACTCTGATCTATCAGTTTTTATTTCTGACAGGCAGAATGTTGGATAACCATATGGGGTAATGGACCACCTTGATGAAATTTTCTCTGATGATCTTATCAACCTTGGTCTTGACCAAGGCACCGTGGGAAGGATGCATCTTTCTGAGAGGTTTATTAAACCCGCAATGATTTGCTGGAAGAACAAGGTGGTGGATGTAAACTTAAGGATATATTCCTAGAATCTCATTATAACTCCTAGAAAACACATCACGATCGTGATTTAGGAATTCCACATACTGATGATGATATTTGACAGACATAATATCACCAATCAATGTGGGTTTCAGATCTGTCTCGATGCCAAGATTTACCTGTACCAACTCATCGACCGTGGTGGAGACACCCTCTTCGAATACTAGAGGTACATCTTACAAATATTCTTCTTCACTTATAGAGGAGGGATCCTTGATACGAGTAGATTCCTTTGATTCAAAATATCCTAATGGGAAGCTGGTTCCATCCTAAATGGTAGTAGACACTGCACTGGGGGACTCCTATGCTACTGAAACCATTGCGGCGAAAGATTTCAACCAAATCTTATATAGTCTTCGGACTAAGGGGACACACTGGATGATATCAAAATAGTAGTGGAATGTAGGCCTGATCCATTTTATCCCAGCCTAGAGGAACAAGCAAGTATTATGTATTGATGTTTCCATGGGGTGGACATCTCGATAACTTATGGGAGTAGGGGGCTTCAGGATCGCCTGCGCCTGATTCATGTAGGAATACGAGGTGAAATTATAGCTTCCTTTAGACATGGTAACGTGCTTCCCCATTTTTCTAGAAAAAACAATGCATTTCCCCAGATTTGGGTTCGTGGCCTCTAATCGGTGGATTGAAAAAATATAGGCATCATCCAGGTCTATCCACGGGTCAGTCGCAGCCGTAGCGTGTTTAACCTCATTAGTTTGGATATACTTTTCCTTGCTCTTGTAATAGTCGACATCCAGGTAGTGGGATTAAAAAGAAGAAAATGGAGACACGTCACCTTTGTGTATGCCCACTCAACTATTAAGGAATTATTTAAGGCATTGGTGATATGACGAAGAAACCACCACATGAAGGTGAATCCATGGCCTACCCATCAATGTGTTGTAGGCGGTGTCCTAGGAGACAACTATGAGCTAGGTACTGGCTACCAATCCACCAAATTGGGTCTTCATGTGGATCTCACTGACTAGTTTCAGTTCCGTCCTGTAATAACATTGAATGTTCAGGTTGGAGGGGCTCAGATCATCCTCAGACAACCCCATTTTTTGATGTGTTTGGGTTGGTATTAGGTTGATCCCAGAGACTGTGTCGATAAGATAGTGACAAAACTTCATACCAATGAAGTGGAGGATGATTTAAAGTGGGAGGATATTCCCCTATATGGGAGAGGCTTCATATTCTCTTGAGAAATAGATAAAGTACGGACATTAAACATGATCAACTACCTCAGCATGGAAGGATTTTGCAGATTCTACATTCGTCTCAAACTGGAAGGGGATTCATAAATATTCAGTGAGGGATTAACATATATATGTTGATAGGAAAAGAGACTCAAGGTTAGGTAGCTTCAAATTAATGTTGGAAATATTCTTGAGGATATCATACATTCACGCCAAGCGTGAACTTATACTTAAAAGAGGTCATTATGCAGAGGGGGTATGATGAGACCTTCTGACTAAACTGGTGGCTGACTGGTGTTGGGAATGTCCCACTGCTCACTAGTCAAATCTCATGGAGAGACTACCAGATGTGGGATATATAACTAAGGCTGGTCTGTAATGTAACGACCCAATCTTTTTGAGTAGTATATTAACTTACTCTTAATGATTTAATAAGATGTTAATGGTTAATGCAGAAAGAGGAGTCGATGGCTTCATCCAGTAGACTCGACCCTTATGAAGCCCACTTATCAGAGCTTGGGAAAGAGGTAGCATCTGTGGGCTTCGCTTTGGACCAAGCCCAAGCCGAACTCCAGCGTGTCAAGCTTGAACGGAAATTCCTGCGGGAGAAGTTCAAGTTAGTAGAGATTACTACTAGGGCAATGTTATCTGAGCCTCCCTCAGACTCTCTCACCATAGCACACCTTACACTTAGGTCTTATGTCGGTGTTATAAGGGGCTATGTGACGAGACCCTAGCTTCCTTGTGTAATCCTTTCGGGTGAATAAATTGAGATATCTTCCTTTAGTGATGTTTGTGGATTTTCTTTTGTCCGGATAATTTTAGAATGTATTTTATTGATGAATTTTTTGAAAAAAGGATATTTTAAAATATTTATGAAAACCCTAAATAACTAATGATGTGTAATGATTTTCAAAAAATGGTCTTCTACAATAGTGTTCAGTAAGGAATTTGGAGTCTAATAAGATCAACTTAATTTTTGATGAATAGTTAATTATGAATAGTGATTTTACGCTTAGGATTAGTAATGTGATCAAATGGATTAGTAATTTCACTCAAAGAAAGTTTTAATATAATTTGGACACCTAGATTAAGTAATGTGATTCAATAAAATGGGTAAATAACGGTTTCATAAATTATTAGTCAAGTATTAGTTTTTTCGGATGAATAGTGTTTTTTAATTAAAAATTTAATTAAAAATAATTAGAAAATTATTTTTATAAAAAGGACTTTATTTTTGAACTCAGATCATCGATATTATGTTAAGGTAATTTTTGGGGATTTTTCTGAAAAAAAATGAATTTTCGATGAATAGTGTTTTTATTTAAAAATTAAATTAAAAATATTTAGAAAATTATTTTTATAAAATGGATTTCATTTATGAAATCAGAGCATTGATATTTGGTTAAGGTGAAATTTTGGGATTATTCTGAGAAAGTTGAATTTTCAGTGAATAGTAAAAATACAGTTTTAAGGTTTCTGTATGTTTAATGACATCATAACTATGTCATGATGATTTCATGAGATATTTCAAGGGTTGTCCGGCCAAGGGTGATGAATTATTGTTTTGGGGACCCCATGTGGCCTAACTTTATGAAACATATCATGAGAGAGCACATGGGTTTGAGAAAAGCACTTGTGAGGTGTCCCTTGGCCATTAATGCCTTGTCCCCTCAATTTCCCTATAAATACCCACCCTTTCCTCCTTTAGTTTTCACTCCCAACTCTCCCCCAACGAAGTTCTGGTCTCCTTACCTTCCAAGGAGTCCTCCCAAGGTGCCGAAATCCATCAAGGTCCAAACCATTGAGTTTCAAGAGTCACGTTTTAAGGTAAGGGATCCGACCCCTCTCTTTCTTTTCATGTAATCTCTTTTATGTCATTACTTTTATTCTCCATGTTCTTATGTGAGATGATGTTCTTTTATATTCCTCTTACTTCCCTTTTCATGTTTTTATGATGAGAGATCCCCTCTTACTCTCATCATTTCGTTTTATGAATGTTTAAGTGACGCCGTTAGGCTGCCAGATTTTTAAGGGATTCTTTCACCCTTCTCATTTTTTTGAAGTTCGATTTTCATGTCAAGTCTTTCAAGTCACTTTTTATTATGTTGGGGTATGATCTCTATATCTATCATAATGATCTCTTATGATCATATGATGAGAGACCCTATTTGATCTTGTCAATTCTTTTTTTTATTGAAGTTTAAGTGACGCCGTTAGGCTGCCGAATTTTCATAAGAGAAATCTAATTTTTGTCTTCCTTCCATGTTTTTCATTTCAAATGGTATGTCCTTCAAATTTCATTACCATGTCTATATATACTTCTTATTCTGTCCCCTTACTGTTTTATGGATCATTTATGAGTGGGTGACCCATGTCCCCTCTCTTTTCAATGTTTTCTAAAACCCCGAAACATAGCCGTTATGCTGCAGAATTTTCGTCTCAAAATGCCTCTCTCTCTTTTCTCAAAATTATTTTATGTTATAAAGTGAATTCTCAAAGCTCTTATTTCTACAAGGGTATTCACATATATATCAAAATGTTCTATTTTAAATTCTGGGATTTACATACATGAGACCCGCTTTCCCTTTCCGTGGGTTTAAAGTGACGTAAAGATCATGTCTTTAAAGCAGTTTTTAAAATGTTATGATTATGAAATGAAACCCATTTATTTTATGCTATATGGGTTATTTATGAAATTTTTGATGATGATATATGTGGTTCACATGATAATAAAGGCAAATTTAAGGGTGCGCCCTGATAGCGCTCCAATGCATTGGGTAATGATGTAACCATTAGAGATTACAATTTTCACGATACCTTGGTGAATAACCTTGGTAATTTTCAAATGACACCTTGGGGATGGACCTTGGTGATATGTTCATGATTGTCTATATTAAATGTTGTAGCCACATCTTCAAGTTATGGAAAATGTTATTTTTATTATGAAATGCCTCATGATTCCTTTCTCATGCCTTAAAGTTCTTTTCATGTCCTTATTGAAGTATCTCAAGTTCACATGTAAAATGTTCCTCTTGTTTCCCTTACTGGGCCTTCTGCTCACCCTTTCTTTTGATGTATGTCCCCAGGTTATGAGATGCAGTAATGAACCTAGGATGAACTTAAGGAGAAGCCTTTCAAGTGTTTAATAAGAATGTTTTTTTTTGTTGTTTTCATGTTTTATGTTCTTGGTTTCCAAGACACTAGACCTTAAAGATCCTCAGTTTTGTGTAATTTAATGAAAGTTTATGTTATAAAAAGGCGGGATGTAATATGTAACATAGTGTGGCTGATCACGGCGTGGTTGAGGCGGCTCTTCCTGATCAAGTAACACAAATGGGGGTGAAGATGGACCTGATGACAGCAGATGAGAAGGCTGCTCGTGCTGACCTCTACGTTGTGCATATTGTCTAGTTTTAGTGGCACGCAAAGCATGGCTAGAAGCACTGATCAAAGAATTCCAATGACCAATGTAACCATGTCTTCATTGACACTGGTGATGGATGGGGATGTTGGGTGGATCCTCCTAGCACTCCTCATTATCAGGAATCATGTAGGGGTTTAGCAGCTCCACAGTGTTAACTGAAGTGTACCCTTGATCATCACATAAAGAATACTCCACCACTGTATAGATTCTAGGGGTAACCTCTATCTTTGGGGGCATGAAGTCATTGAATGTGTCGGATGACGATGACATCAGGGGAGGAATTTTTTTTCCCTTGCGCCACTGATGATTTCTCTTATGAGAAGAGGGAGGCCAAGACGTCAATTCAGAAGTAGTGGTTACAGGTGATGAGGTGTCTTCTGAAGGATCATGTCAATTCAGACATCCATGGATGATACCATGGGAATGATATACTACCTTACTAGCCATCCAATCTCTATACTTTTGAGACCCACAAATAGGATCTTGATTCCACTCACCTTCACTATCACTGCCGTTGTATGGATTCACAAATACACATGCCACATGATATAGAGATGGGCCTAACCTGACAGTGTTGTTATCAACCTGGTCTTAAAGCCAGTATTTAAACACATAGAACTACTTGAGGGTGTTCCCCATGATTCGATGATATGGGAAGTAATTGGAGAGATCAATGAGATCCACCTCTTTGGGCCTCCTACATTCAAGTAATCATATAATTCCCTGTTCTAAGGCACTTTGGAAATAACTGGGGATCAGAGCCTCGTTGAATGAGTAGGTATGGTTTCTCATATTAGGAAAGGGGTCTCTAAAATCCTATCCCTGATGAGGGGCTGGAGGATCTTGTTGAGGAAGTGTAACTTGGTTATCTCGTCTAGGTGGTTGTGGTGCATTACGCAGGGTAACCTGCATATTCTGAGGTGGGTGCTGTAGGGCCAGAGGCTACACCTAAGGTGGAAGGCCTCTAAGAGAATCTAGAGGTGTATTTACTGGCAATAACTCCAGTTTCCTATGGTGCTCTATTTGGGCCACCGCAGCGGGCTTGACCTTAGCGGCCCTTCTCACGGGAACTGTAGGAGCCATCGAACATGCCTGCTTGGCCTGTTGCAAGGTTTCCTCTAGATGTCGGGCCTTATCAGAGAAATACTGAAATCCCTTGGGGTAATTTTGAGTAATGAAAGAGGGGGAAAATTTAGTTTTGACATTCCCCACACACATTTCCAGCAGCTGATCCTGAGTCAGTGGCATGTCCCAAGAATAGATAAGGCCTTTCCACCAGGTGAAAAAGTCTTTGATGCACTCGTAGGACTCTACTTGCACATAAAGAGGTATTAAATACTTGTATTTTGAGTGGTATATATAAAATGGAAAATAAACTACCGACGAAGATCTTCTTAGCCAGCAACTGACCTAAGGGGTAGCCAGTTGTACTAGACAAACATAGGCCCTTCTAATGTCAGTACGAAACACAAGAGTTTGGCGGTCTCCTGCTGCACTAGAGTTCCCAGTATGGGTTCACAACTTGAGATGAAGTGGGTCATATGCTGAAGTGGGTCACCTATCCCATTAAAGGAGGAAAAGTATGATTTCTAAAACTGGGGGGTTCTAGTATGTCATCCACCCATGCCAGATATAGCTTTTTATCTGGAGTAATTTCCTCCTATCAAGTTACCAACACCTCAAGGTGAGAAATGATCCCTGACATCATATCATCTAGACTGGGATCCTTTTCTTGACGAGGTTCCCTGACCACCAGTTTGTTGATAGGTTCTTCAACATGATAAGAAGGCTCAGCAGCTCGTGGAGCGGTTGGTGGGATGACATGCAATGCGGCTGGGGGAACCTGATCTGGGTCCCAAAGATCATCACGCCACTTATATAGATTTGGTGACACATAATGCGCCCTATTTACATAAGATCTTGCTTCTACCCTATCTATGTTGGAAGTATGGTTAGGGTCACCCAGGAGAAACTCACCAGGGGAAATTTGTATCTACCCCTACTGCCCCAATCGAGGATCACTATAGTCTGGTTTCCACTCAATGAAACGTTCAACAAGGAGGTCATAAACCATATTTATGTGCTCCTTGAGCTATTGACACAACACAAATTTTTTGGGATTATCTTCCTTCTTATGCACTAAGCCAGATTTCTCAGAGGGTTTGATGTCCCCAAGATGCTCTTTTCCCTTATTAGGATTTTAGCAGAGGACTAATGAATTGGTGGGCACGAGAAGACCAAATAGAGTTATCTGCTGGAGGGTAACCCTTCTTAGTGGATCCCATAGGTGTGGAACTCCTCTAGGGTATGTTTTCTCCAAGGATATCTGTATCGGTCTCATTATCTAATAGATCATCCATGTTAACTATGACTCTACATGGAGGCATATCCTCAATATCACCTGTAAAATCAGGCTGGTGCTAGATAGAACTGAAATGGAGGGCCGAAAACTGCCCCAACCATGTACTTGATTATGGGGATAAGACTACTTTATAATTTTGATTAGCACTTTAAATCTCTAAACACATCATTGCTGGAGGGTTCGATGGGGACCGAGCGACTCTGTGCACTAGGGAACTGGGTGCACTACCAAGTCGACCATACAACATTGCTGGTCAATATATTCAATGTGTGCCTGAATCTTGGGGTAAGAAACTCACTGACAACAGAAAAAGAAGTGTTTCGACCAAAGGGTTTGACAAAAACACGTGAATTCCTCCTGGGTAAGTGACTATGGCACACTGACGTTTGTGGTTGTGATTGCCCAAAACATCTCTAAAAAATGGTCACCTATAAGGATGTCCCAAAAGCTCCATGGCTCAGACTCGGGATCTAGACCTTGGTTGCCCCACTCATCAATTGAGGAAAGCTGCGAGACTGGAAACAACAATAAAGAAGACCACTAAGATAGTAGACCAGTCGGTGGATAATATGAAGAATTAACTGACAAGCTTCCACATATCGAGCTATCCTGCAATGAATAAAACAACTGAGCCACCAAATCCCAGTAAGACGGATTAGTGACCATGACTTATGGTGTAGGGGATATGGTTACTGATGGTGTTCCATGTTGTTTTTAATCCTTTATCAATCCCTATAATAACTCTTTATGATCTCCGGTTGAGCTAGAGAATGAACTTACTGATGATATGCAGGATTGCACGGCCAAACCATGGGAAGGGGCCCAATTCTCATCCTCTTGGATGTATCTATGGAGGGATGCCAGAAACCGGTGGACCTGATAGTCTGAAAGGATGAGGATGACATGCCTCACTCCTACCCTAACCCTTAATATAGAGGATTTAGGTGAGGGTTCCATTTTCAAATTGGATTCTTCCTTGGAATACGAGAAGTAGACGGTCTTAGTAATGGTCTAAAACATACTGATATTCTTCTTATGGAATCAGCGACCCACCTTCCTACCCCGGTGTGGTTCTTTAGGATAGGGTAGGTTTTTGAAATGAGGACCCTTGACCGAGATGATACTAGGTTAGAGAGGACTTCTGCCTGGGTGAGCTGGGGTGCGAGGAGAACCTGGACAAATTTCAAAGGGAACATGGGGAGGACCTCCATGTTCTCTGGCTAGTGCACGACAGGAATCTACGTGGGATGTTCTGGTGTGATTAGTACATTCAATGGACCTGGTAGGAGAATACTAAGGTCCTCCATGCTTATTTACATTGGCAGTATTGGTATGAGGAGCGTCCTCGTATTGGTCGACCTGAACACGGGTAGGACCTCAGTGTTGGGTGCCCATGAAGCGAGGTAAACCTCCACTTCTCTAATTTCTAGGACAAGGAGGACATTCTTCGGTTGCTGTAAGATCATGGGGAAGACCCCCACACTGATGGTCGACCATATGGGTAGAATCTTCACATCAGTGACCTTTCATAAGAGGAACGACTCCATAATTGAGGTCATTAGTGCGGAATAGGCCTCCGTAATGGGTGTCAATGCAGTGGGGGATACCTTCGCTCGAATTGATGGTGGAAGGGGGGGGGGCGTCCACGTCGAGCTTGGGAGAGGGGAGGACCTACACTCTCATTGTTGATGGTACATAGAGGACCTCCATACTAGATTTCATTTCCGTAGGTCCGCCCATGACAGATGCCACCTATGTCGGAGACTAGGAGAGTTGACCCAGCCTGCCCATGGGGTGGTTGGGGCCTCGATTCAGGATGGGCATATGAGTTCCCATGGTCGGAATAAATAGGTTAGTGAAGGTATGCTTCGACAGTGGCACGAGCCATGGGAGCTGTTGATGATGACACCCCCTGGCGGGCATCATCTTCAGCTTGCACCCGACATTGGCGTCTGGTTAACCAGACCAGGGCTGGTGGTGCAAGAGCATATATCACCTTCCCATCAGCCTACAAGGCTAGGTGGAAGCACTGATGTGACATGGTGGGGGCCCTCCTTGGGATCCCCAAGAATGGGATTCCAACTGGGCGAGCCCAAAAATCCCTCATCTCATTAGCATAGGGGAGGGAATCATCGAAGCGTTCCAGGGAGAGGCTCCTGAAATGATTATACGTCAGAGTGGGGAGAAGTGTCTCCCCACATAGACCTTGGTGGTGGTAGTTATAATGAGGTTAAGAAGCCTCAAGGGTATGTCGGGTGATATCCCGACTTGGGATAATCCCCTCCTCCCAGTATCGTCGAACGAGACCATTAATTACCCTTCTCTAGATGAATTCAGATGGGGAGATGGGGTGTGGGATCCCATCAACCATGGATGTGGAGGCTATCATGGGAGAGATAAGGACATTTGGTATTATTATGTTGACGTTTTCCCTACCCCTACATCGGTGGGCTAGCAGTGATTGGTTTCCTACCATGATAGCTTGAGTCCTGCAAAGAAAGAAGATTTAACCATTAGTGATTAAATTAGTAAAGATACTTCCAGCACCCCAGTGCCATTCCATCTTACATGATTTGTAAGAAGGATACATTCTAACAACATCTCATACTGAGCTGTTCGATGTTCAACTACCCCATAATCTGGCGAGTTTTATACAAGGACCACTATTTTCTTAGTGGGACCTGGCGTCAGATAACTGGATCCGGTGACACTCTAATACACTAATGTCTCGAGCGCTACTAATATTTACATTGAGGAGAATAAATTCACATCAGGTTTATAATTTCTATTTCTAACGCTTTGGCTGGGGCGCACATCTGATATTTTGGAGGAGGACACGCTGAATGTTTCCCCACATTCTCACTTTGCAAAGGCGGGTGACATCCATTGCTTATTTAGGGAAATTTTCTCCTTGATTGAAATGTGATGATGGGATGTCAGTTCCCCCTTCTATGGATTACTCGTCAGAACTTGTTACCTAGTCTGGGTCTCCCTCATACACATAAGGCGTTGTTCATGAAACTCTTATCAGTACCATGTCTTCATGGATGCCGATTAATTATGTTGCTTCTGTTAGGACATTCCAAGGGGTCCAGTCAAGGAACAACCCTTAGTTGGGAGAGTAGTCAAATTGGACATTTCTAGAGTGTATGGATGCTGAAACACTGATACATCTCAGATTAATCCCCTTATGACAGGTCTTCTCAAGTGTGTGGAAGCTTGAAGAATCCCACATCGAATATAGGGAATTTTATGCCATAGGCATATCTCTGAGGTTTTACTAAGCTTACCATGTTTAACATAGGGTATTCCATGAGTTTAATGTCTAGTAGAGATGGAACAGACTAATAAGAACACTAATAAGAGTGGATCATATGGGTGAAACATTAGGAGGGAACACTGATGTTGGAGCTAACGCGTGGTTAGTCACCCGATTACTTCTCGGAGTAGTGAGAAAGTGGGTGACATGATCTCACTAGGATGTGGTGGCCCAGGTATGATTCGGGATGGATATGGATGGTTTAGTGGATGGAGAATGATATGGAACCAACATGGGGATGATGGTGATGTTGGACTTGATCCTTGCAGAGGCCTCCTACGTATCCCCCTAGTGGGGAATCAGAGTCCGCATAGTTCAGTGGGGAGAAGGGACATATGGGGAGGTGACCCGTGGGAATGGATGCATGAATGGGATCCGGAGGAAGTAGAACCTTCGGGTTGGGGAATGACCTTCCCGAAACACATAGGCTCGAGGGAGAGACCATGATGGGACATGAATTATGGGATTGAACCTCAATGAGGCTTCCTACATATCCCCATGGTAGGGAATCAAAGTTCACGTAGTTTGGTATGGGTGAATATAATCAGAGTGTACACTTAGGAAAATGACCCGATGATATACTAGGGCTTAGGTGTGATTAGAAACCCAGGTTGGTCTGATGCTATGGGGGAGGACCAGAGATGTGGGTCCCAGCAAAGTGAAATACAAAGGCTTACTGTCATTTTTAGACCACAACAGCTTACCACTGGCTGGGTTTCCAACAGTTTTCCGTCGATTGGGAATCACAATGGCTTACCATCAATTGGAGATCACAACAACATACCACTATTTGGGGTTCCAAAAGCTTACTTCTGGTTTCTATACAATGAATTACTGCTGGATGGGGTTGAACATCAGGAAGGATTCCTACGTACCCTTCCTAGAAGATAGGGATCAGACCCACATATTTCAAAGGTATGTAGTTTATCATCATGCTGGATGAAATGGGTGGGGGGGTACAATTTGACATCATTTGGGATGAGGGTGAAATGAAAAGAAGTAGTTGGGACCGATGAGTGTTATGATTAAACCTCAGGGAGGATTCCTACATACCTTGCCTCGGAGACAAGGATCAATGTCGACGTGGTTCACAATGAGGGAAGCATTTTAACATCATGTGGGAATAAGGTGAACTGACGTGAAGGGGTCAGGAAAAGTAGGTGTTGGGATTGAACCTCAGGGAGGCTTCCTACGTACCCTACTTAAGTGAAAAAGATCAAAGTCCACATAGTTTAGAATGGGTGTTGGGCTTGAACTTCAGGGAGGCTTTCTACATACCTTTCTTGGATAGTGGAAAGGATCAAAGTCCACGTATCTTGGATGAGGGTGTTGGGATTGAACCTCATGGAGGCTTTCTATGTAACTTTCTTGGTTAGGGGAAAGGATCAAAGTCCACGTAGTTCAGATTGGGTGTTGGTATTGAACCTCGGGGAGGCTTCCTATGTACCTTGATTGAATAGGGGCAAGGGTCAATGTCCACCTAGTTTAGATTGGGTGTTGGGATTGAACCTCATGGAGGCTACCTATGTAACTTTCTTGGATAGGGTCAAGGATAAAAGTCCACGTAGTTCACAATGAGGGAGGATTTGGGGATTAAATGCTAAGGCGACCCAGGAAGGATGACATGGTCAATGCTTAATCTATGCCCATGCGAGTCATGATCAGTGTGAGAAACAAGAGGAAGCAAAGAACTAATGATCACGTTGCAAAAGGTGCATCCGAGGTAAGTGGAGAGGTGATTACAAGTGATTAGTGGCACAAAGAGGAAATAGGGGCTTACTCGTGGTTAGCGGACTAGAGAGATAAAGATTGGGACTTACTACAGGATGGAGGCCCGATGAAAACAAAGCCAAGAGGGAGAGGGATAGGATAACAAAGGTCCTGATTCCCATATCTCCTCTATTATTTGGCACAGAAGAATAGAGGAGGAGCAGGTATTCTACCTCTCGCAACAAAGGAAAAGGGCTTAGATCATGATGGTTGCCCTTCCCCATGGATAGATTCCACTCCAGTAGAGATGATGTCATTCCATATGAGGAATATCTCACTCCTATAGAGATGAGAGGGAGTAGAGAATGTCTGAGATGGGGAACCCCATTTATATTCCAAGGGGCGAGGCCACAATTTAACTTTATGTGCTAAGGATGAGGGTGATTGGCAGTTTAAAGTCCAATAGCTCGGATGAGGTGGGTTCACTCTGCACACCTAGAACATACATAACTGATACCCCCTACCCTTGGGAAAGGGAAGGAATCAAAAATTCCATAGAGAGGGGGTGTTGTGGAATGATCCAATGAGGGGCCCATGTTAGTGTGGCTATACGAAGAAGAAATAACTGATCACATGCCTATGTGAAGAACCATAAGGCTAAGGAACACAACATAAAGAACAACCCAAGGGACCTTGAAATCACTTCATACAAACCTGGAGGGTTGTATGGGATAAGGGTTTGCGAAGAAAATGGGTGCACAGGAAGGTGCCTTGTGAAGCTCTAGTTCTCCACGTAGTGGAGGAACTTTGTAAAGGGGTATTCTTCACAAAGTGGAATGAACTAGCCTAGAAAAATGGTATAAGTGCATATGGAGGGTGCTTCATGAAGTGGAAATACTTTCATGGAGTAGGAATTCTCGAAGCAAGGATACCTTTAAAATCATAGCACTGAGAATAAATTTTCTTCACGGAGCACAATGATCCTACCTTAGCATGTGGTTCACAAGTGCATGGAAGGTACTATGTGAAGCATGAGTGCTTTGCAAAGTCCTGAGTCCCCTTAGGGATCTCCATACATTATGATGGCATGTTGGCTATGCTAAGGGCATCCCTTCTTGAAAAGGGGTTGTATTTGAGATAAGGGAAGGGTATTTTTCAATGCTTAAGTACTAGGAAGAGATCATTTTTCTCAATGTTTTGCAGATCAAAAGGTGATTCGTGATTTGAGAGATGAGAAGGTGAATGGTCGGAGTATCCATCCATTGGTCTAGAGGGGATCCTAGTATTTATAGGTGAGGGGTGGCATATAGTAGGGACAACTCATTGTGAAACCACATGGAACTCCACATTCGACCACATATTGCGTCATGTTTTTCATAACCACAGAGTCGACTGTCATCCCATCCTCAGCACGAAGATCTCTCGGGCCCTCTTTCCAGCGCTCGTGGAGGCTTCCATAATGTTTTATAGGCTCGTGGTGGTCGATCTGGCTCCCTCTGTAGCGTGAATCTTCTAGTCATTTGTGTTGTAACTATGGAGACACCCACCACATTACTCTGCAAAAAACGCAAAGGGGGTGTCGGATTCGCACCAGCCACAGTGATGTGGGGCTCCACAAATGCCACGGTGCTAAGGGGCTCCGCGAATGGGATTCACAAGGTAGCCTCTTTTGAATTGGTTTTGTATTTGCATCCTTTTCCTCTGCACATATTTTTGTAGCAACGATTATATTTTGATGACTACATTGTTTCAGAGAAAGAGTTAATATATATCCAAGGAATAAAAGTTAGGTTATATATGTTTGGTCTTGATTGATTGTCCTATAGAGAAGGTATCAATCTAAATCTATGAAATTTCCTATTGAACAGGGATACAATATCATATAATGACATGGATACACATACACTATTGACATCTTAAAATGAGGGCTTTACTCAAGCTTTGGGAAATCGTAATGTGGTCATAGGTTTCTAAGGTTTTATGAATTATTGGTTGTTATTTTTATAGGGTCTATAGTTAGGAAAAAACATCGAACCTCCTTTATTAATCATTCTAATGTATTGACAAGACTTGCCTTGATACTATTAGTTATTTTCAATTTTTTTAACTATCCTGCATTACAATGTTTCACCACTATCATATATAACATTTCAAGAGTTGTGATATAGTTTCTTGAATATTTTTATACACTATACATGTTAATTTGTGATAGGTTAAGGACCACAAAATATTTTAGTGTATTTCAGTTATATAGTGTTTTTTGTGTCATCAATATTATGGTGACTCATAGAGACTGATTAGGTTTTAACACCTCTATATCTATCTATATAAATCAAAATCGATTTGGTCCACTACATAATCTCATGCATGCCTCCCCATAATCCAAATAATTCCAACTAGATTAAATGTTTTGATAAATACCATGGGGATACTATATACTTGAAATTGTACCCATAAAATTAATAATAATAGAAACAGAATATAATAGAAGACAACATAAATAAAATATTTAAATAAAGTAATGGGTAAGTATAATAAATAATGTACATTATGATATAGAAAATGGAACTGATGTGATGTTATGAAAGTCATATATCTAATAGGGGTAGAAATATAGACTAATAATATATATATTTAAAAAAAGGAACAAAATAAATGAGGGGAATATAAGATAAATTTACATAGATTCAGCTTGGAATTATCCCAACATCCCTAATAATCCAAATTTAAATAACTCCCCTATATAAGGCCCTGTCCTGGGCCAATATGTCAAACTATGTTCTAAATGAATATCAAGGTAAAAATTTGATGCGTTAGTCTAAAAAAAAGAAACCTGCAATTTTCCATAATATAATCTAGTATATATGTTTATTTATGTAATTTATGAAATTAATTAGGTAGAAAACACACCCATTGAACACACTATACAACCAGGACCTCTTGTAGTTGCTCTAATGATCAACCTTAATTGCCTCGACCTATGAAAATAGATGGGTTAGTAAAATTATTTTATTCTAGGGTCATATTATTACATAATTCAAGTTATGTTTGGGTTTATCCTCAATAAATTATAGATGTGTGTAGTGAAATAATAATTTGAAAAATATTATTGGTCCTTTTTATCCTTAATCAACTTGCAGATGGACTAGGTGAACACATTTAATAATAAGGAAAAACTAAACTAAATAATATATGATTGGATCTTGGTTATCCTGAAAAAATATTAGAGGATATAATAAAAATAAAAATAAAAAAAATTGTGGGTTATCATTGAGTTTAACCACAGAGTACCTATAATGGAGAAAATAGATATACTAATAAGGGAAAATATAACATTATTCGGTTTAAATTTGGTCAAATTGTAGATGAAATCAAGGATACAAAAATAAAAAAATATATTAGGATCAAATTTAGTCTTAGTAAAACTATGGTTTAGGGATGTTAGTTTTTCGGAAATATTATAGGCTTGGTTTTATCCATGGTTAACTAGTTGTGAAAGGACATACTAGTTCGAGAAAATTAGGTAGGTTCCCATTTCAAAAGTAGAATCACCCCTTAGATAAATTTAATTCATATTAAAGATACGAACATGGAATATTTCATAGTTATTATGTTTCTCACTACTCATAGAGTGATATTATAAATCTTCCCTTAATATCTTTTATCATCCATTTAGTTACTATACATCATTGAATAGACTTTGTGGTTTTTCTATTTGATTATATACAATACCAAAGATTAAGTTTAATCACTAGAAAATTAAAAAATAGATACATTTATAATATGTAATATGATTTATTATAAAAAAATGTACATCAATTTTTTTAAAAGTAGAAAATCAATTTTAGTCCCAATTTGGGGTTTTACACCCTATCACCAATGACCACACAACACACAACATAGGAAAAATCATATAAAGAAAGTGAAAGTTAAAAATAAAACCACCTAGAATAAATAAGAGTACATTTTCCCATAACCTAGTGATTATTCATCCTCATTATCTAAAAGTTATAGAATGTGTAAAAAATTTCCAATCTAAGAGAATTATAAAATAGTGGAACAAAATAAAGGGAGAAACCATAAATAGAAGGGGGTTGATTTTATCATTATCAATAAAGGACCAATGTTGTAGATAAATCTTTAATCTAAGTCCAAATTAGAAATCATGAGTAGTTATAGTTAGAGAAAAATATTCAAAAAATAGTTGAGGGTCATTTAGCTTTAACTAGGGTATGGAGAATGTTTCTAAAATTTCATTATAATATTTTAATAGTTAATTTTTAAAAAATTATATACATTGAAGAGACTGAGTAGATGGTGGTTATCCCACCTCCCAAAAAATGGTTTATTTCCATCATCTGTATATTTGAGGCCTACTCTCCCTTTTAGATGCTCATTGGGTACCGAGTGCCTTTTATTGGGTACCTAATGGTGTCTTTTATTATTTACAGCAACACCACCACCTCCTCTTTTCACCTAAATTCCAAAATTCCAAAAAAAATTCAAATTCTAATTAAACACTAAAAAATATAAATATTATAGCAAGAAAACCAAAATCCATAATTTTATTAAAATTTTATTTTGTTATAAATTACCTAATAATATGTTTCTCATTATTGAAAAAAATAATCAACATACTCAAAAATACTTTAACCAATATGACTATATGTTTAAACATCAATACATTATAATTATAAAAAATTGTTTCTACCCTAATGATTCACCATGCAACAAATCTATTTCAACACACCCAAAAAAACATGAATTGAATAAATGGATAATTTATAATACTTACTCTATTATAATTATACAACATCCCTACACCATGTAACCAACAAATTACATTATCTGAACTATAATTTCATGAATATAGATTGTAAAGACCATGAACTCAGCAGCTTAGAGTTAGTGGTTACTCTCTGATAGTAGCAATAAATACAAGGTATTTCAACCTAAAGGACCAATTTATTTATTTTTATTTGAAAACTAGTTACATACTCTAATCTCATAATACAATTTAAAACACAATATAAAACATGCTATTTTCATTGATAACCCAATTTTTTCTGTTAGTATATACATTCATATCAATCGTAATACACATACTGAAATCATAGGGAAAGGAAACAAAAGAAAAGTGTGAGATCAAATACACAATAAGGGTATGAATATATCAGAAGCTAATAATAATAAATAGGGAATAATAAATATGGAAAGGAAAATATCTAAAAACACATTCTAAATAATTAATAAATTGCGAATGAATAATAATATGACAAAAATAAATGATAATCAAATAATTTAGTATAAAAAATAAATTAATTTTGAATATTATCCATTGATATCATATCTAATAAAATAATCACATTTAAATTAATATAAAATATCATAATGAAGAAATTCCAATTTTCGGACATCATAAACATAACATCAAGGAGGCGTGCCCAGACAACTTACATAAATGCATAAGTCCACTACCAAATACCCAGGATATTTTGTCTCGTGATACCTATTGATGCATCAAGGGTGAATTTTAGGCCCTGATTATCACTTACCAAGTAAAATTAATTACTCATATTAAAGGTCCGATCATAATAAAAAGAAATGTTTTTATTGAAAAATCTAGCATATAAAATGTTAATACATTCCCCAATCAATAAACATAATCATAACCCATCAAGAAAAATATGGAGAATGGTTTCAAAATAGTCAATTTTATTTCAAAATGATCATAAACCATATGGATAAATAATAAGGATGATAAAATTACAACATATCCCTAGTGGAGAATAAGGGAAATAAGGTTTGTAGGTATTTATGAATAGAAATATGATAAAAATTTCACGAAAAAAATTATGAGGGAAAATACCCTTTTCACTTTTTAAATTTCACTTAAAAATAGAAAATTATAAAATAATATGAAACAAAATTTCATTTAAAATATTAATGGAAGCATCTAATTGAATCTCCAATTAAATGAGAAGTCATTATGGAATATAATTCCATAAATTTAGTACAAATTAAAATCATTCTTTTTACATTGTTGTAAAAGGTCTAAAACTACATCATTCAAAAAAAGAAAAGAAAATTATTTTAAATTTTTTAAAAAGTAAAAAATGGGTAATAATTTAGTAAATAAATCATTAATATATTATTAATTTCTTTTTAAAACATGGATATGGATGAAAAAATATTTTTGACTAAAGAGAAAAATAAAGTCATTTTTTCTTAAAAACATTTTCTCAATCAATACCATAGATTCAAATGGTATTATTAAATTAAAAGTTAATTAATAACTAGAGGATAATAAAATGTATTGGTTGTAATATATTAAAATAAAATAACTTCCCCAAAGGATACTTAAACATAAATAATCCTAAATAATAATGAGTTTGAAAAAATATACCCTTACCGCATGTTTGACTTTCTTAATATGTTTCTGAAACTCATATACAAATATATATTTATTAAAAATATATTTCATAACCATAATAATATATATTATACCATATATTATTAACTTATAATATTTTATTACCTGTTTATTATCAATTATTTGTTAAAATTACTATTTTGAGTAATAACTGCTTCATTTTTCATGTATGTTCCGGTTCGGTGGATTCAATTTTTTGTACTCTGATCATGGTTTCACCATCTCCAGAATGTTAAAACTGATATAAATAACATATATATTCATTATATATTAATTTAATTCCATCCATACATGTTATAGTAATAAAATTTAATTACACCTTTCATGGAGATGGTAGGTCATACGTACGCATAAATGTAGTTTTTATTATTTATCAGATGGAATGAGAGAAAGTTTCATAACAATTCCCCTTTAAAAAATCATTATTATATAATATATATCGTATATATTTATTAAATATATCTTCATTAGCATCCAAGTAAAACATAAATGAAAAAAATGATATCGCTTTGTGGAGGTAGTAGTTCACACGTACGCATGAGCGATGTTATTGTTTACTAATTTATAAGAATCTTAAAAGGTAGGTGTGATATTATAATTAAAAAATTATAATTTGATAATAATTATATTATATAAACAATAAACCCACCATATTAACCATCCATGAAATATGGTGGTGGATAATGAATTTTATCTCTACGTGGAGATGGTATTTCGTACATACATATTATTGATATATTCACTTTCCATTTCATGGGAATAAGGGTGGATAATGGTTGTTTAATATTAATAACAACATTTTAGTTTTATTAGGATACTAAATTTTTAATTTTATGATAACTTCCATATATTTATAGGAGGTAATAGAAGAATTAAAAAATGGAAAATGATCAGTTATGGTGATTACCTCTTCTTTGAGAAAACTCCTTTAGTTATCCTATTAAGGATCCTATGATTGTACTTTAAGGAAGAAAAGTTCCTATACAATATTTATAATAATTTATATAAAATTAATAGGTAGTGTTTCTTTTAGATAGATTCTCAAAGTGGTTTATATAAGATATAAAAGAGGTTTCCTTTTATAATTAAGGGGAGGTGTACTTTTGGAATTTCATAAAAGATTAGATTACATTAAAATAGCTTTATAGATAATAATCCTAAAAAGTATATGTATTAAAAGATAATATAGTATATTTAAATCACATTAATCAATATAATTTGGATAGGTTTATGTTATTTTTAAGACTTATGTATTGGTTTAACACATTAGTTTACCTATTCTAACATTAACTCTAGTAACATTATTTTAACTTTTAAATGGTTATAATTTTACATATAAAAGGGTTGAAATTTCGAATAATATTTTGTCCCCCTTTTCTATTTTAGTAATTTAATGTTTTTATATAATTTAATAAAATATTATTTTGATAAATTTTCATTAATGTCAATTTTGGCACTATTCATTTACTTTTTTCATAAAATCCTTAAATACAAAGTTGGAATAAAAATATATTCGTGTAAAACAATATTAATTTTCTATATTAATCTATAAATTTTTGTAGAATAATAACTCACTCAAGTTATATAGATTTTAATATTTTTAAAATCACATATTTTATTTTTTCTTTAATTTAATTTCAATTATATTAGCGCTGTATAATAATTTAATATAATTATATAATTATAAAAAATAAGAAATAAATTTCTATAATTAAAATAATTCTATTATGAAAAAAGATATGTATTTATTTTCATTCATATCTTACTTTTGTACCTTTTCTGGACTCATAAAAGATATTTAAAACTATGAGAGAGAGAGAGACTTTGTAACATTAATTTCTTTTAATATTATATATGTCATTTTTAGGGAATAGTTTACATTAAACAAAAAAATTCAGGCCTAATGTGATACGAATGATATTAAATTCACACAACAATAATTATGATGAATAATTATGGACTTTTCACATAGTTTCAACCTAGATTAAGATGATTTACCCTTTACTGAGGTGATAAATTTTATCATTGTTGTTATTGATAATTCTAAAAAATAAATGGGAAATATTTACCAAATTTGAGTCTTATAGTTCCAAATATAGAATCAATTTTAAAAAAATTAAATACCAATAAGTATAAGATATATATTTTAAAATAAATGTACAAATTGAGATGAATACCACATTATAAAAAAATACAGGGTTTAAGCATAAAATTAAATGTATTCTTATTTCATGCATAGTAAAAATATTATACAAATGTGAAAATAAGTATTGAATGTATAATATAGAAATTTAATTTAAATAATTCACCAGCAGTTATATATTTAATTAACTAATATAAAAACACATTTCACACAAAAAAACACTATTTTCGAAAACACTTTTTTTTAACTTTCAAATGATTTTTATTTTTTATATATAACAAATAATTTTTTTATAAGTGTATAAACTATATATTTAAACAGCATAGTTATTCCAGTTAATAGATATAGATTTAATTTCTTTATTATAAAGGTATACTTTTTTGTAATTCATTTAGAATCTGGTTTGCATATACCGCTACCTATCAAAGAGGATAAATTTATATAAAAATAAATATATCATAAAGCCTTAATACGTTACATTTTTCAATCCATAAAATTTCATCCAACAAATTTATAAAATATCACCTCCTGATAAGAATTAGGATGTTATTCACTATATTTTATTTGGCTTCCCATGTTGCCACTTTTATCTTTGTATTTCTCCAAAGTACCATTACGAGACGAGTCATCTGATTCTTGAACACTTATTCCCCAGTGTCCATAATTTGGATAGGATATTTTTATTAAAATAGATCAGGTTCAAATTATATTTCTTTATAGTTGATCACATGTTTTGGGTGTATCATGTACTTATTTTGGATTGATATATGGAACACACACTACTATTAAACTGGGTTTATCTAGTGCTAGGGTTTTAACAACACTATCTAAAAGTGTTGTTAAAGACCCCCTTTCTTAGTATAGGAAAAATCATTATAAAGAAGATTTTTAACAGTGCAAAAAATGAACTATTAATGGGGTCCCTTTATTAGAGCTCGTAAAAAAGCATTAATAAAGCCACCCCCTTTATCAGTGCTAGTAAAAATGTGCAAATAAAATGGAAATTTATCAGTGCTTCTAAAAAAGTGCTGATATGGGGTCTTTATTAGATCTTCTAAAAAAATTGATAAAAGGGTGATCATTATTAGTGATTTTTTAAAATTGTTTATAAATTCCCCCTTTATAAATGTTTTTTTACTATCACTAATAATGTGTATATTTCAGAAAAAATTATGCTTCATTAACAGACAATCATAACAGAAGTTATGGACGTTTGGAGGCCTTCTTAGCATTTTTTTTACTTAAATAGAGGTTATTAAAATTTTCCATGCATCACCTAGGCATAAATATTATCAAAATATTTGATTTTATATTTCTTAGATGCAAAAAAGATACCCATCTAAGAATTTATGGCTGTTTGAAAGGACGTCGAATGTGAAAAGCCTTAAAACCCCTAAAACCCCTAAAACACTAAAATCCTTGAAAGGATCATAAATTTTGATCTAAAAGTCTATTATATCTTTAAAACTAGTAAAATATAAGATTATTAAATGATCTAAAACAATTTTATATTTAAATTTTGTAAAATCTAAAGGAATAAAAGTTATTAAAGTTTTAAAAAGACAGAAATCGAACTTGAACTTTAAACAACCATAACTTTTGATCTGGTGTCCTTTTGGAATCTACCACAAATGAAAATGAATCTTGTGATACAATATGTGAATATTAGGTCTAGGACCATATCTTCGATCATTTTATCTCATTTTTTCCCCAAAAATTCTTAAAAGGCCTCTGAAACAGAGTTAATAGTCACCAACCCCGATTTCTTTAAATTCAAATGGATATAACTTTCGGTATGGGTGTCTATTTGGAATGTACCACATATAATATAGAATATCATTTTATGAGTGTAGATATTTCTAGTTTTGGAGCTAAAACAGACTCTCAAATCATAATTTACGGTCATTTTAGTGTTTTGAGGGGTTTTAGAGTTTTCAGAGTTTCTTAATGTTTTTAGGTTCTGTAAGGGTTTTTAAAGTTAATATCCAATTTTAAAACTAATTATAAATATATATGTAATTAATATATAAATATTAACACACACACACACACATATATATATATAATCATATATATATATATATATATGTATAAAAAATGTAGTGAAATATATATAAATATATTGATATATCATAAAATGTAAAACAAAACAGTGCAGGGGTGCGGAAAAGGAACTGGTGTATAAGCTATAGGTCATAGGTTCAAAAATAATTGGAGGTAGGGGAATTCACTAAAGCACTGATAAAGGGGTGTGGGAAGCACTAATGGGGGAGGGGGTGAAAGAAATTATACCATTTATCAGTCGGGCCGTTATCAATGCTTTTTTTATCTATCTTAAAGGAGGCCTTTAACAACGCTAACAAAAGTACTAATAAAGGTGGCCTTTAATAGTGCTAAAAAAGGAACAGATAAAACCCCCTTTGTTACCACTAAGAAAAGTGTTGGTTAAGGGAGACTTTATAAACACTTTTTATGACCTCTATTAAAGATAACCCTTTAATATCCATTACAATATTAGTGCTTCTATAGTACTGATAAACCCTTATACTAGCACTATCAAATGCCTGATTTGTAGTAGTAACATCAGGTATATTAGAGAGACTCTGGAATTTCCAAAATGTATTCCACAACTAATATTTATTCCATGATTTCCAAAGGACACTTGGGATCATTTCTTCTTACTTAATGTACCTTATAACACCCTTCTGTTGAGATAATTTTATGAAAATGTCATATCCCACAATAAATTACAAATATTTTATCTTCTTATTAGAATATAACTTTTTCCAAATTTGGGATACTTAGATATGGGTTTGAATAGTTTTTACCCTTTTTATTGTATCCTTGAGATGTTATTGTCCTATAAGCTTCATTTCACCAACATTATCCAAACAAGATGGAGTATGAAATCTCCATCCATATAATGCTTTATACCATACCATTTAATTACTTGAATTGAAGATATTTCTATAGGAAAACCCTAAAAAATATAAATACTAATCCCACATACCCTGAAAGGTAAGAGATAACAACCAAAATATGTCTTCTAATGTTTGAATTTTCCTCTCAAACTACACATCAGTTTGGGGATCATTTGTGGGGCACACATAAATCTCATTATCCAGTGCAATTTGATTTTTTTTCCAAATTTTATATGTAAATCATGCATCATGATGAGGCAAAATTGAAATATTTTCACAATAATGTTTGAAAACTTTATTAATTTATAGATGCGAAAGGAACTCAAGAGGTAAATATTCTCTTATTTTAATGAAATGTTCCGATTTTGTGAGATGGTCAACAATAACCCATATTGAGTATTTCTTTATATGATTATTTGGTAATATAGTGATAAAGTATATAATAATGTCATCCTATTTATATATAGAAATAGGTAGAGGTTTAATGACTTCTTTAAGATGTTTCCTCTCTACCTTCACCTATTAACAAACCAAATCACTTGATATATAGTGAAAAATTTCTTTATTCATATAATCCCACCAAAAATGTTTCTTAAAATCTCTATACATCTATATACTATGGGGTTGTATATAAAAATTCAATATTGGAGAATTATCTAATAATTCTCTCTTCATCTCAGGTAGAGGTGGAACACATCGTCTCTTTACAAATTTTCGAACACTATCTAGATATATGAATTATCTTAATTTAAAATAATTTTTAACATTAATTTTCTTTTAAAAATCCACATAATCTGTCTAAAAACATTTTAAATTTTCCCAAAAATGATGTTTTGATATTATTTAAAAAATGATTTATTTTCCACTTCATTAATAATTCCTAAACTTTTTCTTACTTAATATATGAACATAGGGTACCTTTAGATCCTAATTTTCATCATAACTCTGTGATCTTTCCTTCTCAATTCATCTTCTACCTTATTTACTTTCCCTTGGTGGTAAATTACTTTGAAATCATAGTCTTTGAGTAGATCAATCCATCAAATTTTCCTCATGTTGATCTCTTTCTGTGAAAATATGTTTTATAGACTCCTATGATCTGTATATATCTATAATATTTTTACTATAAGGATAAAGTATCCATATATTTAAGAACAAATTACAACTTCCAACTCAATAACATGAGTTGGATAGTTTTTTTCATTAATCCTTAACTACCTTTATTCATAGGTAATAAATTTATCATTATTTATAAGGAAACACACAAGTACCTTCTTTGATGGAACATTGTATATCAAAAATGCATAATTTCCTAATGGTAGAGTCAAAATCAGAAAATTCAACAACACCCTCTTAAATTATTCAAAATATTCTTCAAATTCATTTATCCATATGAACATAATCCATCTATAAGTAAGATGGTTCAACATGATATCTAATCAAGAATTTTTTTGAACAAATCAATGACTGTAACCTACCAAACCAATTAAACTATGTAACATGGTTATATTTGTTTGGTTAGGACATTCTCAGATTTCCTTTTTCTTTATAGGATCAACTAAGATTCTATCATTTGAGACAATATTAACAGCAAAAAAAGATTTTTGAATCCAGAATTCACATTTAAAAAATTTCTCAAAAAAAATATTTTATTTCAAGAGACTCAAAAATGATTTACAAGTGATTCTCATGGTCTTCGTATATTTTATAATAGAACAAGATATCATCAAAAAATACCACCAAAAAATCATCAAGATATTCTTGGAATATGATTTTTATTAGATTTTAAAAAGCATAGGGTGTATTAGTCAATCTAAAAGAAATTATTGTAAACTTTTAATGCATATAACTCATTAAAAATACTGTCTTAGGAATATATCCCAAATTTATTAAGAATTGATGATACCCAAAACAATGATCAATCTTTTGAAATATAAAACTCTGTGAATTTGACCAAATAATTCATCACTGTGAGGTAGAGGTTACTTTTTCTTTATTATAATAGTATTTATTTTTTTATAATCAATACATGATCTCATAGATCAATCATTCTACTATACTAAAAGAACATCGGCTTCCCAAGGTGAAACCCTAGGGTATATAAGTACCATATTACAAAAATAATCTAATTTTCTCTTTAATTCCACCAATTCCACAACGTCAAATCTATATGGATTCATTTATATAGTACTTTCATCAATGAATAAATAAATGGAAAACTCAATCTCTTGATCTAGTGTATTTATAGGTACATTCATCAGAAAATACATCAATGTTTTCTTTCACAATATTTAAATACTCAATTTGAATGTTACCTTTTCCACCTATATATTGTTTTCTCTCTTCATCCCAAATTATTGAAATTAAAAGTGCTACTGAAGGTGGATCTAACATTTATGATGAATTATCCCCTCTAAAGATAAGGAATTCATCATATTTGTTTTGAATCATAATTTAATTCTCATTCTAATAATTTTTTACTAAAAATTTGGAAATCCAATCCATACTAAGAATTATATAAAAATCCACCATATGTATAATAAAGAATTAATCAAATATGGAACATTTATGTATCATAATTGGAATAAACTGATATATCCTTATTATGGTGAGACTTTGACTATGAGTCTTGACTGATAAACCATTATTAATGTTTCTAGGAAATATATAATTTTATTAGAAAAATTTGAAGATATAAAAGAGTGATAATATCTAGAATCAAATAAATCACTAAATAAATTTTATGATAGGATTAAAGTACCTTCAACCAAATACATAGGAACTTTAACTGTAGTTGTTTTCATATCATAAGCTCAGCCTGTATCCCTTGGCCTTTTGGGGAAAATTTCTTTAATTACTTGGACAATAATTTTCCTTGTTCCCCATATCCATACAATTGAAAAATTTCATAATGGAAACTTCTTTATTTCCTTTACAATCATGTTCTAGGAAAAGTTTCCCTCCACACGTATAACAATATCCCATTTTAAGTAATAATGTTAAACTATGTTTCTTCCCAAATTTGTTAAAAGATGGAAATTTCACCCTTCCCTTCTTACCTTTTTCGATATATTATTCTCCAGGGCTCTCAAAAGCCTTTTTCTTATCTTTATTTCTATTAATTATATAATACATGGATAATAATTTCTCTATATTGATAGAATAAGATACTATATCTTAATATGATGAGAATGTTTGATAGATTATTTACCTTAAATGTATTGGATTAAAACCATTAATGAAACAATCAATATTTCTCTTTAGATTATGTTTGTATTCCATAAACATCAAAAAAACATTTATTATCTTTATTTATATTAAATATATAATACATGGATAATAATTTCTCTATATTGATAGAATAAGATACTATATATTAATATTATGAGAATGTTTTAGAGATTATTTCCCTTCAATGTATTGGCCTAAAACCATTAATGAAACAATCAATATTTCTCTTTAGATTATGTATGTATTCCATAAACATATACTATTAACCTTGTAGAGTTTTATTTATACATTAAAATATTTTCATCTTCATTCTATATTAGGATCATAAATTATCTTTCTATATATGCTCGTTGCTCACAAGGAAAATATTTTTCCACGAAGAGTACCCATTCCATGATTTATATTTCCTATTAATCCTTGTTGTTTTGAATCAATGATACATTATTATTCATCATAGGAGAGATGATAAACTTCTATAAAAACCATATTCTTTTCATTACTTCCCAAAATGAGAAATATATTCTCTTAGGAACAAATCAATTACTCACCTATAAATGGATTTCTAGTTTCATTTAATGATGGAGGATGTTAATGTATGAAATAATATAACATTATTACAATGAATTGTGGATTAGAAGGATGCTTCATAGGGGTAGGGTTATTATTCATAACCTAAGTCAAAATCCCTAATATAGTTATAATTTTTTAAACTCGAACTCTATCTTCATAATCATTCTCATAATAGAAAAACCTACATTGATTATGTGCATTGATATGGTTTTAATTAATTTCACATTGAAATATTTCTAAATAATTTAACATCCTAGGTAATATTATGAATCTTAATGTATAATTTTGAAACTATTGAAATTATTAACATAAATTGAAAATTTAATGATAACAAATCTCAAAATAATTAGCTTTGTTTCTTTGAGAATATTTATAAATTCAATCACTAGGTTAAATTCCCTAATATATGAAATCCTAAATCTAGTTCCCAATGTTTCCAATAAACATCCTCTGATACGAACTATAATGACCTAGACCCTGGTATCCTAGAGTTAGTGGGTGAATTATTAAAATGGCACTAGATATAAGGAATTAAATTTTGAAGGAACAAATAATTTATTATATTTGAAAAACTAGATATATACTTGAATCTAAAACTATAATTGAAATATTAAAGTATATTACTTTCTATGATAACACTATTTTTCCCCTTTAGTATATCCCTGCATATTAAACACAATACACTTCCTAACATCTAGGATAATAAAAACATAATAAATTGGTGATCTCAGATTCTTATTAAGGGTATGGGCATAGAGGAATATATCATAAATAAATAAGGAGTATTCAATATGAAAAGGTAAATATAAAAAACCCATTTAATAAATAACATGATAATTATGAATAATATGGAAATAATAAATGAGGTGACATTCTTGAAGTGCATGTCACCTCATTTATAAAATGATACCTCTCCTTTCTCTTCATAAATAAAGAGTACTCAAAAGGTACATCCTTTAGGAAATAATATAAAGATTCATTAAAAACCAATCTCTAAAATTTATCATATAGGAAACAATGTATTTAATAAATCATATGGTTAATGTTAATAACATTATTGAAACTATTTTTAAAAAACATAGATATGAAAAAATGGGTTTTCGACCAAAGAGAAAAATAATGTCAGATTTTCATAAAGACAATTATCAATAATAACCAAAGAAGGGAAAATTATACCATTACATGAAAATTTCATTAATAACTAAAGGATAATAAAATATATTGGTTTTAATATTGAAATATCAAATAATTACCTCAAGGGAAACATAAATATAAACAGTCCAGGATAATTATGAGATTGTGATATAAACTCTTACCTTCAGTTCAACTTTTTCATACATGTTTGATCATCCTATATTAATATATATATAAATAGACATATTATTAAAATATTCTATAACCAATATAAAATATATTACACTATATATTATTTACTTATAATATTTTATCACCTATTTAAGAAAACCTATTCATTAAAATTACTATTTTAGTTGATATCTACTTCTTTTTTCATGTATGTTTTGGTTCGGTAGTTTCGATCATTGTAATTGGATCATTGTTAAATTTCAACTTTAATTTTATTCTTTTTATAAATACCATATATATTAATTATATAGATATACATGGTCATTCATTAACTTTATAGATAGACAAACAAATTACACCATTCTTAGAGATGGTAGGTGTACATACAAATGAATGTTGTTTTTTTTATTTTTAATCATACAAAAGGAAAGATAGGTAAATAATAATTCACATTAACAAAATTATTATTTTATCATATATATCCTATTTAATCATTAAAAATATACTTATTACAGTCTGATTAAAACTGAAGTCAAAAAAGACAATGCCTCATGAAGGAGGTAGTCCTCACAAACACATGAGTGACATTATAATTCTCCAATTAATTTGAATGTAAGAATGTATATGTGATACTATAATTACATATGTATATTTATATCATAAGTCTCATATATAAACATTATACCCATAATAATAACCACCCATGAAATATGGTTGTGGAAAATGAATTTTATCTCTATGTGGGGATGATAGGTTCTTACATACACATGAGCGATACTTTCAATTACCATTTAAGAGGAAAGAGGGTGGATATTGGTGGTTTCATATTAATAATAACATTTAAATATATTTATTTTACTCATTTTTTTTATTTAATGATAAATACTATATATATAGAGGAGGTAAAAGAAAAAGTAAAAACATATAGTGATCGGTTAAGGCAATAACCTTTTCCATGAAATAATTTATTTTGATCTCCTCTTAAGGATACTAGGGTTGGTATTTTGGGTTTAAAAAACCTAAATAATGTGTATAAGGAAGTTTTTAAGCATATATTTTAGTGTTTTCAAGCTATTCAGATCAAAGTGGTGTTATGAAGAGAAATGAGAGGTGTCATTTTATTAATGAGGGGAAATGCACTTTAAGAATTTGTTAAAATATTAAATTAAAATAAATTCATTAACTATAAAAAATTATTACAAAATTCAATGAATTAAAATCAAATATAGTATGGGTTTTAAATCCCATAATCCAATAAAATTATTATAGTATTATGTTGGGTTTTAAAACTTTTCTGTTAGTTTAACCCCTTAGTTAACCTCTCTTAACATTAACTATTTTAATATATTCTCACAATTAAATGGTGATTATATTAAATATAAGGTAACTATTAACTCAAAAATATAAAATAGATAAATTTTTTGACAATATATTTTTTTTGAGTGTCCTATTTCAAGACTTTAATGATTTAAATATATTTTAATAAAATATTGTTTTGATAAATTATCATTAATGTCAATTTTGATGCTGTTTATTTACCTTGACTTAAAAGTCCTAAATAAAAATTAGTAACTATAATATAATAATATAAAATAACAATAATATGTTTTTTGTATCTATAAAATTTGTGTAACACTATAAATCACCCAAATTATATCACTTTTAATATTTTAAAAATTATTTATTTTATTTTTTTCATAAACTGAATAAATATTAAGCTAGCATTTCATAAAAAATTAAAATAATTATATAATCACTAAAAATTATAAATAAATTTAAATCATTAAAATAATTTCATTAAACTAAAAATATACATTTAGGTTCATTTATATGTTTTATTTGTACCTATGTGGACACATTAGAGATATTTACAACTAAGAGAGTGAGACTTTGTAACATTATTTTCATTAAATATTATATAGGTAATTTGATGGATCACTATCCATTAAAAAGATTAATTTTGATCCTAAGGTGATATGGGTAGAAATAAATTTATTAAATAATAATTAGGATGAAAAATTACTACCTTATCACTTAGTTTTAACCTAATTTAACCTGATTTACCCATTATCGAGGTAATAAATTTTACCATGGTTACAGTTTATAAAATATAAAAATTAAACCTATGTATTTATAAATTTTTAGACACCTTCTTAAAAATATGGAATATATTTTATCCAAATTAATATGTAAAAGTGAAAAAATTTAATTTTAAAATAACGACATAAAATGAGAAGAAAATTGATTTTTAGAAAAAAAACATTTGAAAAAAAGAATTATTATTATCCATTTAATTGTAAAAAAATTATAGGAATATTAAAAAGTTTTATTTAAAATCAAATATATAATTTTTTTAAAATTTATTCCCCGATTATTATTAATTTAATTGATTATGAAAATACACACTGCGCACAAAAAAATAGTTTTTCAGAAAAACACTTCTTTTACATTCAAATGTATTTTTTATAATAAATTTATAAAAAATTAATTTATTTTATATGTCTGCAAAACATAACATTGTATAAATTTAGTTAGATCTATTTATACTTTCCAATTCATTAGAAAGTTTATAATGGTATACTATATTTTTGTTCATTTATACTCAGGTTTGTGTGTACCAAAAGCTATGAAAGACATTAAATTTATTTAAAATAAAATATATCTTAAGTCATGTGATGTTTTGTATATTAATATATAATTAACCAGAATAAATAATTCAAACCCTAATTTTGATATCACTAGTATACACCATAATATTTTCCACTTCAATCTGTACTTAAGAATCTCTTGATCATTTGTATCCAAGATTTACAATCTCCCACCTTAGAATCTATCCATCATGTTAATCTTAAATTTTATGCACATGAAATCACATTTCCCTTACATGAACCATCATTTAAAAATATTAAATTGTACACTAATAAATTAATTAAATTCTATAATATGGAATTAATATATAATCTTACTGTATATGAATTCCACTTATGAAAGTGGAACCTCAACCACCTATGGTATTGGTTTTCTTGATATATTTCCCTTCACATTTACTTTAATCCAACCCTGACACTGATCATATACTCATGAAATCTATGGTATTCTCCCCACAAAGAGACTACTTATATCTCCCTTCAATTAGATTTTACCAACTAAAAATCCATCACTTAAAACCAAACATGCCAATGATATAGTAAAAACATTATAAAAACATATATAGAATATAAATACACCATAATGATATTTATTATTTTTATCCAATGTCATATAACACCCATAAGTTTTTAAATGATTTATTCTAGGACAGTTTTCATTGGACTATGCCTTTCACAGTCGTGATCCATTTCCCCCACATTCTTTCTTTCTAAAGGCTGGTGACGTATCAAAACCATAATTGATGGTGTGATATCCTTGATTAGAATGGGATAATTATATATCATCCCTTCATTCAATGGATTCCTTAGAAGAGTTAATTTCCTAGTTTTGTCTCCTTAAAAATTTTAATATGTGTTCATGAATCTCATTCATAGTGCCTTCTTCATGTGAACACCAATTAATTACATCATGTGTTTCCTTTACATGGTGAATACCATCATTTAAAAGGGATGAGTCCATAAGAAATTTTTATCTAACTTGGGAGTATTTAAATATATTCACAAGTATGGACTCTGAGGGAACCCTATGTTTACTATATAGGTCATCAAAGGTTCAACACACAAAGAATCCTATGGTCATCGTATAAGGAAACTTATTCTCATCAAATAGGACATATAAGGCTCATTTCACATGTAATATCATTCCTTTCACTTGAATAAGATCGATATTTTCAAATTTGGTCTCCATTGCTTGTCCAAACAAGCAACTTATGCTCATTAAATAAGGATCCTTATTCCTACCACCTGAGGCATGTTTGGATCATAAATAAAGGCATCATGTGGTCACCACACAAGGAAATTTATGATCATCATATAATCCATATTAATCTCATAATCTAAGTCATCATGTTCCCATCACATAAGGAATATTATTTTCATCACATTATAAATTAATTGGCTCATAACCTAAGGCACCATATTCCCATCACATAAAGAATCCCATGCTCATCACACGAGGTAATTTAGAATATTTAGATCATCAACTTAGGGGGAATGGAGAAATCCTATTCACATCACATAGGAATATTATTTTCATTTCATAAAGAATCCTATTCTCATCACACAAGGTATGAATATTAGCCTCATCACTTAAGGTAATGGTGAAGAGATCCTATTCTCATTACATAATCTTTTTATACAAGTCAAATAAGAAATCATAGTCACATCACATTATTTTAGTATCATCCAAATGTGTTGATTATATAATTCATGGTAGGGGTTTTCCTTATGTTCATCATGTAGAACAACTAATGTTCCTCACACGAGGAAGGAATCCACATTGGCTAATTAGCTAGGTAAAAGAATAGGTTAACATCTTATAGGGATGGATCTTTATAGGATCATCGTGCAAGGTAGGGCATAGGTTAAAATTAATGGTGTCATACAAGAGTTTAATTTTCTATAGTGACCTATAAAATATTTTGGTGAGAGTTTTGGTGTACTCCAGGAATATAATCAGGCTTCAGTGATGTGACCTCTCTATAGGAAGAGAGAGTGGTAATGATGTAGGTATTGGAACTTAAGGAGGTATCCAATATATACTATTGGATTTCATGAATTAAAAAAATATATAGATAGTGTTTTATAGTTTATGGTTCTAATTAATGACCATACTTTTTAGTTTACATCATTTGGTAATGATAATTGTGTTTCACAAGGGGTGGAGTCAAAGGCAAGTATGGGGATTTTACTTCGAGCTACCTGAATAAAACTAACCTGATTAGTGACACGGGTAAAGTTTGAAATATTTGAGTCTTACTCATGTTCAAAGACATAGAGATTATTTTTGGGATCATGGAGAGATTTTTTGGGACTTATGAATATAATATGATTCTAGTTCCATGCTTTTTAGAAACATGAGTGGTTGTTTCCTCTCATATTCTTGGTGAATGTGTTCATGTAACATCCCAAAAATTCATTAATGAAAATTCCTCTTGCTCTATATAAATGTATTATTATAGTTATGTAAAATTTATGAACTTATTTGGTTATATTTTTTGGATTTTAAAATACCATTAAGAATTGTTACCATTTATAATATAGTTGTTGAACAGTGGTAACATGATTTGTATAAATATCAGGCCTTAAGAAATCCAATTTACTCAGACAAAGGAAGTGATGACCTCCTCCATTGGAATTTCCCCATATGAATTCCATTTTTCAGAGCTCAAAAAGGAGGTCGTGTCATTGGGCTTCGCTCTGGACCAAGCCCAAGTTGATCATGAATACATTAAGCTCGAGCGGAACCGCCTACTAGAGAAGTAAAAGTTGATAGAGATTACCACTCGAGAAATGTTATCCAAGCCACCACAAGAGTATGTCACAATCGCGCACCTTATCCTAAGGTATTATGTGGGTTTTTAAGGGTTTATGTTACAATAAACTATTATTATGATTATGTACGTTATTCATGTATAGAGAATATACATTCTTTCTATTCTTGTTACTTGTAAATAGTTTTTAAAGCACAAATATTATTTTTAGTTAATATTCAACTAAAAAATATATTTTGATGAATTAATGGATTTTTGAATTGAATAATATTTAAATAAATTATTATTATTATTAAATTAATTTTTATTAAATATAAATGATGGTATAATTTTATGAATACAATTGTAATTTTTATTATGGTTTGAAAGCTGTTTTTGTCAAAAACCCATGAATTTCCGATAAATATCGGTATTTATTTTAAAATTAAAAATTCACACAATTGGAAACTTATTTAGATAAAGTGAATATTATTTTTGGAATCAAGACATAAAAATTATCAAATGGTGAATTTTTCCTAATTTTCTGAGAGAGCCGATTTTTTGGGTAAAAACTAAATACTGTTTAAATATATAATGTGTTTTATGACAGCATAATGACCAAATAGTTATGTAATAAAATAATATAAACATTATTTTTGGGCAATATATGTTTTACCATTAAAATAATGTGATTTTGGGTTTGTTTGATTTATTTCAAAAAGATTTAGTGGACCCATCAAGGCTTATAAAACATTTTGTCTTTTTTAAATGTTTTTCTTGAGAGTGTGACTCACCTCCACATAAGGAACCCTATTATTTTAAGAAGTAAGGCCATTAAAATTATAATTTTTTTTACCCTCCCATTTTTCAAAAAAATATGGGAACATAATCATGACATTGTTTGTGGTTTTGATTATTTTAATGTCTGGTGTCCCAAACATAAATATTAAAGAATTCCCTCTCCTTTCCTATATAAACCCACCAAGCTCCCACTTAATCTTCACTCAATGAATTTTGAGTTTTAACAATCCCTGCCCTACTCTCTCTAAAATCCTCCCAATGTGCCACAAGCTCCCATGAATCATCTCTAAATCCCCTCCTATGCCTTTGGGATCACACTTCCAAGTAAGGGATTCCTACCTTTCTATTTTTATCCATTTTTCTTAATATTGTTACACCCTTTTATTTTTCAATTATAAAGGTTGGGGTATGATTTATCACCACCCTAATACTTAATTATTTATGTTTAAAATTATTAGATATCCCTTTCTCTCTCATTATGTACCTCCCATGTACACCTGTCACCATGCCGAAATTCCATAAGAAATTTCTCTCTCCCCATTTACATTAATGTAATTATTTTTTATCATGAATCTAAATTACATTAAAACTATTGTTAAATGTATCTATATGACCCACTTACTGTCCATTTCATTTATATATGATGATACACCCCTTTCTCCCTCATCAATCATTTTTATGTGTTCTTTTGTCACGCCGTTATGCTGCTGAAATTGCACCTTGATTTTCAAAGCCAATGTCATTCTGTAGTGAATACCATTCCCATTTCTCTATCATAGGTATTCACCATTATGAACATTTACTTATTGTTTAAATAGTTTCATTTATGAATTACATACTCATTTATCATGGAATAAATGATGATGTTTAATGAATCCATGTTTTATGATCCATGTGGCACACTTATGCATGAAAGAAATGTTTAAGAAGGGTGTACCCTGATAGAGCTCCAATGCATTGGGTAAATTATAGTATCATGATATGTCATGTTAAATGGGTTTTGACTCATGATAATTCAAGTGAAACGAGGGTTTACTCATGATCCATGTGTAATGAGCCTTGGATCATGCTAATTCCATGTTAAGTGTTGTTTCCGCATCTCAATGTTATGATTATCATGCTTTATCATGCCTTTACGTTCATGTTTCTTTTGTGATCAATTGATATACCTATTTTCTAACATGTCTTATATTCCTCATTTTATTCCATGTTTATTCCCTTACCATTCTTTATAGCTCACCCTTTTCTTATGCATGTCCTCAGGTTATCCCATGTAGTGCTAAGTATGAGGGAATGTAGTGGTCATGTGAAGGAAGTTTTATGTAAAGATGTTGTGTGTTTTACGTTCTAAGTTGTTATGTAATTTTCCTAATCCCCAAAGACACTAGACCCCTCAATATTCTATGTTGTATCAATTGAATTTTACATAATAAATCAGGATTGAGTGTGTAATAAAAAGAAAGGTTTTCATAGTTTGTATCATAGGGTAGGTTTAGTTATTTTTTGGATTAGGATTAGAAAACCCTAGTGAAAGACTTAGGGATAATAATTAGTCTAATAAAAACATCCCTACGTTTTTGTGAGTATTGAGTATGTGGTTTATCAAGAAAATAAATCTCTGTCTGGATACGAGCAGGTAGAGGCAGCTCTGGCACAAATGTACCTATGAATGAAAACTCTAACAAGGAGTTTTGAGCATGACCTTGGGTATCCTGGTACATGAAAACTGGCCTTGCTGCACTCTTGGTTATGACACTCCCAAGGTATATGCTTTGGAAAATTAACAAGCACAGTATGAACCATTATTAAGGGAATTTAAAAAAATGCATCTAAGAATACATGTTAGAAAGTAAATCATGGATAATATAGATTGAAGCTTATAAGTTCATAAGTTAATTAAATAAAAGTAATTTATAATTCATCTGTTCTTGTATTTGGATTACCCTTTATGTGTTACCCCTAACTTTCCTTTTATTATAGCCAATGGCCGATAATAGGGGGACTTGAGTTAAAAACCGATGTGAAGATCAATGTGATGACTTTTCTAATGAGATCCCCAATCCGATAGTAGCGGAAATCACAAACTTTGTCACAATACACTCTCAGTTAACTCACGATTTGAATAGAAACATTGGTCAAGAAGAACTTTCAACCCCCCCACCCCCAAGAAACAAAAAGTCACTATCAAGATATTCATGAGACAAGGGCCTCCTAATTTTAATGGGTCATTGGATCCCTCAATCACCAAACAATGGATCAACTCCCTTGAGAAGATCTTCTCTATCCTTAAATGTTCTGAACAAGAGAAGGTTATCCTGGCTGCTTATCGTATGGATGGTGAAGCTGATCAATGGAGGACATTGATAAAAAATATGAAGCTTGAGGAGGTGATTGAGGCATTGTATTGGAAGGATTTACAGAAGATGTTTTTCGATAAATATTTTCCACACACACTCCGACTTAATATGGAAAGGGACTTCTTTTACCTCAAGAAGAAAGACGAAGAATATATCAGAGCATACGAGGAAAACTTCACAAGTCTTGTATGATACGCCTCCAGTAATATTTTGACCCCAAAATTCATGGTTGAATGCTTCTTTGGTGTGCTGAAACCTAGCCTGCCAAAAGCCTTGGAGATCCACGACTTCAATAGATATGAGGCAATTTTCCGATGTTCCCTAACAGTCGAAATGGAGATTAGAGGATCTCAGGGGTATCATGGGGATAAGAAGCATAAGGTGGATGTCAATTTTGGTGGTCCGATGGATGTATCCAATGGTGATAATAAAATCTATCACCACACTTTCCAAAGGTTCCGAAATAAGAACCATGGAAATTGCATAAAGGGGATGGGAAAATGCTTTAGGTGTGGAAGATAAGGACACCTAGCTATTAACTCCCGACAAGAAAAACCCACAGCTATGATAGAGGATACGAACGCTCCATTTGACTCTCAACTTGTTGTTCATTGTTTTAACAACAAAAAAACAGGGCATCTTGTAAATTAGTGCCCTAATCCAAGGGTTTTCTAAGGTAACCAACAACCTCCAAGGCAGCAATGGCACACTTTTTCAATCACTACAGCCGAAGTGAACTCCGACAATGAAGTAGTGATAGGTACGCTAGTTATTCATTAAAGAATAGAAAACACATTTTTTATTCAGATTATACACATTCTTTTATATACCAAAGGTTTATTAGAACAATCCCAACACCACCACAAATCATAGAAGTAAAGATGTCGGTGAGTACGGAAAATGGTACAATCATTTCATCCCAGGAATATAACTCTTCCCAAGTCATAATCAGTGGATTTAATGTTTTCGTGAACCTCACAATACTCCCTATAGTTGAATTTGATGCAATTCTTGGCATTGTATTGGATTTCCATATATAGATCCAATATAAATTTATGTGAGAGGGAAACCACTCTCCAGGTAGAGAATCGACCCCTGATTTTGTACAAGTGCAAGGAGGAAGATGAATCTTCTTTAGCTCTAGAATCTCAAGCGTGGAAATTACTTTCCTATGAGTATGTGTATCTGGATCAGATGATTAAGTATAAAAAGACAATAATCCTTGAAGACATGCCTACTGTTGGGGAATTCACAGAAGTGTTCTTTGAGGAATTTCCTGGTCTTCCTCCTAGAAGAGATATTTAATTATCAATTGATCTTATACTTGGGGCATTGCCAATATCCAAGGATTCATATAGAATTGATGTTGTGGAGCTTGAGGATATGAAGAAACAGCTACATGAGAATCTGGATAAAGGGTTTATACACACAAGTGCTTCTCCATGGGGGCACCAGTCCTCTTCATCAAGAAGAAGGATGGGTCAATGCACCTTTTCATCTATTATTGTGAGCTTAACAAAATCACGATAAAGAACATTTATAATCTACAATGAATTGATGAATTATTCAATCAAGTGCATTGAGAAATATAATTATCCAAGGTAGATTTTTGGTCTGGATATTATCAAGTAAGGGTGAGCAAGGAAGATATCCTCAAGACTTCTTTTCGTACAAGATACAAGCACAAATAATTCATACTAATGCCTTTTAGACTCAGTAATTCTGCATGAATCTTCATGGACTTGATGAATATAGTCTTTAGATATTACCTAAACAAATTTTTGGTAGTTTATATTGATGATATTCTAATATACTCTAAAACCAAGGAGGATCATGAGGAGCATATAAGAACTGTACTAGAGACCTTGTGAAAGGAGAAGCTCTATACAAAGTCCAACAAGTGGGAGTTCTGGTTGAAGGAGGTCTCATTATTGGGACATATCATCAAAATCAATGGGATAACTGTGGATCTCACCAAGACAACTACAATAGGGGGATGGATGAGTCCAACATCGGTAACAGATATCCATAACTTCTTGGGGTTAGCTGAATATTATCTTCAATTTCTGAGCAATTTCTCCAAATTTTCCAACCCTCATACCAAGCTAACTCAGAAGGGATTAAAGCTTTCTTGGAGTGATAAATGAGAAAAAGCTTCAAGGATTTGAAAAGGAGGCTTATCACTGCACCCATCCTCACTTTACCCACAAGTGGATAACTTTTTGTGGTATTCAGTGATGCTTCGATGAAGGGACCACTACTACAAATATGGCATTTATCAGTGCTAGAAAAGTTCATTAACAGTGCTAAAAAGGCACTATTAATCAAGGTTAGGATAAAGGGGGTTCGCTTTTACCAGTGCTAAAAAAAGCACTGATAAAGGCCCCTTTTATCAACACTGATAAAAGACCCCTTTTATCAGTGCATTTAAAAAGTGCTGATAAAAGTAAAAAAAAGAATAAAAAAGAATATATAATGTAGGGGGGAGATTTTTAAAGTGATTGACCACCCCCTTTATCAGTGCTCGGCGGACCCCCTCCCACTCTTCCACGCGCTTCCCTTGCGTGCGCATCCCCCACATGCCCGCATGGACATCCTTGATTCCACCCAAACTCAAACCCGCAACCTCTCCCCTTGCGCTCCTGCACCTTTACCACTAATCCATTTCATTTTTCTCTATTTAAATATATATATATATATAGTTATATTTATTCGTATATTAATATAGATTCATATTAATTTAAATATATTTAGTAATATTAATACAAATATATTTATTCATATATATATATATATATATATTCGTATATTAATATATATTAATATTTATTTATATATATAGTTAAATTTATTTGTATATTAATATATATTCATATTAATATAAATATATTTAGTTATATTAATACATATATTAAAAAATATATATATTTATTCATATATTAATATATATTATTATTTATTTATATATATATTTTTAGTTATAAATTTTTATCCGTATATTTATTTGTATATTTATAGATATTTATAAGATTAATTTTAAATAAATATATAAAATATGTTTTTATGTGTGTTTATAAATAAATAAATAAATAAACAAATAAATACATACATATATACAACACACACAGACACATAGACACACAGACACACACACACAGAGATTTACGAATAAATACATATATATGTGTATTTGAAAAGCCATAGAATGTTAAAATGACCATAAATTCTAATACATAAGTACGTTTCAACTCCAAAACTAGTCAAGTTAAAAATAATGAATCAATATTAGATTTTATATATGATACAAGCCTAGCAGACATCCGGATCAGAAGTTATACCAGTTTGGATGATAAAAAATCGGGTTATCCAGACTAAAATATCAGTTTTGGAGGTCATATGGGACTTTTTGGGCCTTGAAAAATTTAACTAAAGGTTCTCTTCAATAACTAGTGCGTAGAAATCATTGCAAGATTTGATTCGATATGCTGTAGAGCTCAAACGGACACCCGGATCAAAAGTTATTGTCGTTCGAAGTTTGAGTAACATTTTCAACTTATTTTAGATATTTTATTACTTTTTTTTTGTTTTTTTATGTCTTAAAATTGTTATTAAATGATTATTAATTGATGATAATTATCAATTTGTCAATTAATAATATTTTTTTAAATATTTGAAAGCCATTTTTACTAAATTTCTTATATATTAAATGTAATAAACTATTTATCCTTATCTAAAACATATTTAAAAAATATATATTATATTTATATCAATATAAAAATACTTATACAACAATATATTATTTTACATGTTTTTTTTGAAATATAAAATGTATCAGTGCTAGGAAAAATCCCTGATAAAGTAACCCCTTTATCAGCACTACTAAAAAAAGTGCTGATAAAGGTGTCCCCTTTATCAATGCTAAAAAAACACTGATAAAGGGGGACATTTATCACCACTAAAAAAGCACTGATAAAGGGTCACTTTTAATAGTGTTTTTTAGCACTGTTAAAAATGCCCCTTTTATTAAAACTTTTTTTAACATTGATAAAGGCCCCCAATTTATCAGTGGTTTTTTTAGCACTGATAAAGGGTGGTACTGTAGAAACCCAGTTTTTTGTTAGTGTCTTGGGTCGTGTGTTGATGCAAAATGACAACGTCATTTGCTATGATTCAAGGTAATTGGATGTTCATGAGCAGAATTATCAAAAACATGATCTGGAGTTAGCTGGGGTGATCTTCTTTTAAAAAATTTTGAGGCATTATCTCTTTGGGGAGAAGTGTGAAATATATATGGACCACAAAACCCTCAAGTATATATTCACACAGAAAGAGTTGAACTTGCACCAACGAAGTTGGTTAGAGATTATCAAAGACTATTACTACTCAATCCATTACCAACCTAGGAAAGTAAACAAGGTGGTGAATGCTCTAACTAGAAAGGACCCCATGATTATGTCATTAATGATAATTGAGAAGGATTCAATCATCTTAGATTTGATGAAGGTGGAAATAGGAATCATAATGGAGGGAACATCATTAATCCTTTCACAAATGATTACTCAAACATATCTTCTGAGAAGGTTAAAGGATTATCAAAAGGATGATGTGGGAATTTATAAGAAATTGGAAGCTATAAGAAAAGGGAAATCCTCAGTGTTCAATGTTAATGAAGAAGGAATTTTGAGATATGAGAAAAGACTATGTGTTCCATCTAGTCCAGAGATGAAGAAGGAACTATTGGATGATGCACGTAGTTCAAATTTCTCTATTCACCCAGGAAACAGAAAGATGTATTGAGATATCCAATAGCATTATTATTCAGATAATATGGAGAAGGAGATCACTGAGTATACATCAAAGTGCCTGGTGTGTCATCAAGTGAAGGCAGAGAGCCAGAAGTCTAAGGGGATGATGCAACCATTGCCCATACCAGCATGGAAAAGGGAGAACATCACAATGGACTTTCTCACCAGACTTCCTAAGACATCCAAAGGCAACAATGAAATCTTTGTTGTTGTGAATATTCATACATAGTCTACACACTTCATTGAAATTCGAGAGGATTTCTCATTGGATCAACTGGCACAAATATACATTAGGGAAGTGGTAAGGCTGCATGGAGTACTACTATCTATTGTATCTGATCGAGATCCAAGATTCACCTATTTGTTTTGGAAGTTTCTTCAACATGTTTTGGATACTGAACTGAACTTCATTATTTCCTATCTTCCTCAAACTAATGGCCAATCTGAGTGAACTATTCATACACTGAAAGATATGTTAAGATAATGCTAAATGGACTTTAAATGAGGATGGGATCAATATCTTCCTCTGGTATAATTCTCCTATAATAACATTTTCCACTCAAGCATCCAAAATGGAACCTTGTAAAGACCTGTATTGAAAGAGGTGGAGAACACTAGCATGTTGGGACGAAGTCAGTGATCGTAAGCTACTAGGACCTGAAATGGTCAAAGAAATGGTGGAAAAGTTGAAAACCATTAAGCAGTATATCAAGGCAACCCAGAGTGGATAGAAGAGTTATGCATATGACCATCAATGATACCTTGAGCTAAAATTTGAAGACATGGTATTTCTACACATATCTCCATGGAATAAGGTCATGAGTTTTGGAAAGAAAAAGAAGTTAAGATCATAGGTACATTGGCCCCTTCACGATTCTTAACCGTGTTAGGGATGTGGCCTATCAACTATCAATTATAGATACTATGGAAAAAGTACATGATGTATTTCATATATCACCCTTAAGAAAGTACACACCAGATCCTTCACATGTAGCCTCTTTAGAGTTAGCACAACTAGAGGTTGACCTTTCTTACGAGGAGAAACCAGTGAAGATATTGGATCGTAGAGAAAAAGTTCTACGAAATAAGATAATTCCCCACATCAAGGGGTTTTGGAAAAACCAAAAGTTTGAAGAATCGATGTGGGAACTGGAAGAAGTGATAAAGAAAAGTAACCCACATCTGTTTTAGTGTGGGAAAATGAAATATCGAGGGGGAATTTTCATAAGGTGGGAGATTGTAATGACCAAAACATTCATTAATGAAAATTACTCTTGGTATATTTTAATGTCTTCTTATGGTTATGTAAAACGTATGCACTTATTTGGTTTTATGTTTTGGATTTTCAAATACGGTTAAGAATTGTGAATTTTGCTAATATAGCCATTGAACAGCCATCACATGATTAGTATAAATATAGTGCTTTAAAAAAATCCAATTTACTCAGAAAAAGGAAGTGATGGCCTCCTCCAATAGACATTCCACATATGAAGACCATTTGTCGGAGCTTTAAAAGTAGGTAATGTCATTGGGCTTCACTTTTGATCAAGACCAAGATGATCTTGAAAAACGTAAGCTCGAGCAGAACTGCTTACGAGAGAAGTGGGAGTTGATAGAGATTACCACTTGAGCAATGTTATCTGAGCCAGCACAAGAGTCTGCCACCATCGTACACCTTACCCTAAGGTCTTATGTGGGTGTTACAAGGGGTTATGTAACAAGGCCATAGTACTATGATTATGTACATTATTCTTGTATAGATAATATACAATCTTTTTATTATTGTTACTTTGTAAATAGTTTTTAAAGCACAAATAATATTTTTATTTAATATTTTACTAAGAAATCTATTTTTATGAGTTAATGAATTTTTTAACTAAATAATATTTTAATAAAATAATATTAATAATATTATTATTAAATTATTTTTTATTAAATTTAAATTATTGTATAATTTTATGAACGCAATTGTAATTTTTATTAAGGTTTGAAAGCTCTTTTTGTCAAAACCCATGAATTTTCGACAAATGTAGGTTTTTATTTTAAAAGTAAAAATTCACATATATAGAAAATTATTTAGATAAAATGAATATTATTTTTGGAATAAGGATGTCGAAATTATCCAACTGTTAATTTTTCATAATTTTCTGTGACCGTCGATTTTTTGGGTAAAAATTAAATAATGTTTAAATATATAATGTGTTTTATAACATCATAATGAACCAATAGTGATGTAATAAAATACTATAAACATTATGTTCGTCCAATATATGTTTTAACATTAAAATAATTTTATTTTGGGTTTGTTTGATTTATTTTAGAATGATTTAGTGAACCCTTGAATGCTTATAAAAATTTTTGTCTTTTTAAATTATTTTCCTTGAGAGTGTGACTCACCTCCTCCTAATCAACCCTATTATTTTAATAAGATCATCCTTTTTCCCTATAAAATATTATTTTTCACTACCCTTTGGCAAAAAACATGGGCTGGTATGTGATTTTTATTCGTTTAATGTGGGGTTTCCTGAACAAAAATAGTAAATAATTCCCTCTCCTTTCCTATATAAAACCACCCAAGATCCCACTTCCCCTTCACTCAAAGAATTTGGAGTTAGACCAACCCCTATACTCCTCTCTCTATAATCCTCTTAAGGTTCCCCAAGCTCCTAAGAAGCCTCTCTCAAGCCCCTCCCAAGCCTTTAGGTTCACACTTCCAAGTAAGGGATTCCTACCTTTCTCTTTTTATCCAAGTTTTTTAATATTGTTATGCCCTTTTTATTTTCAATTATAAATGCTCGGGTATTATTTTTCACCACCCCCATACTGCCCTATTTATGTTTTAATGTTGAGATACACCTTTATCTCTAATTAATTGCCTCTCATGTACACCCGTTAACATGCTGAAATTCCGTAAGGAATTTTTCTCTCCTCATTTACATTCAAGTAATTTTTTTTATTGTGAATATAAATTCCATTACAACTATTGGGACATGTATATATATGACCCCCTGATATAAATTTCATGTAAATATGATGATACACCCATTTATCTCTCATCAACCATTTTTTTGAGTTCTTATGTCATGCTGTTATGTTGCCGAAATTGCACCTCGATTTTCCAAGCCAAATCCATTGTGTAGTGAATACCATGCCCATCTATCTATCAAGGGTATTAAACTTTATATAAATTAAATTATTTTTTAAATAGTCTCATTTATTAATTACACACTCCATTATCATGGAATAAATGATTATGTTTAATGAATCCATATTTTATGATCCATGTGACACACTTATGCATGAAATGAAATGATTAAGAAGTGTGCGCCCTGATAGCACTCAAATGGATTGGGTAATGTATAATATCATGATACGTCATGTGAAATGAATGTTGAATCATGATAATCCAAGTGAAATGAGGGTTTATTCCTGTTTCATGTGCAATGAGGGTTTACTCATGCTCTAAGTGCAATGAGACTTGGCTCATGCTAATTCAATGTTAAGTGTTGTTGCCACATCTCTATGTTATGATTATCATGCTTTATCATGCCTTTATGTTCACATTTTTCTTATGCTCCATTTATATTCCTATTGTCTAACTTGTATTAGTTTCCTCATATTATTCCATGTTTATTCCCTTACTAGGCTTTATAGCTCACCCTTTTCTTATGCATGCCCTCATGTTATCCCATGCATTGCTAAGTACGAGGGAATGTAGTGGTCATGTATAGAGAGTTTTCAATAAATATAGTTTTTGTTTTACATTCTGATTTGTTATGTAATGTTTCTAAGCCCCAAAGACACTAGTCCTATCGATCTTCTATGTTTCATCAAGTGAATTTTACGTAATAAATCAGGTTTAAATGTGTAATAAAAAGAAGGGTTATCATAGTTGGTATCATAGGATAGGTTTAGTTATTTTTGGGATTAGTATTAGAAAACTATATTTAAATCCATAGGGATAATAATTAGTCTAATAAAAATATCCGTAAAGTTTGGTGAGTATTGAGTAAGTGGTTTATCGATCAAATACATCCATTTCTGGATACGACAAGGTAGAGTTGGCTCTCACACAGATGTACCTAGGAGTGAAAGCTCTGACAAGGAGTTTCGAGCTTGACCTGGGGTATGTTGGTACACGAAAATGGGCCTTTTTTCACTCTTGGTTATGAATGTTTCAGGGGATATTATTTTTTAAATTAATAAGCTTAGTATGAACCATTATTATGGGAATTTAAAAAAATGCCTCTAAAAATACATGTTAGAAAGTAGATCATGGTTAACCTCGATTGAAGATTATAGATTCATAAGTTAAGGAGATAAATGTAATTTATAAGTCATCCATTTTTGTATTTGGATTACCCTTTATGTGTTGCCCCTAACTTTTCTTTTATTCCAGCCAATGACTGGTAATAGGAAGACTCGAGCTAACAAACGATGTAAAGATAAATATAATGACTGTTCTAATGAGATCCCCAATCTGATGGGAGTGGGAATCATGAACTTTGTCAAGATACTCTCTCAGTTAACTCAAGAGTTTCATAGAAACATGGGTCAAGAGGAACGTTCAACCCTCCCTAAGAAAGAACAAGTCAAAATCGAGAGCTTCATGAGATAAAAGCCTCCTACTTTTAATGGATCATTCGATCCCTGAATCGCCAAACAACGGATCAACTCAATTGAAAGGATATTATCCATCCTTCAATGTTTTGAACAATAGATGGTTATCATGTATTCTTATCATATGGAGGGTGAAACTGATCAATGGTGGACATTGATAAAAAATAAAAAGCCTGAGGAGGAGATCGAGGAATTATAATAGAAGAATTTCTAGAAGATTTTTTTCAATAAATATTTTCCATGCACCCACCAAATTAAGATGGAAAGGGACTACCATGACCTCAAGAAAAAAGATAACGAATCCGTTGGAGTGTACAAGGAAAACTTCACAACGCTTGCGCGATTCACCTTTGTCTTTTTCGTTACCCCTGAATGCAAGGTTGACCACTTCTTTGGTGGGATGAAACCTATCCTGTGGAAAGATCTGGAGATCCATGACTTCGACAGCTATGAGAAAATTGTCTGATGTGCCCTCAATGTCAAAATAGAGATCAACAAATATTAGGGGTATCATGGGGATTAGAAATATAAGGCGGATTTCAATTATGGATCTCTGATGGATAAATCCAATGTTGCTAAGAAGATCTAGCACCCCACTTGCCAAAGGTGAGGAAAGAAGCACCCTAGAAATCGTTTAAAGGGGATGAGAAAATGAATTAGGTGTGGAAGAGAAGGAAGCCTAGCTGTTAAATACCAATAAGAAAAACCCACTACTGCGACAGAGGAGAGGAACACTCTGTTTGACTCTCAACGTTCTTTTCATTTCTTCAACTACAAAGAACCCAGACATCTTGAAAATCAGTTCCCTAAGCCAAGTGTTTTCAGAGGCATCCAACAACCTCTAAGGCAGTAAGGGCGAGCTTTTCCCATCACTATCGCTGAAGTGAACCCTGACGACAAAGTGGTGACATGTATGCTAGTTATTCATTCAAGAATAGATAATGTACTTTTGGATTGAGGTTATACACATTCTTTTATATCCAGAATGTTTAGTAAAACAATCCCAACACCACCAAAAATCATAGAAGTAAATATGTCAGTGAGTACAACAAATGGGAAAATCATTGCATCCTAGGAATATAACTCCTCCCCTATCATAATCAGTGGATTGAAATTCCTGGCGAACCTCATCATACTCCCCATAGTTGAATTTAATGAAATTCTTGGCATGGATTGAATTTCCCTTTATAGAGCCAACATAAATTTCTATGAGAGGGAAATCACCCTTTATGTGGAGAATCGACCCCAATTCTGTACAAGTGAAAGGAATAAGATGAATCTTCTTTAGCTCCATAATCTCAAGCGTGAATTTTACTACCCTATGATCACATGTATTTGGCTCAGATGATTGAGTCTAAGGAAGCAACCATCCTTGAAGACATGCCTATTGTGAGGGAATTCAATGAAGTGTTCCCCGAGGAATTGTCTGCTCTTCCTCCTAGAAGAGATGTTTAATTATCAATTGATTGTATACCTATGGCATTACCAATATCCAAGACTCTATACAGAATGGTTGTTGCAGAGATTGAGGAGCTGAAGAAAAAACTATAGGAGAATCTAGATAAAGGGTTTATACACCCAAGTGCTTCACCATGGGGTACACCAGTCCTCTTCATCAAGAATAAGGATGGGTCAATGCACCTTTTCATCGATTAGCATGATCTTAACCAAAACAAAATAAAGAACAAGTATCCTCTCCAATGAATATATGACTTGTTCGATCAGTTATGTGGTGCACAATACTTCTCCAATGAAGATTTTTGGTCGGGATATTATCAAGTAAATGTGAAGATGGAAGATATCCCCATGACTACTTTTAGATCAAGATACAGGCAGTATGAATTCATAGTAATGCCTTTTGGACTCACTAATGATCTAGAAATATTCATGGAATTGATGAATAAAGTATTTAGAGATTACCTCAACAAATTTGTGATAATGTTTATGGATGATATTCTAATATACTCCAAAACAAAGGAGGATCATGAGGATCATATAAGAACTATACTAGAGACCTTGAGAAAGGAGAATATCTATGAAAAGTATACCAAGTGTGAGTTCTGTTTGAAGGAGGTCTCAATCTTGGGACATATAATCCCAAGTAATGGGATATTTGTAGATCCCTCCAAGACAACTGTAATAGAGGGATGGTCGAGGGAAACATCGGTAATGGATATCCATAACTTCTTAAGGTTAGCTGGATATTATCGATGATTTCATAGAAATTTATTAGGATTTCCAAACCCTCTTACCAAGCTAACTCGGAAGGGAGTAATGTTTTCTTGGAGTGATGAATGGAAAGAAAGCTTCACGGAGTTGAAAAGTAGGCTTATCATTGTGCTCGTGCTCACTTTACCCATGAGTGGATAACTTTTTTTGGTATTTAGTGATGCATTGAAGAAGGGATTGGGTGGTGTATTGATGAAAAATTTCAAAGTCATTGCCTATGCTTCAAGGAAATTGAAAGTTTATGAGAAGAATTATCCAACACATGATTTGGATTTGGTAATGGTGATCTTCTATTTTAAAATCTGGTGGCATTATCTATTTGTGGGAGAAGTGTGAAATTTATATGGACCACAAAATCCTGAAGAAAATATTCACACAGAAAGAGTTGAACATGAGAAAATGAAGAAGGTTAGAGCTGATCAAAACTATGACTGTACAATCCCTTAACACCCTAGGAAAGCAAACAAGGTGGTAGATTCTCTAAGTTGAAAGGATCCAGAAATTCTATCATTGATGAAAATTTATAAAGAAAGGAACATCATCAATCCAATATTTATATATTTGATGAAGATTTACATGGGAATCATAAAGAAAGGAACGTCATCAATCCTTTCACAAATTATTTCTCAACCGTCTCTTTTGGAAAGGATAAAGGATGGTCAAAAGGATGATGTGGGAATTCATAAGAAATTGGAAGCTATCAGAAAAGGCAAATTCTTGGAGTTCAATGTGAATGAGGATGGAATTGTGAGATTTGGAAAAATAATATGTGTTCCTTCAAGTTTGGAGTTGAAGAAGGAACTTTTGGATGATGGAGACATTTCAAATTTCTCTATTCACCCAGGAAACACAATGATATATCGAGATATATGAGAGCATTATTGGTGGGATAATATGAAGAAGGAGATCATTGAGTATACATCAAAGTTCTAGGTGGGTTAGCAAGTGAAGGCAGAGAGGAAGAAGTCTAAGGGGATGATGCAACCATTACACATACCAGCATGGAAATGGGATAACATCACCATGGACTTTGTCAATGAACATCTGAATACATCCAAAGGCAACAATGCAATCTAGGGTTTTTTGGATCGTCTTACAAAGTCTTAAAAATTCATTGCAATTCTGTAGGATTTCTCATTGGATCAACTGGAACCTATATACATCAAGAAAGTGGTAAGGCTGCATGGAGTACCAATATCTATTGTATCCGATCAAGATACAAGATTCAACTCTATGTTTTGGAAGAGTCTTCAACATGCTATGGATACTGAAATAAACTTTTGTATGACCTATCATCCACAAACTGATGGCCAATATGAGAAAACAATTCATACACATGAAGATATGTTAAGATCATGTTCAATGAACTTTAAAGGAGGATGAGATCAACATCTTATTCTGGTTGAAGTCTCCTATAATAACAGTTTCCACTCCAGCAAACGAATGTCACCATAGGAAGCCCAGTATGGGAAGCGGTGCAGAACCCTAAAATGTTGGGATGAAGTTGGTGAGAGTAAGCTGTTAGGACCTAAAATGGTCAAATAAATGGCGGAGAAGGTGAAAACCATTCAAAAACATATTAAGGTATCCAAAATTCAATAGAAGAGTTATACAGATAACTGTTAATGATACCTTGAGTTCAATGTTAGAGAAATTATATTTCTAGGCATATCTCCATGGAATAAGGTCACAAGGTTTGGAAATAGAGTGAATTTAAGTCCTTGGTACATCATCCCCTTCGATATTCTTGATTATGTCGGGGATGTGGAATATCGACTAGCACTTCCACCTACCATGGCCAAAGTACATGATTTCTTTCATGTATCCCTCTTAAGGAAGTACATACTAGACGCTTCACATGTACTCTCTTTAGAGGTAGAATATCTATAGGATGATCTTTCTTTTGAGGAGAAACCAGTGAAGATCTTAGATCATAAGGAAAAAGGTCTATGAAATACGAAAATGCCCCTCCTCAAGGTGTTTTTGAAAAAACCAAAAGTTTGAAGAAGCGACGTGTGAACCAAAAGAAGTGATGAATCAGGGTAACCCAAAACTGTTTTGGTATGGAAAAAAGAAATTTTGAGGGTGAAATTTCTTAAGGGGGAAGATTGTAATGACCCAAAAATTCATTAATGAAAATTCCTCTTAGTCTATTTAAATGTATTTTTATGGTCATGTAAAAAGTATGCAATTATTTGGATCTATGTTTTGGATTTTAAAATACTGTTAAGAATTGTGACTCTTGCTAATATAGTTTTTTTACATTGATCACATGATTAGTATAAATATAGGGCTTTAACAAATAAAATTTACTCAGACAAAAGAAGTGATAGCCTCCTCCACTAGACTTTCCCCAAAAAAAGCCCATTTTTTCGGATCTCAAAGAGGAGGTGGAATCCTTGGGATTTACTCTTGACTAATCCCAAGCCGAGATTGAATACGTTAAGCTCGAGCAGAACCATCTATGAGAGATATGGATGTTTATAGAGATTACCACTCGAGCAATGTTATCTGAGCCAATACAAGAGTCTGTCACCCTTGAGCACCTTACCCTAAATTCTTATGCTGGTGTTTAAAGGTGTTATGTAACAATACCCTCGTACTATTATTGTTTACATTATTCTTGTATTGATAGTATTCATTCTTTTTATTATTGTTACTTTGTAAATAGTTTTTAAAGCACAAATAGTTTTTTTAGTTAATACTCAACTAAGAAATATATTTTGATGAATTAATAGATTTTTGAAATAAAAAATATTTTAATAAAATATCATTATTATTAAAATATTTTTATTAAATATAAATTATCATAACATTTTGTGAATGGAATTCTAATTCTTATTATGGTTTGAAAGCTGTTTTTGTCAAAACCCATGAATTTTCAATAAATGTCAGTTTTTATATTAAAATTAAAAATTCACAAATTTATAAAATTATTTATATTAAATTAATATTATTTTTGGAATCAGGAGGTTGAAATTATCTAACAGTGAATTTTTCATAATTTTCTGAGACAGTTGAATTTTTGGGTAAAAATTAAATACCGTTTAAATATATAATGTGTTTTATGACATCATAATGAACCAATAGTGATGCAATAAAATACTATAAACATTATTTTCTGAAAATATTTGTTTTAACATTAAATTAAAGTGATTTTGTGTTTTTTTTTATTTATTTTACAAATATTTAGTAGACCCTTCAAGGCTTATAAACCATTTTGTCTTTTTAAATTGTTTTCCATGAGAGTGTGACTCACCTCCACATAAGCAACCATAATATTTTAAGAAGTTTGTCCATTGGTCTTATAAAATATTTTTTTCCACTCCCTTTTGAAAAAAATCATGGGCAAAAACCATGGTCTGGTCTGTGTTTTTGATTAGTTTAATTTGTGGTGTCCCAAACCTAAATAATAAAGAATTACCTCTCCTTTACTATATAAACCCACACAAGATCCCACTTCCTCTTCACTAAAATCCATTGGAGTTCAAAAAACCCTACCCTCCTCTCGTTATAATCCTCCCAAGGTTCCTAAAGTTTCCAAGAAACATCTCTGAATCCTCTTCCAAACATTTGGGATCACACTTCCAAGTAAGGGATTCCTACCTTTGTCTTTTTATCGAAGTTTATTAATATTTCTATGCCCTTTTATTTTCAATTATAAATGTTGGGGTATGATTTATAAACTCCACCATACTAACCTATTTATGTTTTAATGATGATATACCCCTTTCTCTCCCATTAAATTCCTCTAATGTACACCTGTTACCATGCCAAAATTCTGTAAGGAATTTCCCTCTCCTCATTTACATTCAAGTAATTTTTTTGTATCCCGAATCTAAATTGTATTATTATTTTTGGGACATGTATCTATATTACCCAATTATTTTGAATTTCATGTAAATAAAATTATACACCCTTTTCTCTCTCATCAACCATTTTAATGAGTTCTTATGTCACGCCGTTATGCTGTCGAAATTGCACCGTGATTTTCTAAGCCAAAGTCATTATGTAGTGAATACCATGCCCATTTCTCTATCAAGGGTATTAAACTTTATGAAAATTTACTTATTTTTTAAATAGTTTATGTATGTATTCCAAACTACTTTATCATGGAATAAATTATTATGTTTAATGAATCCATGTTTTATGATCCTTAGGGAACACTTATGCATGAAATGAAATGATTAAGAAGGGTGCACACACATAGAACTCTAATGCATTGGGTAAAGTATGGTATCATGATACATCATGTGGAATGAGTTTTGACTCATTCTAATTCAAGTGAAATGAGGGTTTACTAATTATTCTTGTAAAATGAGTGTTTACTCATGCTCCATGATCAATGATCCTTGGGTCATGCTAATTCCATGTTAAGTGTTGTTGCCACATTTTTATGTTCTAATTATCACGATTTATCATGCCATTATGTTCATGTTTCTCTTATACTAAATTGATATTCCTATTTTCTAACATTTATTGTATTCCTCATGTTATTCCATGTTTATTCCCTTATTGGGTTTTGTAGCTACCCATTTTTTTATGCATGTCCTCAGGTTATCCGATGTAATGCTAAGTACGAGGGAATGTAGTGGTCATGTAAAGGAAGTTTTCAATAGGATGTTGCATTCTATGATTTATGTTGTTATGTAATGTTAGTAAGCCCCAAATAAACAAGACATCTCAATCTTTTATGTTGTATAAAGTGAAGTTTTCATGTAATAAATCATATTTATGTATGTAATAAAGAGAAGGGTTGTTATAAACTCTCCCTTTCAAGGGTCTGAACAAGATCAAGAAATCCTACTCAGGGTCCCTTACAAGAATTAGTCTGAGGAAGAATTTCATATATGAGAGGAATAAATATATAATATGTAAGCTCAAATTCATAAGGACATATAAGGATTTACTAGAATTAATTGGGTGGTCTTCTGGTCACGAATATCCCCAAGGCCTACAATACATGTTTTAAAAATCCCCCTTAATAAGAAAGTCATGGAAACACCTAAGTGTAGTCCTCATGGGTCTCTATCAACCATTCCCAATTTATGGGTCCCTATAAAGATCCAATTTATAATAAGGAAATGATTTATTTGTATGTTCAAGGCCTATAGTGGCCAAAGAAATGAGTCGTTGTTGAAGGGACCAAAGTGGCCATTGGAAAAATAATCAACCTATAGGCAAATCCACTTGATATATTTTAACAATAAAAATTATGCCTTTAAATAGATTAATTAATTAAATTTATATAACATTTAATTATAGGTCCCTCACCATTAGTGTAGAAACCGAAGAACATCACATATCACATATTTATTAGAATAAATATGACGGTAAAGTATGGTAGACCACCTAACTGTTTTTCATTTTATATTTTTAATTTAAGGGATATTAGTCATTTTAAAAACACATCCAAGAACATTAGAGTAAATAAATAAAAAATCAATGAACTGATCTTCCTACTCATTAAAAAAATCAATAATTAATTAATCATATAATTTATAATCTATTAATTAATTAAATTCCAATTTAATATAGTGACAGAAAACTAACTGAGCATCCTACGACCACCATTTCTTCAAGCAATGCGGTCATAGAAACCCCTAAAAAACCACCGAACCCAATACCATTCTACAAATTCCTTTATTAAACAAATTCAATTTTAAATTAATCCCCATGAATAGTTGATACGGTGATATTCCTTCCCCGAATCAATGAGTGGCGAAAAGTGGACGTCACCTCCATACATCCTCCACCTAAGATTAATGAAATCCCCAAACAAAACATGTGATTTCACCATCCACCAAGGAAATATCCATCTTTTATCTAAAAAAATTCACAAATCAGAGGATATAATAAGATGAGAGATAAGAATAGGGATAAAATCTTGTATATTTCATCATCGATGAAAATTTCCATGAAAAACACGCAAACATAGGGTGAGAAGAAGGGAAAGATAGGATATTACCACCAAGTATGTGTTCCATGATAAAGTGGAAAGATGGGTTTCCCCCTTTAAAAACCTAATGGGGGAAATGGCCAATCCCCCCTCTAAGAAGTGCACTAACTAGATATTTTCACTAGTGTACCACTTGCTAAAGGAGCCACCAGGCTCCTCATGGGGCTCTATTGAACCCCAATTATGACTCCTAATCCATAAATAAAGAGGAAAAATCCCTATTGAGGGGTTCAAAGCCTTGGAAGTTAGTTCTGAATCCTAGTTCAAAAAAATAAACCGACCTCTTATTTGAAAAGTAAAATTCTTCTTCAATTTCAAAACCCTATAGAATTATCTGTTTAGATTCTATCCTTATTTTTGAGTAGTCCTATCTCCATGTAACAAATCTACTATAATTATAAAAACAAAAAATTTATTTTTTTAAAAAATTTCTAGTAAAACGTACATGATGAGTACCCAATATTGGTTTTCACATGACCTTAGACACGCCTTGTAATGATCAAAACTTTTTAATTATATTTTTTTCATAATTTTTTTGTGTTATTTTATTTTATACTCAACAAAACTATATCCATTAATTAATGAAGTGGGTATAATTAAAATGAGACTATTGGGTTTCGACTATTATATGACCGTTGGTCAATATAACCGTTGGAAACTATAATTTTAATGTTGTATTTTTATAAATACGGTTATCTTGGTTAATTAATAATAAAAGAAGATTTAATGGACTCATCCAATAGACTCAAGCCATATGAATCCCATCTGTCAGAGCTTGGGAAGGAGGTAACATCACCAGGATTTTCTCTAGACCAAGCCCAAGCTGAACTTCAACGTATGAAGCCTGAACGGAATCGCCTAAGGGAGAAGTTCAAGCCGATAGAAATCACCACTCGAGAAATGTTGTCCGATCCACCCCAATATTCTATCACCATAACACACCTTACACTTAGGTCCTATTCTGGTGTTATAAGGGGCTATGTAATGGGACCTTAGCTACATTGTGTAATCCTTTTATATAAATAAAATTGTTATTTTTTCTTATGGAAAAGTTTGTGAATTTAAAATATCCAGATAAATATAGGATGTGTATTATTGATAAATTTAGGAAAATGGGTATTTTAAATTATTTTTTTATTTATTAAATAATTAATAATGTGAAATGATTTTCAAAAAATGATCTTCTACAGTTGTGATCAGTAATAAATTTAGAGTCTAATAAGTTCAACTTGGTTTTTAGTTAATAGTGAAGTAGTAATAGTAACATACCCATATGAATAGTAATGAATAGTAATGAATATTGAATTGAAAAAAACAAGAAACTTTACCCATGAATGTATAAATACATTTTTGACATCTTAAAAGTAAAAAACGATCATAGTTTAAGTTTTGGTATTTTTGTATGCCATAAATATTTTATTTAAATTTTTAAAAATAATTTAATAATTTAAAATGGAAATTTATTTTCATAAAATTTAATCATAAATTTTTACTCTATTGTCTTATGGGTATACGTTATTTTTATGGGACCTTGTTTACTTTTTAAGGTGTTACAAGTTGAGTTATAGTATTAAAGTTGTATTTTTGGAATAAATAATGATTTTATTGAAAAATTAAATTAAAAATATTTAGAAAATTATTCTCATAAAATGGAATTAATTTTTGAATTCAGAGCATTGATATTAGGTTAGAGTGAATATTTGGGATTTTTCTGAAATAGTTGAATTATCAGTGAATAGTAAAAATGCAGTTTTGAGTTTTGGGTGTTTAATGAAATCATTAATGATGTAATAATGATGTAAGATTTCTGGTCGACTTATGAATAGTGATATATTCTATTAGGTTTCCCATGTGCCCAATACCATGGGAAAGCCCATGGTTTTGCAAATACCACTGATGAGGTGTCCCTTGGAAATTAGTAATTTATTCACTCACTTTTCCAATAAATACCAAGCCAGTTTCCTCAATCAATTCATTCCAAAATCATTCTCAACAAAGTTATGGTCTCCTTAACTCCCATGGAGTCCTCCCAAGGTGACCTCAAGCCTCTCAAGGTCCCAACATTCAATCTTTCAAAGTTACTCTTCACGGTAAGGTAATCTTTCACCCTCTTCTTTTAAGAAATGACTTCCTTTATATTGTGTCTTCTAGTTTCCATCTCTTTTTGTTGAGGGTATGTTATTATATGTTCTAATTACTGTAAATTTCATGTTAAATTGGTTATAGTCCCTTTACCCTCTCATCAATTTGTTTTCTGTATTTTTATGTGACCCTGTTAGGCTGCCGAATTTTTCGTAAAAGGAATTTCGTCTTCTCTTTTCTTTCATGTTTCCTTTTCATGTGGGATATCATTCAAATTTCCATAACATGTTCTTATCTCCATTTTATTCTATATTTATAATGTATTATAATTTATTTATGAGTATGGTACTCTTGTACCCTCTCTTTTCAATGTTTTATAAAACCATGTTATATAACCATTATGCTGTAGAAATTTCGCCGCAAAATTTCTATCTCTTCCTCTCCAGAAATTATCTAGTTTTATTTATGTGAATATCCAGAACTATTTCGTTTCTTGGGGTGTTCATAAATATATAAATATGATTTATTTGATTCTTGAATCGATATACATATAACCTTCACTACCTTTCCTTGGGTTATAAATGACAAAATGATCTTATTTTTTTTATGAACTTTTAAAACGTCACAATCATGATATGAAACACATTTATTTTATTATCCATGGGTTATTTTTGAAATTTTTGATTATGATATGTATGGATCCCATGAAAATAAATATATATTAAGGGTTCACCCAAATAGCACTCCAACACATTGGTTAAAGAATTAATCTCTAGAGATGACAAGATTCACGATACCTTGGTGAATAACCTTCGTAATTTTTATGACACTCTGGGGATAAAACATGGTGACATGTTTATGAATGTCTAAAGGAAATTTTGTATCCACAAATTCAAGTTATGTTTCAAGTTATTTTCATTATTATATGCCTATACTTCCATTTCTCATGTCTTTATGTTGTTATTCAAGTTCTTATTGTTAAACAAGTAAATTGATTCCCTTGTTTACCCTTACTGGAACTTTTGCTCACCCTTACCTTTGATGTATGTCTCTTGGATATGAGATACAGTATTTGTACATAGGATGAACCTATGTTGAATTCCTACAAGTGGTTTAGAAGAATTTTTATGTTGTTTTTGTGTATTATGTTCATGATTTCCAAGACACTAGACTTTAAAGATCCCCTGGTTGTAAAATGTAATGAGAAGTTATGTAATATAAAGTTGGGACGCTATAGTTGGTATCAAAGGATAGTTTAGTTATTGATAGAAATTAGGCTATGAAATCTTTAGGAATATTACTATAGAAAAGATTAAATATAGGAAAACTTCCTGGTATTTTGGTGTGTATTAATTAACTAGTTTATCAAGAAAATACATCCCTGTCTGGATATGAGCAGGTAGTGGCGGCTCTGGAACAGATGTACATAGGGGTAAAACCTGAAAACACCGCATTGAGATAGACTCGAACGGGAACTGGTGCACAACAATGGGCCTTGCTTCACTTTTGGTTACGACACTCTCAGGGGATATGTTTGGTTAATCATAAGATTTTTATGAATCTTTACGAAGGATATCTATAGGAATGTAATTGTTTAAGAAAGGTTTAAGTCATAAATCCTTTATAGTTAAAAGATTAATAAATTAAATAAGTTTCTCCCTAAGTTTTATTCTTTAAAAATGAAAGGAAATAGGAGGAACCGTGAAAATGGTGACCGCAATGGACCATGTACGGACAACCCTCTCATAGAAGCTGGAATGGAAACATTTGTGCGAATGATGAACCAACTGACTCAAGTTATGGGAAATAACTTGAATCAAGCTGAGAGACTGATATCACCATGAATGGAAAAAAATTCTGTTGAGTCCTTTATGTGTCAACAACTACCAACCTTCAGTGGATCAACTGACCCATTGATTGCTGAGCAGTGGATCAGCTCTATTGAGAAGATCTTTTCTGTACTCCAATGTTTAGAGCAAGAGAAGTTCACCCTGGCTGTCTATCGCTTAGAAAGAGAAACAGGTCATTGGTGGGAGCTAATTAAAAACACAATGCAAAGAGTTTAGGTTGAAGCTATGGAGTGGGAAGAGTTCATAGGGATCTTCTTCCGTAATTATTTCCCTCTTTCCAGGAGAAAAAGAATGTAGAAGGATTTTCTCGAGCTGAAGCAGAAGGAGAATGAATCTGTGGGAAGCTACGAGATGAACTTCACAAGGCTTTCATGTTACAACTCTAGCTTTCTCATGGATCCAAATGGAATGGTTGATAGATTATTTTGTGGACTGAGACCTCATCTCCAGAATAATTCAGCCAACCGAGATTATGAAAGCTATGATGAGGTTGTGTGAAGTGTGATGATAGTCGAACTAGAGTTTGGTGAGACGTAGGGGTCTCATAAATCCAATGAAAAAAGAGATCAATGGATTCAAGATTAGAGAGGAGCTTTGATCAAGGAAGATGAGGCAAGAAAGTGCAACATCCCACGTGTAATAAATGTGGATAGAATCATTTGGGGAACTGCCTGCTCGGGAGCGGTAAATGCTACAAGTTTGGAAGAGATGGCCATATTGCGAGGAATTTTCATAGTGAGGTGAAACCTCAACATGAAAACACTAACGATAAGGGAAAGATGGTGCAAGCCCTACCCGATGTCCAATGCTTTAAGTGTGGACAACTGGGGCACTTTGACAATCACTGTCCAAATCTGAGGGCAGTGGAGGGGAACCACCATCAGCCTCAGCAAAGGCCAAGGGAGCAAGGTCGTTCTTTTTCTATCATGAAAGCTGAAGTTAAAGCTCCAAATGATGTGGTAGTAGGTACTATTGTTGTTCTATCAAAGATAACAAGTACTTATTTTGATTCAGGTTCTACACATTCCTTTAATTCCTCCATGTTTGCAAAGAATATAGAATCAAACCCCTGACTTGTTAAAAGTAGAGTTATCAGTCAAGACTCCTGGTGGGAATATCCAAGCATCGTCAATGTTTAGAAACTCTATTATTTACTTTGTTGATCCCAATCTTATCGCAAATCTAGTAGTCATTCCCATGATGGAATTCGATATTATACTAGGGATGGACCGACTCTCAAAGTATAATGCTAGGATCAAGTGCAGAAGTAATGGAATCTTAGTAGTCTTGAATGGAAAACCTTCAGTTATCTTCCAAGGAGAGATATCTCAACATGATCTTTGTCTAAAAGAACCTCTTATATCATTCTTTATGGAATTGATTGGTGAAGAAGAAGAAGGAAATTAGAGTTTGAGGATAGAAAATGTTCCCATCATCCAGGAATACATTGATGTATTTCCTGAGGAGTTTCCCGGACCTCCCCCAAAAAGAGAGGTAGAGTTCTCCATTGAACTCATACCTGGATCTCATCTAATATCAAAGAACCTGTATAGGATGGAAAATGTGGATTTGGAGGAATTATAGAAACAACTCCAATATCTTTTAGAGAAGGGGTTAATCTGACTGAGTGTGTCTCCTTGGGGAGAACTTGTTCTCTTTGTAAAGAAGAAGGATGGATCGATGAGGATATGAATTGATTATAGAGAACTGAACAAAATCATAGTAAAGAAAAAATACCCTCTTTCGAGAATTGATGAATTATTTGACCAACTTCGTGGGGCTCAATTCTTCTCTAAGATTTATCTTCGATCTGGTTATCATTAATTGAGGGTGAATAGAGAAGATATTCCAAAAACTACCTTCCGATAAAGATATGGACATTATGAGTTTGTTGTTATGCCTTTTGGACTGACTAATGCACCTTCTATTTTTATGGATTTGATTAATAGAGTCTTTAAATACTACCATGATAACTTTTTGGTAGTTTTTATTGATGATATTCTAATATACACCAAAAGTTGTGAAGAGCATGACAATCATCTAAGGGTTATTTTACAAACTCTATGGAAGGATAGAATTTTTGGAATGTTCAGTAAATGTGAATTATGGTTACAAAAAGTTGCATTCTTGGGGAACATTGTTACCGATGAAGGAATCACAGTTGACCTTGCAAAAGAAAAAGTTATAGAGGAGTGGCCTCAGCATACAACAATAAGTGAGATTCATAGTTTCCTTAGATTAGTGGGTTATTATAAGAGGTTTGTGAATAACTTTTCACAACTTTCTAATCCATTAACGAAGTTAACTCGAAAAGGGGTCAAGTTCATATGGACAAAGGAGTATGAAGAAAGTTTCCAAGAGTCGAAGAAGATATTGGTTACTACACCTATGTTAACTCTGCCCTCACATAGAGAAAGATTCGTTAGTTTTAGCGATGTATCTCTGAAAGGGCTTGGGTGCATCCTCATGAAAAATGACACGTTCATTGCTTAGGCATCTCGACAATTGAAGAATCATGAGCAGAACTATCCTTTGCATGATCTGAAGCTAGCTGCGGTCGTTTTTTGATCTGAAGATATAGAGGAACTATCTTTATGGGGAGAAATGTGATATATACACATACCATCAAAGTTTGAAGTATATTTTCACACAAAAGGAATTTAAAATGAGACAAAGTAGATGGTTGGAACTCCTTAAAGACTATGATTGTTGAATTCATTATCATCCCAGTAGAGAAAACAATGTCATTGATTCATTAAGCAGGAAGGACCCAGTTGTTCTGTCCATTATGATGATTCAAAGAGATCCTTTGATCAATGACCTTGTAAAACTAGATAGGGGAATCATAATGGAAGGGACATCATCAACCCTAACCCAAATGATTTATCAACCATCACTACTAGATAAGATCAATAAAGCTAAAAAAGAATATCCTTTTTTACAGAAGAAGTTTGAGGCTATGAAGGATGGGAAGTTTCCTGAGTTCAATACTGATCAAGAAGGTGGAATGAAATTTCGTACAAGACTATGTGTTCCATCAATTCCAGAAATAAAGAAGGATCTGATGGATGAAGCTCATAGCTCTACCTTCTATATAAATCCTATTAGCACACAAATGTATAGGGACCTTCTTGATAATTATTGGTGGAAAAATATGAAAAGAGAGATTACTAACTACACTTGAAGGTTCCTAGTATGTCAACAAGTGAAGGCAGAGTGACAACTTCCTAAAGGGGTAGTGTAACCACTACCCATACCAGCATGAATGTGGGACAATATCACTATGGACTTCGTCACTGGTCTCCTGAGAACTTCCAAAGGAAATAATGCGATATTGGTTATTATGGACCGTCTCACCAAGACTTCCCATTTTATCTACATTTTTGAAGATTTCTATCTTGATCAAATTTCCAGGATTTACATGAAGGAAGTGGTAAGGATGCATGGATTTCCACTTTCTATCGTATCTGATCATGATCCAAGGTTCACATCGAAATTCTGGAGAAGTATTCAACAAGATCTGAGTACTGAATTGAATTTTAGTACAGCCTATTACCCCCCAAAATGATGGCCAATCTGAAATGACTATTAAAACAGTCATGGAAATGCTGAGAACGTGCCCCATGGAATTTAAGGGTGGATGGGATCAACATCCCTCTTTGGTTGAGTTCTCTTACAACAACAACTTCCACTCGAGAATTCAAATGACACACTATGAAGATCTATATGGGAAGTGATGTTGAAGCTGGTGAGAGAAGGATTCTTGAGCATGATCTTGTGCAAGAGATGACATAAAAGGTCCATCCATCCAACAACACATTAAGGCTACCTAGAGTCTGCAAAAGATCTATGCCGACAACCATCGAAGGGACTTGGAGTTTGATGTTTATGATAATGTCTTTCTTCGGATTTCACCTTGGAAGAGAGTCATGAGGTTTGGGAAGAAAGGGAAGTTCAGCCCTAGGTAAATTGTCCCCTATGAAATCCTTGATCGTGTCGGACTAGTGGCCTATTGGATTTCACTTCCTCCAAAGATAGAACAAGTTAATGATGTCTTCCACGTATCCCACTTGAGGAAGTACATACCTGACCCTTCACATGTACTAAATCCAGAGGTGGTACAACTGGAACATGACCTGTCTTATGAGGAGTAGCCGGTGGAGATCTTAGATCGTAGAGACAAGGTTCTACACCACAAGACTACCCACCTTGTTAAGGTGTTGTAGAGGAACCACAAATGTGAAGAAGCCACTTGGGAACCGGAGGAGTCTATGAGACAGAAGTACCCACACCTTTTCCAATTAGAGGGTATGAGATAAAATTTTGCTGATGAAATTTCTTAAGGAGGGAAGAATGTAACGACCCAAAATTTTTAATTTTATTTATTTCATAATTTTTTTGTGTTATTTTATTTAATACTCAACAAAACTATATCCTTTAATTAATGAAGTGGGTAGAATTAAAATGAGACTGTTGTGTTTCAACTATTATATGACTGTTTGAAACTATAATATTAACTTTGAGTTTTTATAAATAAAAATATCTTGGTTAATTAATACAGAAAGAAGACTGAATGGCCTCATCCAGTAGACTCAAGCCATATGAAGCCCATCTGTCAGAGCTTGGGAAGGAGGTAGCATCACTAGGCTTTACTCTGGACCAAGACCAAGCCGAACTACAATGTACGAAGCTTGGATAGAATCTTCTAATGTAGAAGTTCAAGCTAATAGAAATCACCACTCAGGAAATGTTGTCTGAGCCAGCCCAAGATTCAATCACCATAGAACACCTTACACTTAGGTCTTATGCTAGTGTTATAAGGGGCTATGTAATGACACCTTAGCTACTTTGTGTAATCCTTTTATATAAATAAAATTGTTATTTCTTCTTATGGAAAATTTTGTGAATTTAAAATATCCAGATAAATATAGGATGTGTATTATTGATAAATTTAAGGAAAAAGTGTATTTTAAATTTTTTTTATTAATTAAATAATTAATAATGCGAAATTATTTTCAGACAAATGGTCTTCTATAGTTGTGATCAGTGAGAAATTTAGAGTATAACAAGTTCAACTTGGTTTTTAGTGAATAGAAAAGTAGGAATAGTAATATACCAATATGAATAGTCATGAATAGTAATGAATAGTAAATTGACCAAAAAATATAAACTTCACCCATGAATGTATAAATACATATTAGACATCTTAAAAGTGAAAAAAAAACGATCATAGTTTATGTTTTGGTATTTTTGTATGCCATAAATATTTTATTTACATTTTTATAATTAATTTAATAATTTAAAATGGAAATTTATTTTCATAAAATTTAAACATAAATTTTAAATCTATTGTCTTATGGGTAAAAAATATTTTTATGGGACCTTGTTTACTTTTATAAGGTGTTACAAAATGAGTTTTATTTTTAAAGTTCTATTTTTGGAATAAATAATGATTTTATTTAAAAATTAAATTAAAAATATTTAGAAATTTATTTTCATAAAATGGACTTCATATTTTAATTTGGATCATTTATATTAGGTTAGGGTGAATTTTTGGGATTTTTATGAAACAGTTGAATTATCATTGAATTGTAAAAATGCAATTTTGAGATTCGGGTGTTTAATGACATCATTAATAATGTAATAATGATGTAAGCTTTTTGGTAGACTTATTAATAGTGAGATATGATATGAGGTGTTCCAATTGGCTAATACCATGGGCAAATACCATGGGTAAGCCCATGGTTTTTCAAATACCACCGATGAGGTGTCCCTTGGAAATTAATAATTTATTCACTCACTTTTTTTATAAATACCAAGCCATTTCCCTCATTAATTTCATTCCAAAATCATCCTCAAAGAAATTATGGTCTCCTTACCTCCCAAGTAGTCCTCCCAAGGTTCCCTCAAGCTTTCCGAGGTCCCAACTTTCAATCTTTCTATGTTACTCTTCAAGGTAAGGGAATCTTTCACCCTCTTCTTCTAAGCCATGACTTCCTTTATATTGTGTCTTCAAGTTTCATATCTTTTTGTTTAGGGTATGTTATTATATGTTCTAATTACTGTAATTTCATGTTCAATTTTTTAGAGTCCCTTTTTTCTCTCATCAATTTATGTTCTGAATTTTTATGTGACACTGTTAGGCTGCCGAATTTTTCGTAAAAGGCATCGTGTCTTCTCTTTTCTTTCATGTTTCCTTTTCATGAGGTATGTCATTCAAATTTCCCTAACATGTTATTATATACATTTGATTTATATTTATACTGAATTATAAGTTATTTATTAGTATGTTACTCTTGTAACTTCTCTTTTCAATGATTTCTAAAACCATGTTATATTGTCGTTATGCTGCAGAAATTTCACCTCAAAATTTCTATCTCATCCTCTCTAAAAATTCTCTTGTTTTATTTATTTGAATACCAAGACATATTTCGTTTCTTTGGGTATTCATAAATATATAAGGATGGTTTATTTGATTCTAGAATCAACATACATATAACCATCACTCCCTTTCCATGGGTTATAAATGACATAATGATCTTATTTTTTTCAAGAACTTTTAAAATGTCACGATCTTAAAATGAAACCCATTTCTTTTATTCACCATGGGTTATTTATGAAATGTTTAATTATGATATGTGTTGATAACATGAAAATAAAGAAATATTAATGTTGCGCCCTGATAGCGCTTCAATGCATTGGGTAAATAATTAATCTCTAGAGATGACAATATTCACGATACCTTGGTGAATAACCTTGGTAAATTTTATGACACCTCGGGGGTAAACCTTGGTGATATGTTTATGAATGTCTAAATTAAATGTTATAGCCACATATTCAAGTTATGTTTCATGTTATTTTAATTATGATATTCCTATAATTCCATTTCTCAGGTCTTTATGTTGTTATTCAAGTTCTTATTGTTAAAAAAGTAAATTGATTCCCTTGTTTACCCTTACTGGGCCTTCTGCTTATCCTTTCCTTTGATGTACGTCTATAGGATATGAAATGCAGTAGTTTTATGTAGGATGAAACTATTTTATATCCATAAAATTGGTTTAGAATATTTTTTTATGTTGTTTTCATGTATTATGTTCTTGATTTCCAAGACACTAGAATTTAAAGATCCTCTGGTTGTGAAATGTAATGAAAAGTTATGTAATATAAAGGCGGGATGCTATATGCCTCCCCATACTCTAATGGCTACTGATTAATAAATAGTGTTAGATAATACTTAATAGATTGAAAATACCCATGATATCATAACCATAAATAAATAATAAATACAATAATCAATAAAATAAATAAAAAATGAAATATAGAATTATAGTGTATGTTTAACCATAATAAATATCATACACTATATTATAGAAAATGGATCCCAAGGCATATCAAGTAAGTCATGCATTAAATTAATACCACTAAATTAGTTGATCATGTACATTTTGAAGACCCACCCTGATGGAACTCCACCTAAGTTGGAAATAATTTAGAGTGTGACCCACAAAGCCCACATTCAAAAGGTCATGTATTGGAGACCAGTACCAACAATATATCATTATATATATATTGAAGAAAATTATCTTTTTAAATAAAAACACTATATCAATAAGAATAAAATTAATTCCTTTCTCAATAAAAATATATGAATAAATTATATATATGAATTTCAATTCATACAAGATAATCATAGAAATGGATAAAAAACCACAAATTTTATCATCACCTCTATAACTATAGTAGTGTAAAATACAATCAATATCTACAAATAGGTATTTTGTATTTATATAAAATTTCACTGAACACCTCCACTAAATTCCACCAAATAATCTAAAAAAATAATATATAATTTGTTAATGAGCTTATAATTATAATAAATAGGCAAATTTTTGAATATAGCAATATTAGAAAATAGAAATGGAGTGAAAAGGCCATAGATATGGGTGTGATGGCTATAACTAGTCTATATCCATAAAAATTTGGTGCTTGTTCCATATATCACCTAAAGACACTTGAATTAAATACCCATGCCTATATATTAACCTTGAAAATGTGGGAATGAAATACAACCCAGATAAAAAAATGCACTGAACCTGTAGTCATGGGTACAGGTGACCGTGCCTATAGGCCCCTTATGAAGCTACGTTATAGTCGCAAGCCACTATTCTTGTGGCTATATCATGCATATAACCCTAGTAATATGATACTATGGATATAATGAAACTAAATTGGTGACATTCAGCCACATAAACTGATATATGTATCTATAAGAATGATATATGTAATGGAAAAGGCACCTTTGGTAATAACTAATACACTAGGGACCTATGGGCATAAGAATAAGGGTTTGTGACTATAGTTTACAAGTACATGAAAATAATTATAATTAATATAATAATAATAAAATATTTTTTAAAATTCTTATAAACCCAAAAAACACATAGCCTATAATATATTTATATGTGTAATAAATATCATAGTATAATGGAAGAATTTATTTAGTAACACCCATGAGACTCTTGTTCAAAATATAATGGTAGGAAGTTTTTTTGGAAAACCATATACCCACAGGAACTCTTCTCATGGCTATAGTTTAATCAAGGTGTAAACGAAAATAGCTAGGGGCCCCATTCCTATGTCTATATATCCCACATACACCACATCCACCAATTAAAGTGGCTATATATAACAGATATATCTATGACCCATGTTGATGGATATATCCTCATTTTCTAGAGACATGCCAATAGATTCCTTTGGATTTGTTCCCAATGATATAACATATCTCCCTGATAAAATGGGAACAAACCATGAACATTTCCATAAACTATTGATGGTTTTCTAGTTGTGTATCATTTATCCTTGTGAGAGAAGAATTCCAATCATTCAAGGTATATAATAAATTTTAAAAAATAATTAATCAATTATTTTTTCTCAAAATCTAACCTTTTAAACCACTTATAACTCAAGCCTCAAATTCATTGAAATTTACAAATCACATCACACTTCTCATTGTACTACCACACATATCCTCTATTATAAACAAAACCTCTTCTAATCCATAATTAATAACTATCCACTTTTCCACCTATAAGGACACCACTATAATAAATCCATGTATGTTTACAATGAAATAGACCTCAATATAATATATTTATGTAGTTTCCCACAAACATAGACCCTTCTATTTATTAACAAGTTGTTTTCCAGCTATCGATACCTCTCTTAAACATCTCATCCACCATTTAGATATCCACCCACAAGGAACTCGCTATGTATATCTTTTATTTGGTCCATTGTGAACCTTCTTGGACTCTCATTGACTTTATAGGTTTTAACTCTAAGGGATTTTCCCCGCCCAACCAATATCAATTATTAAATTTCCCTCTTTTATGTCTCTCACTATATTACAATGTTTCTTTTGAATAAAGAAACTCCTCTCAAGAACCTATATCATAAGAACCACATATTACATATCCACTACGTCTATCAATATAAACCTCACAACCACCTACACTGTCATCATTATCATTATGTATTAAAAATGGATTTAAGCCTTCACTAACCATTTTATCCCAACAATTCCAACACACATATACAACACACAACTAGATCCTTAAGAGAAAAAGAAAAAACACACATTCACACCACACTCTAAACTAGGTTTACTATTATATATATCTAAAATGGAAATTTCTTACATCACTAAAAAAAATCATATCCAAGGAATAAAAATAATTAAATCCTTATAAATACCAATAATATATCATGAAATTCCTTCTCATAAGATATCTTTATCTTCCACACCTTTCAATTTTATAACTTTCATAAATACTCACAAGAGAGGATTATATTTGAGATTATAACAGATTCAAGTATTATCATAAAATTAAACCCACTATTAAATACCTATAATTAAACCTACGAAAATTTAATGTGACCAATAGGCTATATGATCTCTGTGGTATACGATACATCCCTATTTTAGGGGAATGGACTATGCGGAATCTGTATTAACCCTGTGTAACTCAATACCAAATATTCCTCTACTCTAGATAGTATACTACCTCATTACTATTTAGAATATCCTTTTAATTATTTTGAACCACTCCTCTATAAGACCCATTTTTTTTCTATAGATGTTTTTGGTAAATATTTATTGAATGTGGAACACTGTTATAATGATTTGGCACCCCTTCATGCTGAATTTCAGAGGAAAAAACATCATCACACCACTTATATATTATTTAATAATTTGACAATATTTCTTACTAAAAAACATCACCAGAATTCATTAATAAATTCATTTACCGATTATAATTGAATACCAACAAAAATTACCATCATAATATACTTATCAATATATTTACACAATAATAACATGTAATAATTTACACCAATTATTTTATAATCTCAAATCTTATTATATCCCACCTTCATTATATATGTTCAAAATATCATAATACAAATTACACTTTTAATCCACCACATTTCTCATGAATTTAAATTATAATATTAAAATAAATATTCCACTTAAATTTTAATAACTAATACCATATGATTACCAATTTTTTCCAATAATTCATCATATCATGAATCATTTTCATTTCTCTTTTACTTTAATTATAATAATTCTATCAATATCATATTTCCAATTTACTATGAAATTAGTATATTAGATTATTATAAACTATCTACCCATCATGAAAGGAAAAATCTAATTAGATTCACAAGGATAAATTGGAAGATAATAATTTAGAGTCACCTATCACAATTTCTCTATGAACAAAAAAAATACAATCCTATGATTATCTCCAAAAATCACTCATCTAATTCAATTATTCATTCTACCATTCATTGATCCACAAGAGAGAACCGATATTATAAGGGTTTTTCTATTGATGGAAAAGAAATAGTATATAATAACTGTTTATGGTTAAAATAAGGAATATAAAGAATAAATTCTTTAATTTGATACCCATCAATTCCATTCCAAAACTCTCATATAGAAATATCTTTTTAGAAAACCCCCATTCAATCCATTTTCAAGAGAATGTGTTATGCTGTAAATTAAAAAAATATTAAGTATTAAATTCCTTTAATATTTAACTTCATATCCACCAAATATACATCTCACAAGAATAAATAAAATTACTTTATAAAAATAATCCTTTAAAAATGAATTACATAAAAAAATATTTTTAATTTAATTTCACTAATTCTGTAAATTTACCAAATGATAATAACACACCTTAGAAAAATATGAAAATACAACCATAGTGAAATAATCATATCCCAAATCTAATGGAAGGATAAAATTTTCATTATGAAACTAATAATCTTTTTTACCATTAATAGACAAAAAAATCAAAATTTCACAAAATCCTAAATTTTTAAAAATATTAATCGATAAACTATACACCTCTTAAAATAATATGTGTCCCAAAAAATACTCAACTATAATAATTAAAGTTGAAATAATATCATAGTGTTAACTAAATAAACTTTTACAATTGTAATAAAAATTACATATCAAACACAATAAGAAAAAACTAAAAAATAGGATATTGATCTGGTATTATAATCCCCTCTCCCATATTTCTTCCTCTACATCGTCTTGTCCCCTAATAATTTTTAACTAAGGAATATATTTTCTACCTAATATTTTCTCTCATTGATTGTAAATTTCCATTGGATATTCCACAAAATTAAATTCTTCCATAATATTAATATCATCAAAATCAATCATATGGGAATGACTAGGATATTACTTTTCAAGATGATACATGTAAAATATTTCATGAATAATGTCTTATTATAGAGATAAATCAACCAAATAAGCTTACTATCCAACCAAATAAATCATTTTAAAAGGTCCAATAAATTTGGGTAATAACATTTTCCCCTTACCAATCCTTTATTGTCATTGTCAAGGAGAAGTTCTCAAGAACATATGATCTTAAAAAATAGAATCCAATGGTCTACTCCTATAATCAACGGGGAATTTTTCCTACTCTAAGTTTTAATCAAATGTCCCTAAAAGACTTAAGAATTATATATAATATTTAACCACAATATTGACCCATCTAATGATTTAACCCCAATATGACATGGTTATCCATACAAATCCTTATAAGGTGCTATAGAAATGGAGGAATTATAACTGTCATTATATGAAAATTCTACCAAAGTTAAATGATCTACCCATGATCCTATATAATATAAGATATATCCCATCAATATACAAGACAAGGTTAAGAATGTCCTATTAGTTTGTTAATCAATATATTGGTATAATATTGTTTAATGGAAAAATTTATTACTAAAGGCATGATATAATCTGTTATACCTTTTTTATATAAAATGAAAATCACAATCAGATAATATCATCCATACAAAAAAATGAATATTCAACTAATTTATCTCATAATGAATATCTAAGCTATAAAATGATCAATATTTATTAATTACTAAAGAATGATATGATTTCATTTATCAATTAATAGTAACCTAAATAGAATTAGTTCCATTCAATTCATAAAAAAATGTCTACTAAATCCATATAAATTTCCTCCCACATCAGATGGGTATCCACTAATGGTTTGTCTTTTGGTGAGACCAAGAACTATAGAAAATGGGGGGATTTTGTGCAGAGATTTTGGTACGGATTTTCAAAACTAGTGTTCCCAAAATATGTGAGGAAGGGAGGAGAAGAGGTTCCCTTTTTATGTAAAGGGAGAGGAACCCTTGGAAATACATAAAGTATTAAATTAATATAATATAAATTTCTCCTTCAATTGGAAAATTTTTACATATTTAGAATCTTTTATGATTATTAGTGAAAACACTATCATGGAATAATTTTTTTCTTGTTTATGTGAAATTATAACCATTATCTCTTAATTTTAACCCCACTATTACACTTTTGATAATTACAATGATATAAATTCTTTTTACACTTTAGGGGTAAATAAATATACTATATGAGTAAAAGAGAACAATAAGTGGAAAATGGTTCATATTATCAACCATATCCCATTCACTTATTGAATATAATATTTGAATAATTTTTAAATCATTTAATAAATTATTGATTAATAAAATGTACCATTAATGTAATTTCCAAGACCAATTATATAGTTTGACTTTAATGACATCATGATAATACTGGAATTAGAATATTAAATTTTAAAATGTCACTAATATTTCATATTTATCAAAAAAAATTCATTGAACAAACTAATTCATCCAAAGTTTATCACTTTTAATGCTTTTTAATATCATTTAATTGATATTTATATTAGAAAAACAAGAATTATGTCGGGATTGGATTATAATTTAATTTAATTATTTCATAAATAAAATTAAAATCAGATTTATACGATTAAAAAATCATTAATATTTCAAATAAACATTTATAACCAAAGATATCCACTTTCTAACCCTTTTAAAAATACCTGATATGTTAAAACAAAGAGTCTCATTTTTCTCATATTCATTACTTAAAATAATATTAAGGACATTATCAATGAAAAGTGGTAATAAATGTACACATTTTATAATATTTTCTGTTTATGGATGAAAAAATCTTATCAAATAAAAAATTACATGGTTTAAGGATATTTTTAAGTATTATCCATTGTTTTAATCCTATTATACTTGATTTACCCTTACTCAGGTGACAAATATTAACTATAGTTACTATTCCTAATGAAAAAAATAAAAGGGAAATATTTACCAAATTTCAACCTTCTAATTAAAAATATGGAATCACTTTTAAACATTTAATTTCTATAAGTGGTATAATTTGTTTTACATAAATCCATAAACCACAATGGAAAATATTTTTTAGAATAATGTGTTTTTATGCCATAAAAATGTACTCATACCATATCAATTTTAATTTTTATTCATAATAACTTAATTATATTATATTTAATTAAAGGGTACTTATATTACCTTAAGTACAATTTAAAATAAAAATGGAAATTTTTAAATTATATGATTTAGGGAAAAGAAATAACAGTTTTCAAAAAAGCTGTATTTTTCACTATTCGTTGAAATGGAAATATTTTCAAAAAATCCAAAAAATTAACCCTAACCTAATTTTTGTATAATTATCTAAAAAATTATATGAATTTATAAAAATAATATTAATAAAAAATTTATGAATTAATTACAATATGTGCACAAAAAATGAATTAAAACAATTTTTTGGAGAAAAAACATATTTTTGAAGTAGAAAATGACTATTAAAATTTAATTGATTATTTGATATTATTTAATAAAAAAATTTGAATTATATAATACATTTATAAATATTTTTCATAATTTTTTATTCCAATTAATACTTACAATTTAATGGCTGGGTTAAAAAATCACATTTAAATATTAATAATTTTACAGTGTATAATAATTTCCTTTAAGATTTGTGTTACATGTTTGTAAAAATACCATGAATAATATTCATTTAAACAAAAATTTCAAGTTTATAAATTCTACCACATTAAATACATTCTTTCATAATAATTTTATCTCATTCCATCTAAAAAATTAAAACATTTTTGAAATAAATTACATGAAGCATAAGATAAAACAATGATCATGGTCAAGGAAAATAATTAATATTTTAAAATACCTTTTTCGAAATCCCAATAATAAAAAATGTGTAATAAAACGTAATTTTGAAAATTTAATAAGGGAAATATGAAGGTCATCTGGAATAACACATAATCGAGTTGTCAGATTTAGAGAACATTGGCAGGATGTAAAAATATGGACATAAAGGAGAAAATAGAATCCATGGATTAATAGAGAGTGATTGAGAACATATTCATTAGAATTTTAATAAACAAAAAACAAAAATTAATAGGGTAGAAATAATACCATCAATGAATTACAAATCAATGTAATATGATAACATTTTTTTCAAGATCATTTTCCTAGTGTTGAAGGATTATTTTGCTGTCAAGATGGAATCATTAGAAAATATAGTTACTTTACTTCTTTCTTTCCAAAATAAAAAATTCATCCTATTGTTTCTCTTTGAGATTTTTTTCACTTCTACCTCATCTCTTACTTCAAGAAAAGAATATTCAAGATGAATTTTCGGTCATTCCCAAAGTAAAAAAATTAACTTTAAAAAGATCAGAATATCTAAAAGAGTATAAAGAGTTATTACAACTATCATTATAAATTAATCAAAACCAAAATGGTTATCCCAATATAATATAATATCCAATTCGTATAAAATTTTATATTAATAAAAATTATTCTCCAATGCCTCAAAAAAAACACCCAATGGTCAACATTAATCATTCAATAAATATCTAACCATAAAATGTTAAAAGTATGCATAACCATGATTATAACAAAAATATTATAAAGATTTGATCTTATATTTTTCCATGAACATCTTAACACATATCTCAAAAATATGCTAATATTTTCCATAAATAACCTAAATAACCATTAGTACATAGTAAGGTCATATATTCTACCAAAAGCAAATTCAAACAATATTCCTTAAGTAAACTCTTGTATTAGATATAAATATTACAATATAACATAGTAATATAATGATCCCAATATATTGAACTTCTTAAAAAAAACTTTTATCACTTATTCATCAAATCACATTTCAAACCCATGGTTATTTATAAGATAAATAATATGTTCCCAAAATATAATTACCATTTTATCTTAAATAGTTATAAGTACCTCAACATTATAGATCATTTTAACTCTAAATGATGTAAATAACATTAAACTTAAATGAATAAAATATAAAATAATTCTTCCACAAATAACCTTTTCAATAAAAGACATGTTAAAAAATGACTTGCATACCTAAAACATTTATGAAGACTCAATAAACATATCACAAAGTATTATCATAACATAAAACCTAAAAAGGTAATAATTCACTTAAAAATATGGTTATCCTTAAATTTAACAACTATATATAAAATACAACTACATCATCACTCTTGAAAACCTATATGAAAAAACATTCAATCATTCAATTTTCTTCTTAATCCAACATCCATGATTTGTTATCTTATATCATTATAATTTATTCCTTTAATAAAAAATTTGAATTAATTCCTATGATTCACCAATGTCAATATCTTCATGTTCTTACATTAAATATAAATAAATAAGACATTTGAAATAAATATCACCACACATTCCAATCCAAATTTCGAAGATAGATTCCCCAATATCTACCAATTTCAGTCTATAAATTATTAGAAAAAATTAAATCCTTTCTAAATTTATCTTATTACTTTATCCAAATATCTATCCAATGTTAATACTTTTAGATTAATAGAGTAGGTAGAGCATGAAAATTTCAAGGAGGCTAGAAATGATGGAGACCTAGCACATTTTACCTGACCAGGCTAACACTCTCAAGGGGAAGGGATTTAGGGAAATTAAATATGGTAGAAGAACTTTAAAAAGTTTTCTAAGAGGCCAAGAAGTCACTTGTTGCCTTTCTACAATGTGTGTGACATCTTTGTGTGTCTGATGAGTAGTCCTTTTCATTTGTAGACAAGAGAAGTGATTGCCTATGTGGTGATGTTATCATTGTAGATGGAGTTTTAGATAGTAATGGAGTCAGTCTCCACCCAATACAGTGGGATATCATAAGAGTGACACATCTCAAGTTCTTTTAACAAGGTTAAAGCCTGATCCATGAGTGAGTCCCCTTAACCGTAAAAATTTTAATGCCATCACAACTGAAAATTTATGGCTGGAGGCCACCCCTCCACCATACATAACACAATTCCTACATGAACCATAAAAATTAAGTTTCATACTTCTTGCAGGGGGAGTATATCAAACCCAATTACCATACAGTGATGGACTTCAGTCCATTTGGGAGGATCTTCTATTCAGGATGAAGGACTAGATATAAGGATAACATTTCCAATACTTAAAGGGAAGGCTAATCTCAACCACCATAGTCCTTGCTTAGAATTTTATTTCTATAACAGAGCTCAAAAAACCATCATGAACTAACATATTGTGAGAATTCGATACGTTTCAGTAACCAATATAAAAAAATATTGCCAGAGCCTTCAATTCATGAATAATGTTTGTTTTTCTATGGAACCATGAATAAAATAAGTTATCATCGGTGAGGTCTTGCACCTTATCTCCATTGAAAACACTAAATCACCGCTAGACTGTATAGGCCCACTTCGACACTAATAATATGTGAGAAGAAGATTATTCTTTTGGATTATGATAGCAAGTGCACATAGAGATAATACAAATCCCCTTACTTCTCACCCCATCGTCAGTTAGAAGAGATTAATTGTGTGAGAACTAGAAATGTAAATTGAGCATGTTGGGGATTTCGTAGAACCATAGAGCTAACCCTCATTCAACCTATTTGAATCTAGTATTGAGTTCCTACTGATATTACATCTTTGGGAATAGGCCTGAGGAATAACCTATAAAGACAAGCCTATCATGGTCGGAGTGAAATAAAATACCATAGGAGACCTCCATCTCATGCGGGTTATGAATAGCATTGATGTGGACTAGAAACCTGCTGGCCCGATAGATGGAGATACAAGGAGTTAGAAAACAAGGGAAACATAGCATGCTCTGAACCCTATTATCTCTCAAAAAATTGACTGAGTCCTTCTACACAATTCATCTAGTGTGTTCTTATAGAAAATCAAGGTGGTGGCTGATCAGATCCCATGTTCCATATCTTCTCCCTCCCAATCCATCAAAACCCACCACATATTTTTGTATGATGATTCTTGACCATATGAACATGTCTTCCAAGAAGCCCCATGCCATCTAACCCTATAGGAAGTTAATGGTTTGTCAAGCACTCATTAGCTTAATAACCCAATCCTTTACTTACCTTGCCTATCTATCCCATGAAACCCAATGGTACCAACCTTCACCTTGTTCATCCCAAATAATTACTGAGAGAAATTTATCAATATTTTTTAGCATATTATTAGGGGTATTTATTACCTATATAACATGAATGGTTATCTAATTAAGAATGCTTTTAGAAAGGGTGATACGTCCCCCAAAAGATGGAAAGGAATTTTTCTAATTAAAAATGCAGAATGAAAATTTATCCACCAAGAAATCAAAATGATGAATCTTGGTCCTTCTTGGTGAGAGAGGAGCCCCCATATTGTTCATGGGAAAGTGTTTATGTGAATTTCCAACATCTATTAAATTTAATTTCTATTTTTATCCAATTAGTTCTTGGAAGTAAAAACATAACTTTTCTATCTCCTAATAACTTGACCACTCTATTTGCTACAAGTGTCAAATATGTAGTTAATCTCATGGATGGAATGGGTATTTCCATTAGAAAAGAGGGTAAAATCATCATAAAATAATAGGTGTGAAATACCAGTGATGTTCGAACTGCACCGATAAGGATTCAAGTATCCCTCTTGCATGTATTAATTCGTATACCCATCGAAAGAATCTTGGATCATGATGAAGATAATAGGGGATAAGGGATCTCCTTGGAAAAGTCTCCGTAGTTACTTAAAAAACCCAAAACTTTTACCCATGAATACGAGTAAAAACCCGGGAGAGCATATGCACCTTAAAAAGAGATCAATCACTGAATCATAGAAGCCTATACACCTGGTAACATTGATAATTAAGATTCACAACCACATCAACTTTCTAGTGTCCCTACAGGGATCCAATTTCTAGGAAAACCACACAATATTTTCTTTATTGAAACATTATTATATTATATTATACTCATATTATTAACCCATAATAGTATGTAAAATTATTATACTATCCTTACATAAATTATCCAAACCAATAAATATTTCAAAACCATTCATTTGATACCAACTCTAAGGACCCATCCTTAAAACATTATATAATCTTGAGTTTTGAGAGAAGAATTCAATTTATTACATTTTGAGGATATTTATAGTTTATAATTTTATAGAATTAGGTCATAAATCTTCCATAACAATTCCATATATTACAAAGTTCACACCTACACTCATTATCTATTTTTTTTCCAATATAAACCATTTAAAACAAAAAACCTGTTATTTTCATGAAAATCATCATGACTTTCAAAATGAATTCTTGCATATTACTAATAATAAATAAACTATTTGAAATAAATTTTAAAACCTTTTATGGTCACAAAAATATCAATAAGTTACATATTAAATGATAAAAGATACTTGTTAATCCATTTTAAAACCTTGAGATCATATTAAATAATCCACCTTTAACATAATAAACCATCAGAATAAATACTCATTTACTTATACTTGAATTCAAATTCACAATAAATAATTTTTCATAAAATTAATTATAATAAACATAAATGAAAAATCATATTCCTGGGGGTTTCTTATAAAATAATATCACCCTGGAAAAACATTATCTAAAATATATACATTTTAACCATATAGTCCATAATAATTTATTTCAAAAAAGATCATTAACTAACCTTTTTAAATAAAATTATTTCCATAAAAAATCATTATATATCATAGACAATTATTTATGTTTTATTTTTACACATTCATCATATAACCCTTATAATAACCAACACAAGAACCCTTGAAAGTGGAATAACATACTCAGTTAATTCTAACTTAATTATCAGGAGATCATAATCATTACCCAATGAATTGGATAGATATATCAGGTTCGACCATCATCATAAAAAATTAAAAAGAACCATGAAATACATGAACCACAAAAGAAAATTTCATCAAAATTATCAAACTCATAAAAATATACTTTTGAACTCAAAATAAAAACATTTTTGGATTTTAATATATACTTCTTCCTATAAATCCACATTTTAAAAACAATAATACCTATTAAAAAGGGAAGAAGGGTTTTATTTGATAAATTATGTAATATTATAAATGAATATAAACATAAAAAAATGTTTTTAGTTGCTAGAAAGGATGTTCACATTGTATATGCTAAAATTAGATATTCTTTTTTCATTTTTTAAATAAAGTCAAAACATCCTGTATGAAATATGTAATAATATTTATTTTGAAAACCATTAGAAGAATGAAAAAAGGGACCTAAAATTTACTTTATATTTTATTTATGTCAATATAAATATATAATTTAATGTATTTTATGAATTTGTTTTTGGATGAAAAAATATTTAGAAATTATATCGTTAAATCCTTTAAAATGATATTTTTAGGTATAATGTCCCTTACCTATTGTCCGACATGTCATGAAAATTATTTATCTTCTAGAAAAATTAACATAAATTAATTATTTAAATTATTAATAACATATTTATGTTTAATATTTATTTTATTTCACTTATATATATATATATTATACTTAAATACATAATCGATTAACCTCACATCAAACGTTTGAGAACATTCATCTTGTAAGTCATAAATGGTCAGGGTATGCTAACTATGGTCCCTAGGGTGATTCGTAAATTATCTATAGTATATTAATCATGATATAATTATCATGTGTATACTTTAAATAAAATTATATAACCATCCATGAAAATTTTATATAAAAAACTAATTGTATCACTTCGTAGACGTGATAGTCCATGCATACAGACAAACAATGTTATCATTTCTCAATAGATGAAAATGTAAGATAATATATTATATAATGTCTTTCCTAAAAGATAATTATGTTATGAATATCTTATATAGTAGTAAAATACATCATAATATCCTTCCTTGTGAGGTGGTTATGAAAAATGAAATGCATCGCTTCGTGGAGGTGGTAAATTCACATGTATGAACAAGAGATGTTTTCATTCCCCATAGGTTTGAAAAATTGATTAAAAAAGGATATATTATAATCATTATAAAATTTTATTATATATAAGAAAAAAAATTATTTCATCATTTTTAAATAATATTACTTTTAGGATGAAGAATAAATAAATGTGATATAAATAGGTTATTACTTATACATTCTATTTAGATAACATCTTTAGATTACACCTTAATCTTTATATGTTTGGTATTTTGGTGAGACCATAACTTTTAGAAAATGAGTATGGGTATGGGGAGATATTATTTCATGTATTTTCTTATATATAGTGCTAAATAGGTGTGAGTAATGGAGGAGTATAGGTTCTTTTTTATAAGTGAAGGAATGAGATCCCTTGGAAATACTTAAAGTATGAAATTAGTAGAAAATCATTTTTAGGTTCCACTGACTCAAAATTTACATATTTAGAATTTATTATGATTACAAGTCAATATAATATTATACAATAAAATTTGGAAAACATTATGTGATTTTTTCACCCTTATGTCTAAATTTTAACCCACCTTTAACCCTTTTGATGATTACCATGATATCAATGTTTTTTACTCTTTTACGGTCAAGAAATTCCTTATAAAAGGAAAAGTGACAAATATATAATTTTATTTTGATATTATTGACCATATCCAATTCACTTTTATAATTAATTGATTTTATGAATTTTATATCATTAAATAAAATATTATTTAACATAATATACCCTTAAAGTTATTTTTGGGACTATTCAAATAATTTACCTTAAATTACATCAATATTTTAATGGAATTAGAATATTTAAATTTAACCCATTTCTATTATGTTATGTTTATCTGTTAAATTCTTTTAACTGTAAAATTAATCAAAATTATTCAACTTTTAATATTTTTTAATATAATTTACTTGATTTTACTATTACTTGAACAAGCATTGCGTTCATGTTGTGTAAGAATTTAAGATAATTATATCATCAATAAAAATTAAAAATAAATTAACATGATAAAATAACATCATTAATATTTCATATAACCATTTATAACATAATACAAAGTATATTTATACCAATAGAATAAATATTATATATATTAAAATAAATAGTCACTTTTTTTTTATTCTTTACTAAAAATAATAATAAGGTCACTATCAAAGGAAAGTGGAAAGATATAGAAAAATTATATAATATTGGTTTTTTGTGTTCTAAGAAACTTATCCAATCAAATAAACACAATTTTTATGGATATTTTAGAGTCTTATCCCATAGTTTTAATCTTGTTTTATAGTTTTACCCTTGCCTAAGTGACAAATGTTCACAATGGTTACAAGTCATAATATGAAAAAAATAAAAGGGAAGCATTTTGAATATTTAAAACTAATAATTAAAAATATGAAATCCAACTTTCAATATTAAATTTACAGAAGTTTAATAAATCCTATTCAATATAAATTTCTAAAAAAATAAAATTTAGTTTTTAATAAATTATGTTTTTTTTATATAAAAACGAACTTATAGAAATATAAAGTGTTATGACGATACAATGTAATTAATTTGATTATTTATAATAAAAGTAAATTTATGTTAGTTTAAGGTAATATTTTTAAAATATTAAGTATTTTCAATTACTTTATTTAATAAAAAATGACCATTTAATAAATCGGCATTTTTCACTCTTCATTGAAAAATCAAAAATTTCAAAAAAATCCCAAATAATCACCCCAAGAAATGTTTTACATTTTAATTTGAAAAATTTATATTCATTTCATAAGAATAATCCCTAAAAATGGTATAAATTAATTATAATTTATGTTTAAAAAATTCATTAAATCCCATTTTTTGAAGAAAATATATTTTTAAACAGAAATCAACTTTTCAGATTTTTTTACATATTTTTCATAAAATAATTAATAAATTTTAGTAATATAAAACCATTATAAATAATATTCATAATGTGGTTATTCCTATTTATAACTCTTATTTAACAGATGGATTAGAAAAATTGAATTTAAATATTAATATTTTTATATTAGATCATAATTCGCTTAAAGCTTGATGTTTTGTGTTAAGAAATATATCAAGCATGATATTATTTTAAACTAAATTTTTGAGTTGTTACATTGAATATACCGAAATTAAATATTTTTTCCCTATAATATAAAAAAACATTTTAATCTTCAAAGAGATGTGTTGAAATATACCTCACAAAAAATACCTTCTTTAGGTAATCAAAAACTATATAACTCATCAATTTATCTTCCATTTTTTTAAAAGAATAATTGAAGTCTATATACAAGTAAATATATTACCTTTATTAATAAAATATGATAACCGTGTTATACATCTATAAATCCCATGTATGAACCTCCTATAATAACCAAGATATACTAAGAAAATTAAAACTTCTAAAACATTATTAGGTGGATTTCATTCAACAGCTGCTTCAAAATTTACTGGTTCCACATCAATATCATTATATGAAACATGATGACAAGAAAAATGCATCTCAAAAGTCCAAATTCAACACTTTTACATAACTCTTTATGAAATATTCTTTTCAACAAACTTCAAAAATATCCAATGATACTCAACCCGATCTTCAACAATCTTTTAGTAAAACAAAATATCATCAATGAATACTTGTACAGAACAGTAAGATAGTGTGTAAATTCTAAAATCAATAGTCACACAAAAACAATTTGTTCATTTATAACTCTTAATGGAATTACTAAAAACATTAAATTCATATATCAATATAAAAAATTTATCTGGTGGACATCCTTGTCCTTAAATCTCATATGATGATATCTTAGACATAATTTGGTATTTCAAAACTAACGCCCCAAATTCAATTGGTTAAAAACTATTCTATCCTATGGAGTTAATAATGATTCTTCACGTTCACTTAATTCAAATTTTGGTAATCTATATATAACAATGATCTCTCATTTACCTTATTTGAGAGAAATAATTGAGTTTCCCTTGGAGAGTTACTATATTGAATAAATTTTCACTATAAAAAATTATCAATTCATATCCCCAACACCAAAATTTAAACTATTTCAATATAAGATTATTTCTTAGAAATATTAGAAACATCAATGAATAAATAATTCCCAAAATCAATTGCTCTCCTAAGATGTTAACATGTATCCAATTTTGGGAACACATTGGCTTTATCCCACATAACATGGGTAAAATACCCTATATACATATTGAAAACACAAAAACATTAATCATTCTAATTGTGGAAAAATAGTCTATGAATGAAGATTCCTTTAAAACAAATTTTATTCTCATTCTATAATAACACCACATGATTACCATTAATTCTAGATAAAATCACCCTATATTGATAATAATCGATATAAGATTGTATAGAGTATAACCAAATCATACCAAGGATAAGTCTATATTTCTTACAACTATAAAAGAATAGATTTTAAGATATAATATATTTCCCCTCAAAGAACTCATAAATAAACACCTCAAAAAACCTCATTCAATCTCACACTAGAGTTATTAACTTCAGAATCCTCTAGATTACCCCAACTAGAAGTTATAACCATAAATATGGAATGTGATGATAAATTAATGTGAATCCCCAATATCAATAAAATATAAGAAAGAGTGGATTAAATTAAAATTATAACTTCAATAAATATAGTTATCTCCACATATTGAATATTTAAATACTAGAGTTTATATCTACTAACATATCATCATAATATTCATCCTTACTTCCTAACTCTACCTCTTATCATGTCAACTTTTAATTTATGAGGAAACAGAGATCCTCCATGATCTCCTCTTCCAATAAAAACCAATATTAATGGTCACAAGGTTCAATTAACCTACAAATTATGAAAAAACATTTTCTAATAAAGAGGATGAATAAGATTACTTGATGGTCCACCTATAGTTTTAATCTACTCACAACCCATATGGATACTAAACAAGATAAGAATATAACATAGTGATGTACCACACCTCAACATGTAAAACTTTTATAGCCTTATATTCCACCAGATGGATAGATACTAATAACAATATGAATATGTGATTATTCTAGAAACCAAATTTTATGGTCATATTTAATCCTTGATTTCTTAGATAATATATAACTTTCACATCTAGAAAAATCTGTGGAAAACCCCACTATTAAATATTAATTAATGACCTTGTCCTAGGGAATACATTATACCCCATCTTATCCTTATCCAATACCCCATCATGGAACTCAGAAAAAATATTCAAAACAAACATTGAATCTAAGACCACAATGTTCTTTGAAAATAAAATTCTCTATAAAATTTATTAGTAATAATATCAAAAGAATAACCCATAAAATTCATATACCACATATTTAAATCCAAAATCATATAAATCCTATTCCATATAACCAATATTTACTACTACCACTTGATTATAAAATTATAATGTAGGTACTTCAACTTGATCAAATCTAGAAACTGATTCTATCTTGATGTCAATAGATTATGATATCCTAAGCATAATGTCCACCAATAACAGACCAAAAGTAATAAAAACACAACACTAAAGGAACACAATTCTCAACACCAATATATAAAAATGAAAAATATTTACCAAACTCCTACAACTGATTCTCTCATTAATATAGATATAAAATATTTAATTTAGAAGTCACCTAAGGATATTTTCCAAGATATCACAACCTATGGGTCTACTCACTAATGAAGAGTCTCAGGTGCTTACTGAACCTTCTCATGTTAAACCTGATGACGGTATCATACAACTAGAATAAATAAAAATAGGTATACCAACCTTAGTAAAATGATATATATAAGGAATATATACCCATATTACAAAATCATTCACCACCACATAGACCATCACCTATATCACAAAAGACTCAATTATCAAGGCCTAAAAACACAAGATATATAAATTAAAACATATAAAGATTCCATGTTATTATCATACTATTCTATTGTTTTTGATCCATAGGCTATAAAGGTATTTATTAAATCACAAGGTCCCTTATGTGTAAATTTGGGTTTTATAGTCTAATTCATGTACAAGGATCAAGTAATACTTATATCTTACCTACTATGTAATAACACTAATTAATTTTAGAAAATCCATCCTAAAAATATAATTATGACACACTTTTTTCACAAAATACACTTCATAGGACTTCACTTGAGCTAGAAATTAGTTAGAGTGCAACCCTTAAATATTCCCTTAAATATGTCATGGTTTAGAGATATGTTCCAAGTGCATACCCCATACAAACGTGGAAGTTATTTTGGAGTTTAAATAAAAAATACCCATCCTCATAAATAAAAGAAATACATTTTTTAAACTCAATGAATTAATAATGACTATCAATGAATCTAATGTCATATAAGGCAAATCCAAAAAATTATTAAACTACCATAAAGTCTATCATCTCATTTATACATAAATAAATGTATAATTCAATTAGAATTTACCAAAAAAATAAGTTATTTTGAGAGATAAGCTTATCATACAACTCCAGAAAATGTATCTAAATAATATAAAAGTATTGTATATAATTTTGAGGTTGTGAAAATAAACATACAAATTATCCCCCCCAAACACCATGTGTCCAAGTTAATAAAGAAGGATAATTTATCTGTGTATAGAATAAATATTGTAGAATAAAAATTCACTCCTGAATCTACAAAAGATAACCATATAAACCACTTAAACGTTATTTTTCATATTTTTCACACTTTTTAGAACATAGGAAATTACCCATCAATCAATAACTCATAGCCACTAATATACCAATGACTAACTCTAATCAAAATGGAAAAATTATGTAGTTATAAACCTATAGAGACCACACTATAATAACTAAATGTACTTTTCCAACTATAAAGACATATCTATAATAATTCTATGTTGTTTTCCACTCATAATAACCCCACTACATATCACTAAGAACGATTCCAACTATTAAAATGTAAATAGATGTTTCCCATCTATTTGACTTTTGCTAAATATTGAGGAATTTGGTGGATAATATGAGGGATTATTCCAATTTTGGTTTAGAAGGAAATGAAAGATATCGTTATAGGATTCATTCATGAATTTTAATATTTTTGAATGAAATATTATGTGTTTTTATGATATTTTAGGTTCTATTTGATGTTTTAGGGTTCTCTTAAGGTCCTGAGGTGCTACTACCTAAGATTAAAACTTGAGGTGGTAGTATTGGTTAATTTATGGGCTTGAGAGAGGGGGGGGGGGGTAGTATGAGGTTACCATCAGGTTCATGGTGGACTTCTAGTGGGTACCAAGTAGACCAATCCTATTGTGCCCTTGAAATTTTGGCATTTTAGTCATTTTACCCCTTCCAGTTGATGACCATTTTATCTTTATTAAATCATATTCATCCCATTCCAATCAAGAGACCCTCCTTTTTCTCCTTCAAGCCTTTTTATTCCCCTCCTTTTTGATTCAATAGTGATCCATGAAAGTTTATTCAACCAATTATATAGTAATAATATTCCAATTATCTCATACCTCCCTCTTCTTACTTCTAATTGATTTCATTCTATAATAGTTGGATATTTTTCTATGATTTCCCAATGACATGGTGACATCACCTCAAACCACATGTCTTACACTTCTGTTATCTAAAGTATCCTAAGTGAGTGTATTGACATCATTTTATCTCTGTTTTAATGAAATAATTAGGATATTATTTTTTCTAGGGTTTCTATGTTATTAGGGTTGAATTAGATTATTCTTGGATTGATTTAATCAAGATTCAAAAAAAAGTATTGTTAGATAAATTTTATAGGTTAACATCCTAGTTTTTAAATAGAGATTACTATTATTTAATTATAATAATTATGTATTTTGGTTTAATTTTATGTGGAAATATATCTAATAAGTTTTAATGGAGAACCTATGAGTAATGTCATGGGTTCCCAACTCTTTAGTAAATTTATATGACATTTATGGGAAATTTCAACCATTAGTTTCCCAAATTTATTAAGATGCAATAAATGTTATTCTTGTACTATGAATTGATTGTTTTTGAATTTATTTTATTTTACAAAAATCAATACTATTAATTATTTTTGAAAGGATTAATATAATGGTTTCCAAAAAATTCCTGCTTATCTAAATATAAGTTGTATCATTTTATGCAAAGTCAATGTCAATAATGTATTGATTGTTTATTTTTAAAATGAAACACATAACATTATATATAGATTAATCTATAATGTTTTAAAGTATTTTTTTACTAGTTTACATATATAGTTTTGTTATCATAGAGACCTTTATAATTTTCATCGCTATTGTCATTCTTACATTAAAATTATATTATCCAAGAGATTTTGTAGGATTATTTATGACTAATAAGACATAAATGGTGATGACCATGGAAATACTCATTATGTGGATACGGTACTTATGGAATGAAAACATCCAAAATTTTAAGTGAGGAACATGTTTGTTGGAAGGTTAATAAGAACTAAGAACCATAGAATGATGTATCTAAAATCTATAAGTCATGTACCTATATCATGCACCGTCTAAATATAAAAAAACAAAAGAAAAATACCAAATTAAATGAGAAATGAACAAAAATAATGAACTAATTTATGTTACACTAGTATTTAGCATGGTTTGGATGAATTCCTAATCCAAATGAATAAAACTTCACTAGAAAAGTAAAAAATAGATTTAAAAAAAATGAATAACTCTCAAGAATAAGCTAAAAAATGATTAGGATTAAGGTTAAACATATTATTCAGTAAAAGTTACCCTAAAACCAATTTAAAGGAAACCATAGAAGCTAACTTCAAGTAATTACAATTCAATCACCATTCAAACATAACAAATATATGACCACATGAACTAAGCGACTAGATAAATTTCACTACCACAAGTGAGATCCCCAATGAACCATGTGATCAACTAGAAACTCCATAAGTTTACCCTTATATTAGATTATAAATACTAACATATATTTCCTATGAAATTTGATAAAAATGATAAATTACTTTATAATTTACCATGAAAGTCCATCACATCTCTACCTACACCAGGGTTAGTTTTTTGAATAGATCCATTAACTTCATAACTTTATACAATGTCTAGACTCATCATTGCTATTATTTCTAGTTTTGGAATTTTTTCAACGGACTAATTTTACATAGTATTAATAAAATGTTTAAAAAATTAATACTTTCTAGAATATTTAGTATTTAGTTAAAACATATTCTCAACACAAGTAAAAAAATATTCAAATTAAAAATCATTTTCAGGCTACATCATTAATTCCACGGTACCACATATACTATTTTTCATAACTATTTTCTTTAGTTTATGTCTAATAGTCTTTCACATATTTGAGATATTTATAGTTAAAGGTTATCCATGTCTTAAAAAATTTAACAAATTCCTTAATCCTTCATAAAATATTACATGGTTCAATATGGAATCTAGATTATAATTTAATTTTATATTTTCTAGGTCAAGTATCCCATATTCCATAATCAACCAGATGAAGTGGTATTTTAGTTGAATATGATTTGTAAAAGAGTGAAATAAAAGATTCTTATCTAAGTGAATCATGTTTTGGATGTTATAATACAAACATTAAATCACTTACCATAATCAAATATTCAATATTATACCCTTAATACACAAAAAACCTTTCTATATTTATGTAATTTCAATATATTTAGCATCCTAGGTTAATAGTGAAACTATCAGTTGTAATGAGAATATCTAGATTAGGAAGGTGCCTTAGAAATTAAATAAAAAACTACTGATGCGATTCCCTGAAACTATATCTCCCCCAATATAAGAAACCATAAATACTTGAAAATTATAACACATTATAAAATATATTTCTAGATTAATTAAACCTTTGAGATACTAGATGATCCAATTAACTGACTCTTAGTGACCCTTCACTGGATTTTCCTTAAATGTTCTGACCACACCGACCCCTTAAGTGATATAAAGACTTTTAAATACCAAGAAATACATAAAACATTACATAAATAATTCATATAGAAAATTTACTATACAATTAGAATCTATTTCTATTTTAGGTTTCTTCTCCTCTGAACGATTGAGGTGTCTTTCTAGGGGAGTACTCACAGGCTTTTAACCACCCATTCTAAATCTTGTTAATACTTTTTTAATATATTATAAATGGTAAAGTAGCATTGTTATAAATCATATATCTATTATAACCGTCATAACTAAAATATTATTTTTAAAACCATGATTCTTCATTACAAATATTTTAGACAAATGAAACTTTATCTCTTCTAGACTCTCCTTCCCAGGTCCAACTATGTGTAAGTTAGAAATATGGTGAATAACAATGGAAGTACATAAATTTTCATACTCATTTCAATAATATAAATGAACTATATTTATCTATAATAAAATCAATAATAATATAATGTTATTAAAGTTTTCATTCCATTTCCATAGTGACTACATAAGACTATGTATATTATTAATGAGCTTGTACACAAAGCCCTAATTATATTTTAGTAAAAACCATTCTCATTTCCCCATATAGATCTCTTAATAAAAATCTCTATGAAATAATAGAGTCTTAACATCATGATTTTAATGAAACAAACACTTCATGTAAATTATTCTAAGAACCATCTAGATAGTTGGGTGTTTCAGTATAGGAAAAGAAATATAACCAAAATCTAAATCCTTATGATTTTTATAACCCCTTAATAGCTCATCATGACTTATACAAGACTCTACCATCCACTTCATTATTCAGACAATAAATCCATTTTTAATAAGTTCTTTATTAACATTAGATATATGTTTTAACTCCCATGTATCAGATATCTTCATGGAATAAAATACTTATTTCATTTTTAATTATCATTAAAATGAGTCACCTAGTATTTTCATCTCACTGAGGTTATAATATTTTCCATCATCTATGAGAACTAGAATGTTAATTTTATACTAAAACCTATGTACCAACATTCAATTCCTAGTTGAAAACTTCACCTCCTATATTTTAGAACCTTTTCAGAATTTTTATTCTAAAACTATTCCCCATGCATTTATTATATTTGATAATTTTTGAATATTGGTCTGAAGTGCATCTATAAATTTATTAGTACATTACATTTAGAAACTTGGTTTTAGCTATTAAAATCCATATAATGTGATCTCTAAATAACCTGAAACCTATCAAACTCTACTCAATGCTCTACTGGTTCATTTCTACCAATAGAATGTCCCACATAATTCTGATATTTTTATATGTTTTCCTCATTGAAAAGGATTTTTTTACTCTGTTAACCTTTCAATGATTATTATCCAAGAGTTTGAGGCCAAATATTTTATCACCTTATCCAAACATGAAACATGTATCAAAATTATATTCAAACTTATCATTAAAATCATATTAATTGACATGGTAAAAATATTTACTTATTAAAAACACTCTAGAATATAAATTCCAACATTTTTCAAGACCAGAGTTCCTCTAGTAGTTGTTTTGCAAGATTTTTGTAAGTACTCAAGTTTCTGATATATGTTGCACAATTAACTTCTTTATCCCAAAATACATTAAGAAAAATATAATATACCCTCATTATTCTTTTTATCACTTTATATTTTTGATTCATACATTTTGTAATACCATTATGGTCAAGTAGTCAAGGTATAATGTTCATTATCTAGATTTTATTCATTTAATATAATTCTTTAAAATCACTTCCACTATATTTATCAGACTGAGGGAATTTCATCTCCATTTTAGTCTCAACTTCCACCATGAATGTCCATCTATTGAACTTTTTAAAAAATTCATAGTTTTTAAGGAAAAAAAGCCATGAATTCCATGATAAATTTTGGATGATGGTAGTGTAGTATATTGTGTGCCTATGAGATTTAACTAGTGATGGTTACTATACATCAATATAAACTAGCATGACATTTTGATTTGTTGGATTAATTCAATATATATTGAATGAGACATTTTGATTCTTTTCATGGATTAAATTCTCACATGTTTCATTCACCAAATGATTCATCTTTATAAATACTTTAATAACAATGTCACATTAACATTTCACTTCAATGAAACTATGATAGTAATGTAATAACTTTATTATTCTGGATATTGTTTCTATAGAATAAATGATATATTTTTAAACCCCAGCTATGTAATGAGTTTCATCATTCACACCACATGAAAAAAACCATGTAACCTCATATGATATTCTATACACCACTTATAAATTTAGTATTGAATCTGGAACATTTAGACAAATAATGGAAATTATTTCCTTCCACAGAAATGTTTTTCCTTGAAGATGAATCAAAAATATATTTTCTTTTAAAATTATAAAATATATTTTTCTAGAAACATCATTTAACTCTCTATATTTAGTGTGAAAAGTTTTATGACTTTTAGACACATATCTACCCATAAATCATTCTTTAAAAGTTGAATACAATGAAGATAATAAATCAAGAATCCATGAATCCATTTATCTTGTGAAACACACAACCCAAGAACCAATATGCACTTTAGCTACTATAATTATAAATGAGAAAAATCCATTTCCCTAGAAATAAAATACCTATATTAGTATTCATTAAATGAATTCTCCTTTAATATTTTATGCTAACATACAGTGTCACTAAACTATCCCACTTCCTATAATTATTAACTATTATATATCCACTCTTTTCATATAAATTTTATAAGAGTATAATCCCTTACTTAAATATTAAAAATACTTCTAATAAAACATAAAACCTCATTCTAGATCACATTATTCAAGATTAGATAATACATTTCCTTGATGACCAAGTCATTATTTTTGCTAAAATTACTTATAGAGGCCATAGTTACATGAGATGACCTTATATGTGATGAAAGAAGAATTGATGACCACATTACTTTATTGGACACCATAAAAATGAACTTTAAAAAATTTCATATCATATTGAAATCATTTATATGATCGTCCTCTGGCCTTTATTTTATCATTTTCATTCTAAAAAATTTCTATAAAAAGAAGGCTTTATTTTTCCAAGAAGGATTCTCATACATGTTTTTAAGCTTAGCCATAAATTTTTTAGTTTTTTAACTTATTCATGGTTTTTTATTTCCATGATCAGAGCCAACATCTTCTAGACCGAACCCAATTACTACCTTTCATGTATTTCCCACTCGATCATGTAAATTTCTTCCAACTTCATCCAGATCAATGGAATATTGAGATCCTTATAAAATAATTATTCCTCCACCTTAATCATCCTGAAACGAATGGATGATCCATAAAAAATTCCCATCCTTAACTTTACCTCTTCCAATTATAAATTTTAAAAAAGAAATTTCACTGAATTTGAAAAGGGTAAAGGGAAAATAACTGATGTATTCCAGATGTAGTTCTCTCAACTACCCTTCAAAATTTTGAAACAAGATTTTATACTTCTTATTACATAATAAATAATATCCTCATAATGAAATAATATGGAACCTAAAATTTAGAATAACATTACAATATGGTTTCTGATAACATTATACTACAGAATGATGTATCCAAAATCATGAATTCACACTCATTGACCACACATCATCCAAATAACTCAGAATCACACAGAAAACATCCTGAATAGAATAATAAATGAAACAAAATAAAGCACCCAATGAAAGAGAATAAGGATATTTAATGATTTAGATGAAGTCATAGTCCATGGTTAAATAAAGAATTACTTAAATAGTTAACAAGATATTATTACAGAATTAATAACTCTAAATCAAAAGATGAAATAATATTTGGATTAATACTAAACCAATTATTCAATAAAAAAGACCCCTCACTAATTTAATGTAAAATATTTCTATTAAATTTTAGTAATTCCATTTCCAACAAAATTTAACATCACTAAAATCTTACCACATGATCTCTGATTCTACATAAATTCCCCCTCCTCAACTTAAATCCACAGTAAAAAATGTGTGAATTTAAAAACATTACATGTTTACGCATACATAATATTTTTAATACCCTTACATGTTCACTATAGAATCTTGAAAAATTATTATACAACTTATATAATTTCTTATGAAATTTCATTTCATCTCCACCCAAATCAATGTCATCTTCTGAAACACGTCCTCTTACTTCCAAACATTCTCATATGTCCAAACTCACTGTTAATTATCATACTAGTTCTTAATTATAGATCAATAACAACCTTTTATCATGTATAAGTATAATGTTTTTACAGTTACCATTTTCCATAAACCTTTGTACTTATCTAGGAAGTATCTTCTCTTTCTAAACCTAACAATCCCCTCACACGTATTTGTATTAAATCTGACGTATCATAGCACTAAATACTGATTATTATTAATACATTCAATTTTGAAAAATCTTTATAAACCATTAACTTATATTATTAGAGTGATAAATTTCTTTCACTATATCCTGGATTAGTCATAATTCATTGAAATAAAAATAACCCTTGTTAAAAGTTGCATTGACACCATGGTGGAGACTGTGGAGTCTATGTGGGATGAAATTATGATACACTTAGACACTTTTTGTTTTTTAAACAATGTTGTTAACTAAAACCATCTTAAGAATTGTTAATAATAAATAAATATACCTTCTCCAATGAAGTACTATATATGTATTGGTTTTTTAAAATTCATTAAATTTTAAGATGACTATGAAACCATTAATTTTCATTATGTACTAAATATTTCTCTTGATTTAAATTTATTAATAATTTCTATTAGAAATTAAGTGTGAATTTTATTTATATGATGAAGGTATATATTATAAGTTTTTTTCCAACTATAAACTTATTTCCCTAAAATAATTGTTTTAAATTGTTGTATCAATTCAGCCATAGTATCACACCTTACTCATTAATAGGGTTACAATGAGTATGTATTAGTTATGACTAATAGCATAAATAAATCAAGGAATGTTATGTATACCATTTTTTATGTTAGATTTAATTTTTATCTAAATTCATTGAGGGGAATATTTATTTTTAACTTGTAAAATATTTTTCTCTTGTCTAGACATATAAAAATTCATCACATATTTTTATTTTATTCTTCATATTTTATTTCATAATTATATGCATCGAGGAATTTTCTATATAGACTTTATAACTTATATATTATAACAAAGAATGCCAATATTTTTTTTCATGATGTTACTTAAATTGAAATCAATTCATAATAATTGATATAGTCTTTATAAATGATGAAAATGAAATAAAGAGTGTGTATATATATTTTTTAATGTAAATTTTAATCATGTATTTTAGCCATTTTTTATAGGGTTTAATTAGATGGGTGTTTCCCCCAAACAACTATATAAACCTTCAACCACTCCACAGGATGGGATTATAACCTGAAACATATATAAAACTTACCCTATCTAGAGGGAGTGTTTTTACACTAAATATTGTTTCTCATTTGGATGAGGATCATGGTTTTACTGTTTAGGTTGCCTCATATTTTGTGTTATAGGATCAATGTAGGTAAACCTGGTATACACCCTATTGGTATAGATAATTAATTGATTAAGCTTATAATTCATCTAATAGATTCCCATTTATTATTAGTTATTTAATAATTATTTATTTCTTATAATACTATTTCATTATTTCTATATAATTGATTAGAAATTTTTATACACGCACCTTATGTTTCACTACTATGTCATGGATTATTGGTGGTTCCCTAAAATGTATATATTTTCTCACACCCATGACGGACACCGCTATGGATATCTAGCTTTATTTTTTGAATTTCATGTTTCTTGTTATTGGTGATTTGTTCTTTACTCTTCAGGTTTAGGTTTTATGGGATTTTGATCCTAACTGAATCAAATCTTGAGTGGAGTCTCTTATAATTTTTGATGGACATGTTTGATTGATTCAAAATGGTTTTCCCCAGTTTCCTTTATAGGGTCACCACATAATAAACCTCCTTTTGGTACTTAGGTTAGCTTGTATTTTCTTAATTTTTATATCATGTTATGGTCAGTATCAATTTTTTTTAAACATTATGTTATATTTTGGACTACTTTGGTATGTATGTATGACTAATATATTTTGATATCATTTATAATCTATATAAATGAGGAATTCATACACCAAGGGAAGGTGACAGTGTTTAATGTTTTGATTCTTAATGACAACTAGGGTCATGATAAAATTTATCTTGGAAACTAGTTTAATTATTCTTTGTAATCCAGGGGGAAATCACCTCTTACTTATATTCCATTAATCCCATTGGGTAAACATTAACTTCTAGAAACTATGAGGTGTGATTAAGTTGATGTGAAGGCATTATTTAAAGATATATTGGGTATTTTGTTCACAAAATTTTCCAAATTGTATCATATTTGTGCTTAATATTTTTCTAGTATTTTATATTTAGAAAAAGGAGATATGATGTAAGGACTTAGGTGGTGCACTATATATACTTTAGGATAACATAGAAACAATGGAAACCTATGTTACTCATGATGTCAATATGTTTATCATAGGAAATATAGACATTATTGAGATAATTATTTGAGTATAGTAATGTTAATTTGGGAAAAAATTGGTATGGAGGTCATAAGTCTCATTTAGGAGCCACTCCTAACACTGGTTCTCTTTCCCATGGTCATCTGGTTGATTAGGACCTGTGCATTTTGAAGTGCAAAAAATGATTAATGTTATAATTGTTTTCAATAAAGATAAATGAACTAAAGTAAAAGTGTTTAGAATTAAGATTTGTGTTCTTTTTCAATTGTGCATGGAAAATATAGATTAAATAATTTTGATTTATTTATATTGTGCATTGAAAATAAAATATATAAATTTGGATCTTCTTCTCAATAAACCCTAGATAGATTCAAGAAGTCATTGAAATTTTATGATTGATGTTTCATTCTCCAACTAGAAGAATGTTCTTATGATAATAGTACTATATATAAAATTTAATGTATTATAGAAGAATCCAACTAATGGGTATATTTAATAAAGACTATTCAAGAGTTCATGTTTTCCAAAGATATGATGATAATCCATCTAATTTAACAGTAAACATGAAATATATTATAATATGAGATAAAGAACTTTTTGATGATTATCTATGTTGATTTTGAGTGGATAAGAATACCTTGTGTTATTTGAAATAAAATAGAAGATTTAAAAAAATGGAGTTTGGAATTCTGTTAAGAATTTTAGAAAATACCTATGTCTAAATTCATATAAGAGTGTTCACATAATAATCTTCATGAATAGAGAAACACATGAGGGGGTTTTTTGTATTCATATCGGTGTAAGAAGATTTAGTATATGGAAATCCATGTAAGGGGATTTAGATGAGTGTTATCAATATAACCAGATCCAAACATATAGAGATCCACATATAAGGATCCAAATATGAAGATCCTAATATGAGGATTCATGTATAAAGATTAATATATGGAGATTCACATTAGATTTATGAATATAAAGAGATTCATGTATGGGGATCATTTAACCTTACATTTATATTTATAATTCCATAGTTATTTTTTCTAGATAATATATAAAATAAAATTAACCAATTATAGATCTAATCATCAATGGAGTTATACATTTTAAAGAGATTAAAATTCAGGGTGATATATGTTGTCGATGTATCATTAATCTGATGGAGATTCTATGAGGATTAAAAGAGATTCTTATATGATAGAGAGTATTTCCACTCTGAAATAGTTTTCCACATTATAGTGATGGAGTCTATGAAAATGAGGATGGTTATTTTGAATGAACAAAAAATATATATTTTGTTGGAGGAAAATGGAAGTCTATGATATTTCAAATTTGACGTGAGAAAGGAAACACCAAATTCCTTAAAGAAAACGTGACTGATATTATAAGTTAATTAAAAAAGGAAGTATCTCAAATATTTTAATCAAAAGATATCTCCTACTACCGAAGATAATTTTTTTTACAAAATTTAATAAAAAAATAAGTTATTCTATGATTTTAAATATCACATAAGAGAAAGGGTTTGTAGTTGGGAGAGAAACCCTTCAATAATAAAATATTCTAGAGAAAACTTACCATCCCATGAAAACAAATCAGATACGTTACCTAAATTAATAATAATTTATGATATAAAGAAAGAATAATAAGGATGACTATGATAAAAAAATTATCATAGATAGTGATCAATCAAGGTCTGTTGAAGTCAAGTGCGAAGATTGAACAATGAAAACCTGCATGTGGATCTATAAATCATATTATTTGTGGGTCAATAACTATTTAGGATAATATTCCAAATCCGATAGAGGGAAGAAAAAGGATAATAAGAAATGAACAAGAGATAAATTCATACAAATTATTAATCTATTATTTTTGATAGGATCCATTAAAGGATTGTGTGAGGAAGTTGATTCCAGTCACAAGGACTGATCTATTGAAAACAATAAAAAGGATAATGGGAAGTTTTTAACACTATCTAATGTAGTATAAAGTTCCTCTACCATGATGTAATATAAGAAAATGGTATGTTATGTAATAATATTGTGGTACTATGTTGTGTTACTAGTTCATGTTAAACAGAGGAATAATCCTTTGTTGAGGGACAAACCAATAAAGGAAAGGAGTCTGATTTCAATACCGAATATTTTAAATCAATTAATTACCTTGAATTTATTTACTACAAAATAATTTTTAGAATTATAGTAATAATAAAGGGAATATTGAGAATTAAACTAGTTGAAGAATTTGAGTCATATGGAAGAATTACTAAAACAGAAAAAGAGATCATTTATTTACTCCCTTCCCCTTAACGTGATCACCAATCCTAAGAACCACATGTGGAATCAAATACTACCAGTTATCCTAAGATTAAATATACTTTTTGGTTAATTTAGTATCCCTATATTATGTTTATATTTCTGAATGTTTTCAAGATAACCTATGTATAGAAAAAGTATGATACTTTTGTGGGTATAAATTTAGAGTGTTAACTAAGACTCCGAAAAATATGGAAAATAGAAAGGCAAGGAAGATGAATAAAAATTAAAAAGTGGAGAAAGAAAAACCACTAGATAGAGGTAATTAGATTTGAAAATGTATTGACAAATCTATTGATTATGATTCTTCATATTAATCTAGTTCACACTTTGATGAAGATACATTCAATGAGTCACTTAAAGATTGTTTTTTCTGAAAACTAGGATCATTTTGAGAAATTTGTGAATGGATTTTTTAATTCTATAATTAGTGTTATCAATGAGATTCTTCATGGGATAACATATATACAAGAATTGATTTCATAAATATATAGCGAACTAATCAAGATATTTATATAGTTTATTTCTCTCATAGACCTTGTTGAATGAAAAAAAATTCATAACACATATAATAGATGATTTTACCTTGCTAAAGGAGACACGAAATGACATTCTTGTGGGAAAGTGGTTTCATAAATAAAATTTTCACATGTTATCCATGAAAAAAAATTTTCACAAAACCTCCATCAATGTTAATGTTACCTAATTTTAGGTTAAAATGAAAAATGATAAATGAGTTTGATAGATATTTCAAACAATAATGAAAAAATTTAGGAAGAAAAAAATTAAGAAGTTTAAAAGGTATTAGAAAGATGTATAAATAATAATTTAGGATGAGGAGAACTCCCTCAATATTATGTTACTTGAATTAGAATCCAATTTAATTAACATATAGTTCCCATAAACACCATTTTTAAAAACTTTTTGAAAAGAAAGAGGATTACAAAAAATATTTCCTCTAAGATTCCTGGATCCAATAAGAATCATATCAGTAGAAAAAAGATCTTGATGTAAATAATTTACCAAAAAACTATAAGATCTTACAAAAATATTCATTCTATATTTAAATCTTTTGATTGAACTAAATATGTTTTCATGGATATTATATGATTTAAATTAAAAAATGTAAAAAATTGGAATAGTGAAAATATTGAAAATTTGTCCAATATTAAAATGGTATATTTAAGAGTGTGTATGAAATATGGTTCCCCAAATGGAGACCAAAAAAACAATGAATAATACCAAAAAACAATAAGGTATCGAATCTAGCTATATAAAATCTACATGAAAAATAAATAGAATTTCATGTCAATATTAGTTTTGTTTGAAGTTCAAGAATAGGGCCATAGAATATTGGAAAAAATTCTAATCTCTAGACCCAATAGAAGGAATTTTTTAAAGGGTATCATATATTAATGAAATTGAAAGCTTATTTAATAAAATTAATTTCACAAAATGATAAAAAATCTATCCACAATGAATATATTTGGTTACATGGAAGAATACATTGATTAATTTTATTAATATGTTCATAGTAAAAAAAATTTATGTTATAAACCAACTCAATAAAAATCCTACAAAAATATGATGAAAAGAATTTAAAAGAAAAATATGTAAGTGAAAAGAAAGTAATCATCCTTAGGGAGTCGACTGTAGAGAAGTTCTAAACTAGATACTCATATGAAGTAAAAAATTAAGGATTAAGTTGATGGAATCATCCCCATAATGAAATAAGAGATTATATTAATTAATGAAAACATAATGGATACTTATGATCTATGTTTGAGATTCAAGATTCAAAGGCATTTAGCTAAAATGTTCATAACAAGGATGTATGGATAGTTGATGTTTCTAATGGATAAAAATAAGTCACCAAAATCTTCCTAAACTACAAAAGATAAAGTGAATAAGATATTTTTAAAAAATAGGAAATCTAAATGAAATAATAAGTATAAAAAACCATACATAGTTCAATGATAGAATAAAATTATATCTTTCATCAGTAGCTACCTAAAAGACAATGTCAGATTTAATGAAAAATAATTTGAATTGACAGTGTTAAGAAAATGGGGAATATATAATAGGTTGGAAGTTTTGTAAAATAAGGAAAGATCTATTCGTTGTTGGTAAAATTAACTTCCATGATGAGAGATAATTTTCAAGACCTAATGGGGTAGAAAACATAAAGATGCATCTTACAAGAGGGTTTTTCAATTCATGAAATCTTTATTTTTTATAAAATTATAGAAAACTAATGAAATAGATTTTAATATCACACATATAACCCTTTTTTTATTATATTAAATATGAATAAAAAGGATGAATGCTAGTATATAATAAAAGGGGGATTTAGTATCATGCACTTGATGTTTCAGATGTGTTTTTTGAGATGAGTAATGCCTAAAACGAAGTTTTGATAAATCTATTTGAACATCCGTGAGAATGAGAATTTGATATTGGTACCAATTATTGAGTTTAATAATAGAAAATATTAATTTATTAGTGGAGTATCTATTTTTTGATACACTATATTAGCCTTTTAAGAAATATATAAATGTTCTCAACTAAGTTTTCATTGGCACTGTCCTACTAAAAAATGTGGAGTATAATGTGATTCTAAATTAAATTGACATAATAATGAGTTTATGAAATAATTTAAATGAAAAAAATTAAGATATCTTTGTCTCTATTTCATTTAATAATAATAATTGGTAGATGAAAAAAATTTAATCTGGAATTTAAAGAGGTATTGAAATAAAATTTGAAGATAGATATTCATGTATTGGTATGGATATAGATTTTATTTGGTGTCAATAAGGGTGAATGAAGTAAAGTAAATTTTTTTGAATAGATATGATTGAGATGATTCCATTGTGTATGTCAAATAAGGAATAAATAGTTTGTTGGTGATTCTATTGGGCATGGTAAAAAATGAATGAAGTTGTTAGAGATGCTTATTGAAGAACACTATATATACTAATGAAGTCCCAAAATTTTGATTATTTATGTGTTATTATTAAATTGAAAAGTAATGGGTGGATTATGAGAGTATTTTATACAACATTTAATGGAATATGTAAGAATTTAGATAATGGGGAGACTGAATAATGATTATTTAGGAGGTTAAGCTATCCTAAGAGATTAGTGGAATCCACCCAATAGGTCCATGACCATGCAAGATGCTATAATAAAAGATAAAATTATTGAATGATTATTTAAGTTGATTGTGTGTTGATGATAAGGCCTCAATATGGGTTGAATAAAATATAATATTATATGAATTAGAGTATATAATTTTACATGGTATTATACAAAAACCATATAGAATAAATCCATGTATGTTTTTTGGCATATAAAGATTCATGAATGAAGCACTATGTAAGGGGATTAGGAATATGAAAATAACATAAGGATACTCAATATATAGAAATATATTTAATTAGATTCACATGAGATTCATTGAAACATGGGGATCTATATGTAAGGATATCTATGTATATGGATTCACATATTGAAATTTACATACAGTGTTTGAAAAAAAAGATTAACATATTATGATTTACCTCAAAGTGATAGATATATAAAGATTCATGTAACTAGATCATTTATTATTACATTAATATTGATAATTCCTGAATTATACTATCAAGATAATTTGAAAAAAAAATTAGTTGATGCATTTACTAATATCAAAAGGAATCAAACATCACAATTAAATTTAAATTCATTGTGATCCACGTTGAGTATGAAACATCAAACCGGATGTGGTGTTGTGTGGAGGTGGAGATTTATTTCTATACTATAGAGGATTTCCATGCCACAATATATTACTATATCATAGTGTATTAGTCCTTTCACACAAGTATTGTGATTTAAAAGGAATTAAAATTGTTGATTTTGTGGGAGAGAAAAGGAATATTTTGATATTTTATATATCCCATGAGGAAGGAAACACATTGTCATTAGTGAGGAATTAACTGGGATTGAGAGATAATTAAAACTAGGAAATATCTCTAAATTAGTAATTCAAATAGATCCCATATTTCCGAATTTTGAGGATTCTCTAAAACTAAATATTGAAACACATAAGTTACAATGTGATTATAAATATCAAATAAGTGGAAGAGGATTAAGTAAGGATAGAATTTTTTTGATGATGAAATAATCTAAACAAACTTAACCAGATGAAGAATATAAACACAATAATATACCAAAAATAATGATAAATTATTTTATCAAGGAATAATAATTCAGTGAACAAGAAGGATTTAAATGATAAAATAATGTTGTAGACGGTTATCAATTGATGATTTTTTATGAAATCTAAGAATAAGGATTATAGAAAGCTCACAAGCATTATTATAGTTGATATTCTTGGAGGTTGAAGAATTATTTGTGAGAATCATTTAATGAAAATTGATGGGATGGTAAAGTATGACCCCCCCATTTCACTTGAGGATAATGGGAATCTAAACCTTAATAAATGTTTTTGTGAAAGGATCCTTTCTTGGACATTGTGAAGTAATCAATTCCAGTTGTGATGATCGAGTTGCGAAAGGAAACACAAAGTCTATTAGGAATATGGTAACCCTATGTGATTATAAATACCCTGTAGTGGGATTCTAGAGAATACGGTGGGATTCTATGTTTTTATGGTGGGATAATATGTAATATAACCACTTCACATTAAATAATGTAAGAATATGTGGTTGGGAGAATAAAAAATCAAGAAAAGGAGTAGGATTTTGTGGCCATATATTATAAAACGCTTTATTCTCATTTCATTATTTTTGAAATAATATATGTGAGGATTAGTTACATAAGAAGTCGAGAATCGAGACTTTAATAGGTCTAAGATAGTTAATTCCAAGGAAGAATCCATTCAATAAAAAAAGATCACTAATTCCACCACTCCACATCTAACAGATCACAAAACCTAGTCACTCTATATTTCATGTAAAATTATTAGAATTAGAACATGTTGAGACCCATATTTAATTAAATAAAAGATTAAAATGTAATCAATTTTGTACTATTTACATTATTAGTTCCTATACAATTAAGTAAATTTACTAAAATATAAATTGTGTAATGATTGTTTATTTATACCTAGTTTAAAATGTAGTATAGATTTATAAAATTATTTAAATTCTGGATCATGCTATATTATTAGGAATTATTTTCACAAATTCTACTTATTCACTAATTATTAATATCTGATAATGCTAATTATCTATTGAATATTAATATCAATATTTTTTTAAAAAATACGTAGGAAGAACCCAATTTTTTTTATTACAAGAAATACGTCTTTTTAATTGGGTTTAGTACTATCTAGTATAGACCATAAGGCCCAATGGCCCATAGGAAAAATTAAAATGTGATATCCCAAAGTCCCTATGGTTTGAAATCCACTTTTTATAGGCATAAAAGACCATTTTTTCCAATGCCCCATTCTTTCAACAATACTATTATAGTACCTTCCACCACAATAGTACATGAAAAAGTACCCCCACTACTATAGTTCCAATAAATTTTCCGACTACCACTACACTATTGTCTCCGCTACAATTCTGCAATAGTTCCTTCAATAGTTCCCTACAAAAATACTCTCAATATTATGGGACAAAAATGGTTGAACACCTATCCTGATGCAATCTATTAGTATTTCATTACCACTCATCCAATACACCACCTGCATCTATTGAATATTATTTCTTTATTCAGAAAATATTCTAATTTATTCCCTGGAAATTATCAAATCAGTTATTGAAATATTGTCTCCTTTTACAATACCTATTGATATGAAATAAGTTTTTAACTCTAGGTATGTTTTACAAAACCTATTAATGGGTTTAAATTAATGAAAACTATTTTTTATTCTATATTTAAAATGAAAAGGGGATTTAAAAAGTGAAAATAATTTAATAAAGGTTACTTTTTTAAAGATCAAACAAAGAAGGTAGTTTCTAATATGGATTTTGGAAATTAGTAATTTATAAAAATATAGTGTTTTAGATATAGATTTGATGTTTTGGATTTCGATTGATTTTTTTTGAATTAAAATTGATTCTGAGAAATATGTGTTCAAAACCAATTGAAACTCATATAAAATATAGACATGGGTGAAAATTAGATCATTATTATGGTGGGGATCAAATTATACTAGTATATTTTAGTTATTCATGCTTTGGGTATTTTTAAAAGCCTTTAGATTCCCAAAATATTTTATTATATAATAAATTATAGAAACATTGGGGATATTCTATTTGGTTTTGGGGTTTTTTTTATAGAATGTTTTTTATTATTTATAGTTAGAAATTATTATGGAAATTAGAACCTATTTAGATTTTGGGAGTTTTGTTTTGGAGAAAAGATTATAGTAGGGTGAGTTTATTCATAATCTAGTAGTCACTCTTCCTTATGAATTTTTGAATTTTTGGATTGTTAATGGTGTATTACTTCTTGGTATAGGTTGAGGACAATAAAATTTTATGATTTTAGGTAATTGGAGTTTAATTTTATAGTTTTCATACTAGAAGTGTAGTGATTCTTTGGGATGGATATTAGTGTTTTGATCATGAATTGATAAATTTGGGACATAGTGTATTTGGGGATAGAAATTTGATATAGATTCTTAAATACCTATCAAATTTATTTGATTATATAGTTTTAGATTTTTGGTGATAAATTTTTTTATGGTGGATAGTTGTAAAGGAATATATCCTAAACATTTGACTTTTGGTTAATTATAAGGAATTGAGTGGTTAAAGTGATGATTTTTTAGATTTTCTGGTACATTATGAGAGTTTAATTTTCATTCTAAGATTCAAACATGTTGTTTTATGTTTTATAATGGTTGTATAAGTGTTTTTTATAAGGATTTTATTATTATAAGAATTTTTGGGGTTCAGATGGAATCCTAAGTTAGTACCACTAACAATTTAAAACTTAGGAGGAACCAATACCTGGTGGTCTATGTAGTGAATATATTAGTTTGGCAGTTCCAATCAGTACCAGGGTACCCCTTACAGAGTACCTAGTATACCTATTCAATTTTTACCTTAAAATTTAAGAATTTTAGATATTTTAATCTTTTTTCGTATCCCATTTCTTAGCCTCCTTTAATCCCATTCCTTCTAGGATAGCTGAGATCCCCGCCCTTTTCTATTAAAATTCTAATTACTCAAATAATTCTTATTGATCTATGGGTTACATGAGTGAAGAACACACTTTTTGGTTAATATATATTTTCTTTAAATGGTTTTAAATGGTTTTTAATGAAATTAAAATATTTTATTTTTGTAAATATGTATGGCACTTAGGAATAATTATTTGTTGGAAGGTTTGGTTGAAGTGATAATATGTTATCATATCATGAATGGAAAAAGTTATTTTCATGACTATGATTTTATTTATTAGGATTATGGAACATATATAAAATTTCTCAAACATTTGTTTGTTGTTTGGAGAAGAATGATTGTTATCAAATTTAAGAAATTTACCATGATGAAGTTCTTTAAGAAGTAGGTGAGAATAGTGTTATCGAACAAATAAGGTGGAATAAAATGAATATAGATATTGAAGATGGTCAAATTAAGGCCCCTATACCTAGGTGATCAAATAGAGTTGATCATTATAAAAAGATCAGATGATGTTGATAAAACAGAGGTAATTAGTTGAAGGTTTCTGAGTAACACCATTGAATAGAGTTTCCTTCAAGAAAAAATTCCAAATATATCTAACATAGTGCAATGTATGGGAAAAAAATTTAAAGCCTATTCAAACATAAGAATTTTTGGGATACCATCAAGGGAACTTTCAAAAAGTCAACATACTTATCTTAATGGACTAATTCAATCAGATGATAGGTGGAAAAAATTTTCTTACTCGTTGCATTCATAGTTATATCAGACATATAATGTTCAGAAAAAATAATTTATTATCTTTTTATGTGATGTGTTATTTATTGATAAATAATCACTATGCCTTGTGGATTTTATTCAATATGATGTTTAGATAAAGAGAAAAGTCTCTGATATAGAGTTAAATTAGGTATGTCCAAATGAGATTGAGGGGATGTTTTGAAATATCTTTGTCATGAGGATATTAGAGTTATTATAGAAAATAGTGGAACTATCATTCCAAAATATAGTGTATTTCTTATTATAGTTGAATGAAGAGATCTATGGATTATATAAAATATAATTATATAAAGACCAAGATGAAAATTTAATAAGTTTCAATGAAATGAATAAAGAAAGACAAAAACAAAGATATAACTAACAAAAGGATGTATGACTTTTGGCGCATGAACTTGCTGAGTTGGTAAAAAAAATCATTCAAAAGAATATTTAATTTTACACATAGTCCAATATGTGGATTTGTACAAAGAATGATATATGAAGAATTTATGGTGAATGATCAAAGAAATTGTAGCTAGTAAAGGTTTCCAAATGATTGGATTTTTTTTCCAAAAAATGGTTAGATGCATGATGAGGATATCATCAGTTATAGGTTGATGAGGCCTGTAATAAGTTTGATCAGACATACGTTTCTATATGAAGTCATCAAATAGATTTTTTTAAGTGAAGTTCATCAGACTATATTTTTCAATCAGTGTCATTATGAAAATGATTTTTAGTAAATAGTAAAGGTTTTAAATTAAGTAAATTAATGACTTTAAGATGATAAAAAAATAGGATTGAATGAAATTCATAAATCAAAGGTTTCTAAAAAAGTAAACATATAAATATTTTTAAATCTTGTCAATGATTAGAGGGATATTTATGATTTTTTTATATGTTCCTATAAAAAACATTAAACAAACATTCAATAATGTTGTGCTGGAATAAAGGTTTAATGGTATTTAAAAAGCTTTCAAAAATTATTTTATTATTTCTATGTTGATATAGAGAAATAATTTTTTAATATTTACTAATGGAGGAATGTGATTATAAAAATATTTCATGAAAGTTGAAGAACAATGTTAAAGTTGATATCTAAGTAGTTTCCTTTGAATATTTTTTAACACCAATATTTTAGTAAGTTTAAAGGTTGTAAAAAATGAATGATTTAGGTAGGATTATCAATGTTTAAGTGAGGTGTTTGAATTATAAGTACGTGACTCACACTATAAACCTGTAAGAACCATTCCAATTTAAAGTGGATATGGTGTGATGAAAAGATGTTTTTATTCATGAAATTGGTTACCAAAGTTGTCTGGAAGTGCGTTATGATGAATAATTATACCACTGTATGAAAGTTATGGCCACACATAATGATAGAAATTCACATTTGAGTAGAGTTTTTGAAAGAAGAGGGATTAGATGAAGCATGGAGTACCAAAAAGCGTGAAAGGACTAGATTGAGAAATATTACATTATCATCATCAAAATTAATTTTTATTAGAGAAATATTACATTATTTGAAGGAAGGAATAAGTTATAATCCAGATACCATTTGGATTTTTCTTATTAATTAGATATCAAATGAATAAGGTATATAATAATTGATTAGAAATATAGGTACCAAACATTGTAGAAGATACCATATGGAGTAAAAGAACAAGAGGAATTGGTACTAGATGATAAATACAACTATAAAGGGATCTTCTAGATATTGGATAGATCTTTTCTATCAATTGGTGATCAGAAAAAATAGATGAATGTAGGGTCCTAAAAATTCCTCTAAGGGAAGAAAATACCCCCAAAATCACTTTACAAAATGAACCATGTACTCTTACAAGTATCATAAGGTTAATGGAATCAAATTGAGTTACAAATTTAAGAAGAAAAATGAAGGAATTCAAGTTTTAAAATGATTTTCAAGTTTCCCAAAAACCATCATCAAGAAAGATTAGTAGACCACCTAGATCATGAACCACCAGGTACATAGAACGATCGACAAGACGCTGGCCCCTGAAGTGATGGACAACAAACATGATGGATTGTGAATAGTTTTGTCGAAGGAATCATTCATGTTAAGGCCATATGTGAACCATCCCATGAACTCATCAGTTCATGGATGAAGAAAACCAATAGGGTTATGCTAACCATGATCATGAATCATAGCCTCTGCAAACCCCGGTTGACCGAGTCTTCCACGGGTCAAGATATCTCTTCATGGGCCTCAACAAATGCTACCACATGCCCATATATACGATTTTCATGATTATCTATAAAAGGAGAAAATAATTAATGAAGACGGGACATATGAAGAAATATTTAAGGGGAATCAGAGGTTAGAAGAATGGTTTTGGAGAAGATTCCATCTTCAGTCTTGAATCATTAGTAAATCCCAAATCGCCAACCACGTTCCCTGCATGTACAGCCAGCCATGAACAATAAAATGGGGGAATTGAATAATAATAATAGAACCGAAAACCTAATTGATGAACAGCGAACCACATAATTCTCGTGGATGAACTCCCCATGAATGATAATCCCCTAGACCCTCCATCAATATGGTGCGCTGCGTAGTGTACTACTACGCGGACTGAACTCGGCGCCACATACTCCATCAGTACATGGATGTAACCCAAAGTGGTGTGATGGGACGTGTACCACTATGGTACACGGTGGTCTATACCCATCCTCACATATCACATTGGTACGCAGACGACCCCTCTGCCCGCATACCACTACTATAGGTAGAGCCTCCCCCATCCCGCATAAGAAACCAGTACATGGAATGGGTTTTTGTTGGTATTATTTCCTCAAGTTCCAACCTCACCCCTCCACTAACATCTAGTCCTCTATAATTTCTCCACAAATCAGTCCTCCAACATCAGTACAAAGCCTTCTCCAAAGCCACTGTACCCATATGATCATGCCATCAGGTGCATCAGTATGCCTCTTTGAGTCTACATACACATGGTAAGCGGAGTCATAAAGGATCTCCCCAAAATGGTGAAGGATTGGAGAATACCCATGGGTCTATATTTCTATAGTAACCTAGAGTATAACCATGTGATGCCGACGTGAACCTCCCCATTCTAGGGATTAAGGGTGATCCCTTTCTTTTCCATTCAATGAGGAATAATGATCAGTTGAAGGAGTTATGTTCACTTCCCCTTTGATGAAAATGAATCTCCTCCCCTTCCCAAAACATATTCCAGGGCCCTCCCCCTGAGGTAAGTCCCCAATATTCTGAGGTCGAGCCACATGAAATTTAAGGTAATTTTAAATTGAAAGGTTCATTACTCCGTGCCCTCACCCACGGTCTCCATAGCCTCTTCTACCGTAGGCTCTCCCTCTCTCACCAAAAGGAGAAGAAGCATGTGGATAGTTATATCTCCGAAATCCTTTTTCTTCTCACACCAAGCATGACTCACGTGGTCTTATAGGTTTGTGAAAATTAGAATAACCACACAAATCTAAACTATGAGAACTCTGATTCCCGATAAAACTAGGATACGTAGTATGCCTACTCAAAGGCCTAAGATCCAATGGGTTCCCTCCCATAAAGGGTCCACCCAATAATTTCTCTTTAAATAGGAATCTCCCATATATAAGCCCCACAAATATGAACTATGATAACTATGATTCCTAATAAAAACAAGATTTGTAGGATGCCTACTAAAAGGCCCGAGCTCCAAAGGGTGCCCTCCCATAAAGGTTCCACCCAATCATATCTCCTTAAATGGAAAAAACTCAAGAATAATCCCCAAAAATATGACCTATGTGTACCCTAATTCATTATCAAACCATGATACATAGGATGCCTACCTGAAGGACCTATCTCAAAAGGGTTCCCATCCAAAAGGGTTCACCCAACCGTGTCCCCCAAATAGGCAGCTTCCATGCGTAAGCCCCAGCTATTCTGAACATTATGGGTTATGATTCCTCTATAAATGATATATAAGAAACCCATATTATGGGTATGATACAAAAATCAAGTCACCATCCCCCCCCCCCTTGATGATGATAAACTCCAAAGTGCTTTATTGTATGGCTCAAGTCAGTCGTACCTCTGTAGCATCAAATATACGCAAGCCTACGATAATCCGGAAAACCACTGGTAGCCCATGGACACACTCTTTAGGAATGAACCAAGGATTCAAGAACATATGAACACAACTTTAATCTATAAGATATTCCCGGAACAAGCTACAATCCTATCCCATAAGGGTGTGGTGAGACTGACTTCCCATCCTCTCAACCAATAGAGACCTCAAGTGTCGTTGGCTAAATCATCAATCAACGAGCACCTTCCTTTGGAAATATGGTTCATGAATCATGGATACCAGGGTCATTGCGTGTTTTTGTCTCCACAAATAAACCTATTGGAGACCATTCAAGGATGTTATATCCGAGGAGGATCGATTCCACAAGTACTTGACCTCACACAATCACCTGTTGGGACTGAATGACTATGGAATGTTTTTAATAATGAGAAAGGGGTGAATTGACTAGTCCCCTCAGGGTTAAACCAACCTTATTTTAATATATAATGAAGCAGAATAGGTCAAAATAAAAGAAATGGTGAATTTGATAGGAAATCGTCTCTAGAAAAAGGGACTGGTGATGATCCTTGTCAGACCATTTCACCATCACTCGAAACGCGCCACCTCAGAGGCTGAACACAAATGGTGATCCTAAAATGAATTCTTAACCAAGGTGGCAGTTCTACCCCAACGATAAAAGAGAAAAGAATATTGCACGTTGGCCCATTTTTTTTCCCTGGTACACATGAAACGTGCCACCTCGGAGGTGTAATAAAAACGGTGAACCCGATGTGAATCCTTAACCAAGGTGGTACTTCTACGCCAATGATAAAAGAAGTGCATTTCATGTCAGCCCATTTTTTCCCTACTACGTGAGAAACATGCCACATTGGAGGTGAAACAAAAATGGTGAACCCGACGTGAATCTTTAACAAAGGTTGTAGTTCTACCCCAATGATAAGAGATAAAATTAAAATGCACGTCGACCCATATTTTTCGCTTTTGTATGTGTGAAAAGCACCACCTCAGAGGTGGAACAAAAATGGTGAACCCGACAAGAATCATTAACCTAGGCGGTGGTTCTACCCCAATGATAAAAGACAAAAGGACATTGAATTTCAACACATTTTTTTCCCCTGGAACGAGGGAAACATTCCACCTCAGAGGAAGAACAAAAATGGTGAACTCAACGTGAATCCTTATCCAAGGTGGCAGTTATACTCCAATGATAAAAGAAAAAATGACATTACACATCATCCCATTTTTTTCGCCCCCGTACGCGCGAAACGCATCATGTTGGAGGTGGAACAAAAATGGGGAACCCAACTTGAATCCTTAAACAAGGTTGTGGTTCTACCTTAATGATAAAAGAAAAAAGTAAATTGCATGTCAGCCCATTTTTTTCACCCTGGTACACGCAAAACACACCACCCTAGAGGTGGAAAAAATGCTGAACTTGATGTGAATCCTTAACCAAGGGGGTGGTCTTACCCACAAAAGCCCCTTCACCCCAGAACAAAAAAATGTAATAGGGGAAGGGGGATAATAAGAATCACAAGATATGAATATGTTTAAAAAAATGATATTTGACGAGGTTTTGTGGTATGTATGTCATATATGTATGTCGTAGGTTCCTGTAGAGTAATCTTCAATCCAAATGACATCCCGGCGACCAATGTAAACACACGCATCAGCGATCCTGCAGGTAGCCATGGCCCTAATGTAGAGTAGGAACCCCTCGCCTACCTAGCATCTTCAACACTGGGTATCCAACACACTGATCAAAGAGTAAAACGGAAATAGAACTCTCCCTATGGTAGAGGATATGAGATAAGACCTCAATTCTGTAAAGACTCTGCAGCCACCTCCTTATTCGTGGTCGGTACCCTAGCACAAGGCAGCCCTGATGGTCGTCTCAAACCGTTTAGGGAGCCTGTACTTAGAACGTGACAAAGAGTACCACCCTTTTCTTAGGGAGGTAGATTAATTTGATATTGAAAACTTCATCTCAACTACATAGGGGTCCTACTCATGGGCCCCCACAAGAGAAAGTCTCCACTGACACCGGATTACCAGACCTCCCCTTGCCGAAGAGATCTTTATGCTGAGGGAAACTACTAAAGTCTAGGAGACCTGGGCACCTCAGGAAACCTGCCATGGGTAAAGAATATATAATTACAATCATGCTATCACACTGGTTCCCGAGGAGCAACTCTGATGTACTAACACAGTGACATTCAATAGGAAGACATATGACTCTACCCCCTCTAATACAACTAACCATAGAAATATGGTTGGAAAATACGAGCACATGCATGTTCCTTCTTGTTCACACCAATCCTGTCGTGCAGGCAGAGTGGCAAACTATAGGCAGATGAAGATATCTAATGAAGAAAAACAATCCCAGCATCCAAATATGGAAACAAATAAATATGAGCAGAGTCAAATTCCTACAGATGCATAAAAATCCCATAAGACAAATATAGCAGAAAGTGAGCAGATGGAAATTATTGCTCGTGAATATAATGACCACTAGTCAAATACAGTGTAAACCAGAGAAGAAAACCAGTAGAAGACTCATTCCTCTGTCCTGGTATAAGAGAAATGCCAGCATCTACTAGAAACTCATAGAGGACTAGAGTAGGAACAAAATCCTCCTCCTACATCAGAATGTGCCTTCATACCCATTCTAGCCAAATATGTATCTCTGCACATCCTGGAATTGATGTAAGATCAGATGTTGATCTAAGAACATATCATCCAAACATGCCAAGGCATCATTTCATCATCGTCAAAGGTGAGAAACCGGGCCCAAGACACAATTTCCTTAAATAGAATGACTCACTCACAAAATGAGTTGGTTAATATAGTTTAGTTATTCATCCCTTCTCCATTCTAGGAGGGTCAATGACAACATCCTGGGATACAAGGACAACTAGATTGGGAATAATACCCATTCCAACTGGGGGATGCTAGTCCAACGTAGTGGATGCTCTAGGGAATGAATTTATTCCTTCCAAAACTCAAGATGCTTGTCGGGATATCTCAACAACATCACGGGACCCAACATGACAGGGAATTGTATATGAATTCCATTACCAACAGTAGATGTACTCGGTTCCCTGCAAGAGAGTGCTCAAAAATTAGACATGCCATAGGTAACCATAAAATAATGAGCACATACATGATATTACTCTGATGGAAGTTAGAGTTCTTGATGCCCTAAAACATATATAAATAACTTCTCAAGACCCTTTTTGTCCATTACAAAATTATGTAAGTGGTATAAGTAGTTGTGGAGGCCCTCCTTGTAATGTCGCTACTAGTATCTCTGAAGGTCCTCCACGGAACACCCATGAAGTCTCACTTCGTGGGCCAGGAATAATTGATCATGAGAGCCTATCTCTTGATGTGTTACAGGGTAGCCCTCCCCTGAACCTGAAGATCAGACAACATGAAAGTACTCCCCTTTCATTCATCCACCCTGATGGTACTCCCTAGGTTTTATGCTGTAGATATGATTCTACTTGTAGTCAGACATCAAGTCGTGATGGTATTCTGCACCATAATGACATTCATTGAGAATTCCCTCCCCACAATGATAATTATTGTGATGTTCCACCCCATAGTAACATCAAGAAATTAAAAGGTCCTCCCCTCATTATGGTACATCCTAATAGCCCTCCTGAGGATGCGCACTGTAGAGATTCTCTTTGAATCCAGGTTACAAGTCATGATAATATTCCTTGCCATCATATAAGTCATCGAGAAGGTCCTACCCACAGTGAAATCAAGCTGCAAGAAGGTAATCCCCTTGTCGTAGACTTCTCTAAAGGTCCTCCCCATGGTATACATTTTAAAAAAATTTCCCATGGTCAGAAATAAAGTTTCAATGATAGCCCTTGTCATTACAACACCGATTGCAAAGGTCCTCCCCACAACCAAAATCCACACTGGCAAGAAGGTCATCCCCTTGTCCGAACAAATTCAAGAAATCCCTCTTATGCCAAGTCACTTAGAAATGTGGATTGAGACACATCAGGCACTCTATCTATGATGAGTGATATTATTTCTCAACTAGAGGATGGCCTGAGGCCACGCTCATCTTTTGAGCCACCCCCACGGTGTCCGTAAATCAATAAGTCTCCCACAAGCCCTGTTGCTTGGAATGAAATTATTAAGAAGAAGTCAAGATGGTAATATCAAGTAGAAGAACCCCTGAAAGAACAAAAACATGATATATTACATGTGAGAAGACAACTGGATAAATATAATATACTGGTGTTATATTGTCCTATGGAAACTTCTCACTTTGACATACCAGGAGAGTTTTTTGGAGAATGTATACATGAAATTATCCTCAATATATAGACAACCTTTCAATAGTTGAAAGAAAAATTTCCACCCTATAAATGGTATGCAGACCATGTCAACCCATTAGGGGAGCTTCGACGTCTAATCAAATTGGATGTCTTCCCATCCGCATGGAAACCAAAATTAGAAAGGTGAAAGAAAATACTTGAACTGGCTTGCCTCCCTAAACTACATAAGTTGAATCGCCTCATTAGAAAAACCCCAAATGATGTTCAAATTTGGGGATATGGGGAATATGGAGCTCTAAATTTCCCCCCACATCTTGTTCAGAAAATCCAATTCGAAATGGAATATTGCAATGTAATCACCAAGAAGCAGTAATAAAATGAAATCCCTACTCAAGAAAGATGGGACACTCAAAAAAAATCAGCCTAGATGAAGTCTCAAATGTGTTAAGATTGAATAGATCAATCCATCAATAGGATTTTGAGTAAAGAAGTCCAGAAAATCTAGTGGGATTCTCGCCTAATGGAATCGAACATGTAAGTAGTGCCCATGTCTTCAAAAGACCATAGACTCCGTGTAGTCCTAATTCCATAGTCAGCTCACACTCATGAAAAAGTACATGAAATTGAAAAGGTGGAAATAACAGTGTCTTCCGCAATAATGTGGGAATAACCCCATCCCATAGGGTTGTGGGAATTTTTAAAGCAATAATCCCCATAAGATGAACAAATCCTGGATATAGAACATTGACAAAAGAATAAGAACAATCCCAAATCATAGGACTGGGGACATTTTTATATCAAGTCCCCACACAATGGACGTCTGTCTTCTGCAGTCATAGAAGAATGATGGAAAGAGTGGTAACCTGTTCCACCCCTTCTCATGGTTATCACCATATGAGACAAATGCGCATTATGTGGTTAGACCAAGGCTCCCTTTGAGTCAATATTATCCAATAAACCCAAATAGTACCAAATAATGGAAAGAGAAAGTCAAAAAAAAGGATGCAGTAAGCCTTCCCACCATTCGGCACCAGGTACACCACCCCCAATGCGGTATGCCTCAGTGAACGTGGTAAGATCCAACCCCATGGATCTCACAGGAAATGACATAGAGGGAGAGGATGTGAAGGAAGATTATTCTCTCCAAGATGAATCCCACACCTATCCTGATGTTGTGAATTCCCAGAACTAGAGAGCAATCCTAAATTTGGGTGTCCCTTAGTGAATCTGGCATTAACGCCTGCGTGAAACCCCAACAAGGAGAAGAATAAATCCAAGGTCTTCTATGACCCACCTTATCCTCCCCCTCGAAATGGTTCCCTCACTCTCAAGGAAAGGTTCACCAAGAAGGAGGATGAAATGAATGAGCTTAGGTAAATTAATGTTGAGCTACGTCAAGGGAGCTATCATTCCAGATGTGTTCCCCCTACAGAACGTCAGTAGGTTCTCCTAGAAGAGGTTCTTTTTCCATAGGAACTCATCCCAGTGAATGAATCCAAGATCAGAGGCCCATTCAATCCAGCCTTGGTATTGGATACCTACTTAAATCTATCCCCAGGTGGATATCAAGACCTGCCCCCACTGGGAAGGAAGCCGGAATATATTCCGGTAAACCTGAAAATGATACCTTCGGCTGGGTATCCACCTCAAATTCCTGTAGCACTGACACACCCAGTCTTGTGCATTGTTGTACCAGAACAAGCTCAAGCCCGATAAGATATGCATCAAGGGGTCTTGAATATCGTCGATCAATTAACATCTTGAATAGAATCTATGGAGGGGTGATGCATTCTGATATAGACAGAGTGCAAACCCTACCCTGATTGGGTAAGAAATGTTCCATCAACGAAAAACTTCAGAAACCCCGTATTCCCAATGTTCAATGGCTTGGGGGGCCTTAAACAGAATTTAATAAACTAAGCATCTTATTTTTACCCCATGATGAGAAATATAGAGCATCAAGAAGTAGTAAAACTCTGGTTCTTTGTACGAACCCTGCAGGGGTCGACCTTCATATGGTATACTAGCCTTCCATTCAATTCAATCATAGGCTGGGAGGACCTCCGGAGACAATTTCTCTTCCAGTTTATTTCAACGCTGCCTAAGACGACTGCCAGTGATATCATGAACTGAAAAAAGTGCCAGAATGAAAGAGTATCAAACTTCATTTTTATATAGAAAGGCCTGACATATTCTATAAACCAGCCTATCCCCTAGGATGAGATTCTATCCATGTGCATCGATAAGCTTTGGGAAGAATTTTGAAAACCGCTCATCTTGGTAAAGTACACATGTAGGGTTAGAGATTTATCTTCAATTTTCCAATGGATAGAAGAATCCTCACAACAGACCAATCTTAAGTCCCAATTTTACCCATCAGCCCTTGGGAAAGTAATTGGAAAATATGAAATGACTTCTTTCATGTTTAAGCCACCCCAACACCATCTCTAGTTGTGAGGCCCCCACTGAACCGTGCAGGACCAACTGAATGCCAACAACCACCCTCACCTCACCAAGATGAGTGAGGATTTGATAAAAGAAATCCGTTCAATGAAAGAAGAATTAATTTTTACTTGTTCCAAGATGACTAGGTCCATAGTTATTTTATAACCGCTATGAAATGCGGTTTTTTTCTGGGTACTAGAGCCAAAGAGAGTCGATGAAGTGGATCTTAGCGAAAATCCAAATTAGTGTCCCTATCATTGGAATCTAGGACTCACCATACAATAATGATTTGTTTTCAAGGATCTCCTACAAAAGATGATGGATTCTAGTCATGTCAAGTTAAGCCCATGACCAGCACAAGTGGTGTATGTTTCCACCTCAGATTCGATAGAGGAAGGTAAATAGTCTCCATTAAGAAAGAGTAGAAGTTTCAAAATTGGTTGACCCAGAAGACTGTCAACCAAGTCCATGGAATCCTCCAAGGATAGTTGGAATAAAAACCGTGCCCCCAAAAGATCCTAATATAACACAACCATCCTCCTCGGCCCCACAGTCCTTCAAAGGCAAGAAGGGTAGAAAGAAAGAGAAAGAAGGTGAGATGACACCAAAGATGAAGTTAGATTTGATGCTTTCATAATTCATACCAACAGACTTGGTACAACGGGCATCGCCCCTCCAAACGGTACAATGGGCACCACCCCACCAAAGGATACAACGAGCACCACCTAGACAAACAGTGCAATGGGAACCACCTTTTCAAATGTTACCATCAGAAGGGACAGTCAAACAGAAACATTTTCGGATCAAGAATTGATAATCAACTCCATTAATATCATTCAATTGATGGAAACATTCTCATATGGAGATTATGGCCAAAAACCCAAATTCCCCGCACCCAGCTAGAGAGCTAGAGGAATAGGATATAGAGGATGAAGTTTTTTTGGAAGGAATGATCACAGAAGGAGTCAAAATCCCTACCACGCCACAAGTAAAATCGTTAACAACGCGGAAACTCATGGTTTGACCCTCCGGTAGAAAAAATAAGGAAATGAATGCTCCTCCTCCCCTGTTAGAAGAAATCCAAACCCAGTTATCTTGGAATATCAATTATGGGAAGAACAGATATCAAATCACCCAAGGCATGGAGGTGGAACAGTTTGTACAAATCCGTAAATGAGTGCAACACCACCTTACCCAGCTATAGTGGCTGAACCATCCACATCCAAAGCCCAAACCCCTAAAGTGTCTATTAAAGAGAAACCATGAGCCAGGAAGCGCTGACATTTAGAGAAGAAGTATGATATTCTAAAGTAGATAGATTTAGTACAAGAAAATCTGTCAATCTCGGATGTGTTAAGTTTATCCATAGATGTTAGGGAGCACTCATCGAAGCCTTACTAAGTCCCCATGAGTTTGAGGCTGATGTAGCCACAACAAAATTCAATTATATAGAGACCAGTCCCGAAGAATGTCACACCATTATCTCCTTCACATATAGGGATGAAGACACTATCATTCAAGGTCATATCAAACCATTATATTTGTTTGGAAAGAAAAATGGAATTTATGTCTGGAGTATCTTCATCAATAATGGTTCTAGAGTTAACCTCCTCCCACTATGAACACTTCATAAATTGGTCTATGATGAAGACATATTGACACCCTACACTACAACTCTGCTGGGATATGAAAAAATGAAGCAGAAAATGTTGGGATGAATCAAGTTTAAAACTCAACTCAGAGACCTCATGTTAGATTCTAAGTTCTTGGTTGTATGACAAAGTACGACCTTAAATGACATGTTAGGGAGGCCTTGGAAGCATCCTCATGCTGCAATTCATTCATCATACCATTAGTACATCAAATATTGAACTAATGGAAAAACTAGACATTGCACATTGATAAATTCCCATTTGAGTCCTGTGAGTCGCATTATATCGATGTAGGGTTCTATGAATCAGAAGAAAACATATTTCATCCAAGGAAATTGATTGGATTATTTACTAAAATGTATTGGATATGGCTCTCTCCGACCCCCTCTAGAAGCTTGCGGAAGAGTATATGTTACCCATCAACCATGTTGAATGCACAAGATCAAGTCTGGATTTAGACTCAATTGTCTGCATGATCTCCACCATTGACACAAAGTCCAATGACACATAAGAGCTGGTTGACACCCATGATTTTAGGAAAATCCCTATCAAATATTCTCCCAGCCAGTCCGTTGGACCATAAACTACCCTCGCCTGACTCACTAAGGAAGAAGACTATTTCTCTCCCAACATTGGAGAGTTTGTCTCAAAAAATCATCTCTCCATATGAAGAGGAAGAAGATGAAGAAGATGAAGAAGAAGAAGAAGAGGAAGACCTCAGAGATTCCCCTCCTTCATTTGAAGAACGTGTCTCCACCACAATCGATGAACATAAGAAGATAAATATGGGCACCAAAAATGACTCGCGAGTTACTATGATTAGTGTAGATATGCTAGTTGAGGATAAGGATTTATATACCTTATTTCTAAAGAAGAATTGAAATTTGTTTTCTTGGAACTACATCGAAATGCCGAGCATTGATTCTAAGGTCACCACTCATCATCTGGGGTTACCAAAAGATCATTGGGTATATAAGCTAGCAGCCAGGAGGACCCACCTGATGCATGCTTCCAAAATAGTGCCTGAAGTTGATAAGAGGATCAAATCCAACTTCATACAGGAGGTACAATATATGTTCTGGTGGCTGAACATTATCCCTGTGAAAAATAATAATGGATAGATTAGGATCTACATTGACTTCAGAGACCTTAATCAGTGTTTCCCAAAAGATGATTTCCCAGTCCCGATCATAGAATTGTTGATCGATGCAATAACCAGATATGAGGCTCTCTCTTTCATGGATAGATATTCTTGATATAACCAAATCCGGATGACCTAAGTAGATGAATAATCTACTACTTTTAGGGGCCCTCAGGGAGCGTTCTGTTATAAAGTAATTTCCTCTGGTCTAAAAAATTCCAGTGCCACATATTCATGCGCTATGAATCCCATCTTCAAACCCTTATTTAGAATATTCAAAATGTTTTCTGTCGATGATATGGTGGTTAAATCATGAAAGTGTTCAAAACACCTATCCGATATTGAATCTATCTTCAAGAAATTACAAAAACACAGTTTAAAGATGAATCCCCTAAAGTGCACCTTTGGAATTACTTTGGAAAAATTACTTGGCTTCTTCATATGCCATCACGACATTGAAGTCGAACCTGTGAAGAAAAAATCTATCCTTGACATGTCCCCACCTTGAAACCTCACCGAGTTGAGAGGTCTCTAGGGGAACCATGCCTACATTCGGTGCTTCCTAGCCAACCTAACAAGTTAATGTTTACCTTTCACCAGGATCATGAAGAAAGGAGTTACGTATGAGTGGGATAATGTTTTACCAGAATTGTTCGACAATCTCTAATGATATATCCTAATCCCTCTAGTTCTGATTCCACTAGTTGAGGAGAGACCGCTCATTTTGTACGTAACCACCTCAGAACAGTCATTATGCACCTTCCTATCATAGAAGAATTATGTTGGCAGTGAAGATAACCTCTATTACCTCAGTGGAACAATGATTGATACTAAAACTAGGTATTCAAAAATAGAAAAGAATTTCCTAGCCCTAATATTCACAGTTCAAAAACTCAAGAATTACCTATAGCACCATGAAGTCTAGCTGGTCTCCCACTACAACCCTCTCAAATATATCCTCAACATTCCTCTGATAAATGAGTTCCTATCATGATGGGAAGTCATCCTAAAATAGTTTTACACACAATATGTACCCCAAAATTCCATCAAAGGCCAGGAGTTAGAAGACTTCCTAGAAGATAAACCCTATAAATAATCAACACAGTGGGATGCCAAAATTTTAGATGCAGAATTGTTTTCCATCCAGGAGGACCCCCAGACATGGGAAATGGACTTCTACGGTGCTTCCCGAATCCCAACATGGAAAATAATGGAGAATCCCAAGCTCAACAAATTAAGGCAAGGAATTATACTCATATCCCCCCGAAAAGGCCATCTTGCCTTACTCTTTCCTTCTGTCAGAAGGGTGTATAAATAATGAAGTAGAATTTTAGGCCCTCATTGCAGGCTTGGAATTGGCACTTCATGTGTAAGCCAAAGACCTAAAAATAAAGTGTGATTCAGACCTAGTCATCAAATGGGTCAGTGGTGAGTACAACATCAAGAAATAGGTATTGGTCTCCTTGATGAACCGCATACGATAACAGATGACAGAATTACCATCAGAACCAACGTTGACTTATGTCCCCCAGTCATAAAATTCCCAAGCCAATGCTTTTGAAAATGAAGCCACATCCTTGGCTAATTTAGACAAGGATGAAACAGTAATTAGGATTTCCCACTTCCAGATGTTCTTACCCTTCATCCTGGGAAATACTAAGGATATTCAAAAAATTAGCCTCGTTTCTAAGAACTATGGCCATACCACCAGCTAAATGATGCCCATTACAAATTACCTTCAGAAGGGAGAACTCCCACTAGATAGGGCTAGAAGGGAATATGTCCAAATATGGGCAGTCAATTTTTCTGTGTACAATGGGATAAACCAAGAAAAGGTTATCTAAAAAAGAGGCCTTAATAGAGTCCTTATTAGGTGCATTGATGGAGAAGAGACCACTAGTGTCAAGAAATAATTTCACACCAGAGCTTGTGGAGTGCGTCAATCAACAAACAAGATCTCTCACCAAATCCAAAGGCTTGGGTATTAATGACCTATTATGAAATAGGATTGTTCCATATTCACCACGAAGTTCCATTCCTACTAATTTCATGTTATTTTCATACACTGACCCCCGGAGTTACTTCATCTAGCTAACTACTCCTAGCCATTTGCTTCCTGGGGGATGAATGTTGTTGGACAATATCCTCCCTCCCCAACCAAAAAATTCAATTTTATACTTATAACGATAGGCTTATTTTTCAAATGGGCCGAAGCCATACCCCTTAAAGAAGTTAGGGTGAGAAAAATTGTTATATTTTTGAAGGATAACATCACTAACAGATTTGGTATCCCCTATAAAATACTGATGGAAAACAGCACCAACTTCTGCTCTGTTGAGTTAGAGAAGCTATACCATGAGTATAGAATCAAATCCAACCATTCATCCTGCTACCACATGATGAATAATGGCAAGATAGAGGCTCTCAATAAGACTCTATCCACATACTCTTGAATATGGTTAATAAGGATATGAAATTGTGCCCCGACAAGATCCTCCATACTTTGTGGGCTTACCAGACCATGACTAGTACTACCACCTAAGTGACCCGATACTCACTAGTATATAGGGAAATGTGTTTTTACCTATCAAAATCTAAGTTCCATCACTTTGTGTGGCTATTTGATATCAACTATCTGTGGGTGAGAAATCCCAAAGACGATTTGATGAGTTAGAGAAGCTAGATGAAAAAAGGCTACACACTTTACACCATTTTGAAATATTCCAAAACCAGATTACACAAGCCTTCAACAAAAAGGTTAACCCTCAATCTGTCCTAGAAGGATAAATGGTGTTAGTCATTAGAACCCTGATGATACTTGGGATGAAGCCCCAAAAGCATGAACCAAAGTGGAAAATACCATATTCCATACATAGGGACTATTCCAATAGAGCATACACCATGATATTGATGGACAGACAGCTCATCACAGCTCCCAAAAATGCAATGTTTCTGAAGAAGTACTTTGCATAATGGAAACACCGATGCCCTGGTCCAATCTCTCTAACCCTAAAATATGTGTTGTTATCCTGACCGACATGATGATAAAATGTATGGTATGATGTAATGGTCCAAAATCTATGACCTTAAACTATGAGTTGTTTTTCTGAACAACATGATGATAAAATGTATAGTATGAAGTCATGGACCTAGCTATATGACCCTAAAATATGAGTTATAATACCCCATTCCATGGTCCAAACTCTAATACCCTAAACTATGAGTCATTGTCCTTTCGACATGATTTTAAATTGTATGGAACTCATCCCGGAAACATGACATTGGTTTGATATTCATTTCCTTGTTGTAAGATGTTAACCTAAATGGTACAAAGAATCCTAATCACATGATAATAAACTGCATGATCTCTCACAAAACTACGCATGGCTTGATTCCTTCCCTTGGAGGATACATAGCGTCACCTCGATCCTCGATCTTGGCCTAGCCCCCATAAAATGCCTCCATCATATCTTCTACCTCCCCACACTTGCGAAGGAAACCCTACATCAACTTCTTATTTCTCACATCGTGTATAACTCATGTGATCATAGCAAAAGTGGTAAGAATTCCTTTACAAAAAACAATTATAGGGAGATATGGTAAACCTGACACATGTAGCACATTAAACAAAAATTAACCTACACAGTACTAAGCCCGATCAGTACATAGAACGTTCAGAACTACGTATGGCTAGATTCTTGACCATGCAGGATATGTAGTGATGCCCGAATTTGGCATCCCAGCCCAACCAACATAAAAAAATGCCCTTAAATGTCCTTACACATGGACCAATCCTGATCGTTACAGGGAACATCCAGAACTATTTATGGCTTGATTCCTACCCATGATGGATACGTAGGGATTCACAGATTTAGCATCCCGGTCCAGCCACCATAAAAAATGCCCCTTTCCCCATGCATAGGTCAAACTTTTTAGGGAATTTGTGAAAGGTACAAATCACATGATAATTAACTGTGAAATTCTTAATGAGTTATTTGTCACCCCGTTCTTAGTGTTATGAGATCCCACACATTCCCCTCACTCAGGATAAGTCAAAAGATCCTGGTCCCCCTATACATATGATTCAAACCTATGTGGATGCTCTACTAGTTCACAATTAATCATGGACTGAGTATTATTTACCTCCCAGGCACATATTTCTCATTTTCAAACTCCATACCCCAGGAAAACATGGATCCCCATAATCCTTCAAGGCTATCTGAGATGAAAGGTCAATGTCCAACAAACACCATTTTCTAGCTATGCACATCATGCACCAGTGGCTCTATATATGTTTCCCAAAAAAAAGGCCATCAATCGAAGGAAAATTCATCCCTAAGAGAGTCCTCTCCCATCTCAGTATGCCTAATGGATTCCAAGACCCATTCCATTACTCCTGATTTAAGTTTCCCCTGGACTATGGTTTACAACTTCTATCATCACTCAAATCTAAGGAATGCTAGAACATATTGATTGTGATTAACTCAGAACTAGTAAATATCTTTATGATAACATAATAATATTCAATACCTGAATATAAACTACACAACATCATTTCATAACCGAACGATATTAAACTGTGAAGTCAAAATCCTCCTTACTGTACGACATTAAACTGCATAGAAATGGTTTAAGCCTAAAGTTACCTTTGATGTTGATTTTTATATTCCTATGTAATGAAACCGAATCCTCGTAATCCAATGTTTCTCACACTTATCATAGCTCACGTAAACTTATGGATCTTAGCGAGAGATCCCCAGAGACATTATGGTAAAATAGTCTAGGAATTTAGTCCCAAAAGCATGACCCTAAAAGGTATGTTATGGTTCCCTCCCTCATAAGGAACCTTATATCCTGGCCATATGACCTTAAATAACATGATACCCCAAAGATGGAATGAATTCCTCACCCGACGTATGAGTCAGATCCATGTAGGGGATACTTAATTCCATGTGTAAATCACAGCCTAAATGTTTCCAATATGTTCGGATACAATCCTTCCATACCTCAAAATTCACGCTCTGAGTGTTCTTGAATTCCCATAATCATTCAAGGACATATGAGATGGAAGGCCAACATCTTGCAGACACATTTTCTTGACTATGAACATCATGGCCCGAAGTCTCTACATATGTTTCCCACAAAAAAGGACGTCAATCAGAGGCAAATTCATCCCCAGGAGAGTCCTCTCTAATCTCATTATGCTCAATGGCTTCTAAGCCTTGTTCCATCCCTCCTAATTTAAGGTCCCTCATAGTAAGGAAATATATTTTCTTTCCTACACACATCTTGGATATATAAGAACATGCATGCTCGATTCATGTCTTGTACTATATGAGGATTCTAAAGATACCCCTTCTATATGCGTGAAGTTGATCTTTATAAAAATGAAGAGTGCCCCCACTCATTTTTGGGAGTAGTTCAGGTAAAATACCCCCTTTTTGTGATCAGGTGTACCCCTTGTCGAAGTTCACGCACCATATTAAGAAGGCTCCCAATCCTCATAATCCTTGATAGCTATCGTAGACGAATGGCCAGTGTCGACCAGACACCATTGTTTGACTATTCACATCATTCCTTGGAGGGTATGTATATGTTTCCCAAAAAAATGGCTGTCAATCAAAGTAAAATTCATCCCCAAGGGAGTCCTTTCCAGTTTTCGTACGCTTGGACAAAATTCATGTCCTATTACACCCCCAGATTTGGAAAACATTTGGATAACGACTTACATGCCTTCCTATTTTTAAATTCCCCTGAAATAAAAAACTATTTCTAATTGAATTTACCATTCATCAGCTCTCCATCACACAAGTAAGAACTGCGTGGGAATAGTTTCCCACTCAAAGTTGATATTAATGTATTTAATATTTTTAGACACCACTACTCAGGCCAACCACCAACTATGGATCCTAAAATCACAATAAATTCAAAATGTTTCATATCCCCACTAGGACATCAGAAATGGGAGGATAGTGCCCTGCATACACCTGTATTTGACTATGCACATAATACCCTGGTGGATATTTATATGTTTCCCACAGAATGGCCATCAATCAAAGGAAAATTCATCCCCAAGAGAGTCTTTTCTGACCTTCGTTAGCCTAAAATGGATTATGAGCCTCATGTAGGTCTAAAATTCACAAATTAAGGGTCAATAAAAATACCAAATCCATGTTTGGTGGATATTAGAACATTCTCAGCTGAAAAATATTGAATTGCAGCCCCTTACATATTATGTTTGGTCAAATATGTTCGACCTAAAACATTAGTAATATGTTTGATTGGTAGAACTATGAACTTCCAACGAAAAATATGCCATAATTTCCAGAGGGAAAATCCATAGAAGTAACCTTTGGATAAAAGTCATGTATTGGTTAGTCAAAAAGTATTGAGCCATCAAAAGTGAAGTAAAGCTTGTTAGGTTGAAAAACCGCAAAGGGAGGCCTAACAAAAAGTCATGTTATGATATCTAAGCCTATTCCAAGAAGTCCTGGGAGAAAATTAGGGTAATAATGAAAAATACATACAAGATCATGAGGTGTTCTATAAGACCTCAGTAATAGTCTAACTACACTCACTGATTCTGGTGACTCTGGAAAAAATTAGATAAATTTTTTATTATTTCTGTTTACTGGTTTTAAATCATGGTTTAAAATTAATTCTTGATTGAAATGATTTTTATATGATTGATCAATTGACGTGATAGGAAAATGAAAAGATAATGTATCTAAAAGAAAATCAGTTTCATTTAGTTCAACAAAAAAAGAAGGAGCATCCTTAGTTCAGAGTCTCTCCAAACAATAAAAAGGGGGGACGAGTACATATCATGATTTGCGATGGAACTACAATAAGGCTTGGTTATCCCTTTTCCATAAGTATGGTGAGTGATTATTGCAAGCTGTCAATAGTTTTCTCCAAAGAATATATATCCTCCACTTCGACCTTGACGGTCAGACGCACCCACTCTAGAACAACTTCAAGGTCCCACCCCTTCTTCTGGATGGCTTCATAGATGGCATGGGAAGAGGCTAGTCGATCCCTCAAAATTTCCATGTGGGTCTCACACTTTCGCATATTCCCTTTCAGGGTCCACCAACTGACGAGCCTTTTCTTCCTTGGTTTTTAGATGATTGAATTCTTCTGAAACATCTCAAAAGGTCACCACCTAGTGTTGGGAAGAATCGAAATCGGCCAGCTTATCCTCACAGGAGGCAAGGCCTTATTGGGCTATGACGATTTGGTAGATAAGAAGGTATAAGTGCCGATAATCAAAGCCTCTGGAACCCAGATCGTTGAATAACCCCTGATGATTGTCAGTCTTGTCAACAAAGTTTTCCACATGTGTCTCCTTGGAAAGAGCACATAACTGGCACCATGACTGCTTTCATATTTCCTGGTGCCTCTATGGGGCATCAATACCTTGATCATTCTCTTCTAAAACATGTGTATAAGAAGGAAGTGTCATCACATGATTGGGGTGGGACCTGAGACATGCCACCAATGATGGGGGACTCTCATTTCCCTCATATGGTTCAACCGTTGGAGCTAGATGTGGAGGACTAGCCTCAGATAATGGGGTGATTGGTGATACTCTACTAGTGCAAACCTCATTAAGGTATTGGGCAGTATCTATAGGAGGGGAGCAGTCTGAATCACTCCCCACTGAGATAGGTTGTATAGATGAAGCCCCTCCTAGACACTTTTAATTGAAAACTGAGTGTCTTCTTACCACAAGGGAAGGAATAAGTGGTGTATCCATCATCGATATTGTGTGGAAAGAAGTAGAAGGAATAGCTATCTCACTCTGCACAGTGGAAGAAATGTGTGGCATTTTCATTGGAGAAAGGATGGAGCATGAAACGGTTAAAGGTTTTCACACCTGCTGAACTAGTTTTTTAGCATCATATCGGGGTAACAATATACCCATAGTTGGGCATATTCTAGTGAAAGAAAAGTGGATTTTTTCATATTGGAGGTGATAACTTCCATAGCGGCATCATCATAAATCATCATATGCCATAACATGGAAATAATCACAGGATGAGACTCTCCCCTTAAATGAACAGTCAGAAGGAGTACAGTTTGTTAAAGGCATCCAAATTTCATAGAAAATAGGTAGGGGAGGTATGGCGCAAAAATGACTACTCTATCTATACAAGCGGTGAGCATCCTGTATGAAAAAGTGATGAGGTATGAGAATTCCTCCAAAGAACCTTCCCCTTCACCTCTTAAAAACTCATGAGGGGTAGGATGCAGTGCAAACAGGAAGTGAGAAGCATCATTCAACAACCTGAATACATCAATAACACTTTATGTTTTAGGAAAAACAATGAATGTGTTGGGATTCTCAGGTTGAAAGTAAAAATCATGAACCTTTGAATTATTCTAGTATTTATAATAGGGGAAGTGTTCAACCATACACCTGTACAGAAATTGAAATGGTCCATTGAGATGGTGTGGGGGCCTACTGCCCTGTATTTGTCCCAACAACTCATAAAGTCAAGTGAGAGTAGGAAAGGCCAAATTAATGGGTTGAACCTATTCCAGTATGGCTGGCATCATCAAAGTATTGGTCCAAACCCCGGTATAGATGTTGTGGGATGGAAAAATCCATCAACTAAAAAACATGGCAGAGAAACTTTCTAATATAAGAAAAAGAGATATGTATGGATGACGATCATATCCCCATGTGGTATATCTTCCCGCTTCAAGGGTAGAAAAATATGACTCTAGAGTTTGGTGGGACTGACAGGATGGATGAATTCGACTGTGGTGAGCCCTTAGCTTGGGTCTGTTCACCTACAAGAATAACCCTATCCGCACCTCGAATGGGATAAGAGAGCGATCCTGAAAGGGATGATCAAGTAATCACTCTACCATGACTTGTAAACTCCTTATCAAAGGGGACACGTGGTCATGGTCATTCCAAGTTGCGGTTGAGGGGAGAAACTCATCATTCACCTCTCCAGGGATCGGGTGACAGCCATGCTGGTGGATATCCCATAAGCTGATTCTCACCTCCCCATGCAATAAGTGGAAAGTGATGGGGCTTGAACACCAGCAGATCAACGACTTAGGAAGGATTTATCCTATGGAGAAGACTACAGACTAAGAAACCCAGGATTCCTGATACAAGACCACAACATCCAACAAGTCAGGGGACTCCAAATAGGTCTGATGTATCCAGAATTCTTAGACCCATTCATCCGATAAACATCCTCTAGCCCACAGACCCACTTGGTGCTCCCCCTACCATTATGATTTTCTTGGGAGATGCAGATAATGGATGGGTACTCTTGGGAACCTAGTCTTGGGACACCATCATGACACCTGTGATTTCCCGGAATTCATGCCAAGCCTCCTAGTATGAAGGCGTCCTCCTAAATTGAAGTGATGATGACTTCTCCAACTACTGAAATGTTGGTGAAATAATGCCCTTGTGGTGCCTCTAAGAGGATGGAAGGGGTATCAGGGTCAACCAATGACAAATGAATTTCTTCACGAAGACCAAAGCAGTAAAGTGGGTACGGTATAGATAGCAGATATGATAGGTTATCTGGTTTCAAGAAATACTTTAAGAAGCTATCACGAGGAATGATGTGGTCTCGTAGATTATCCTCAACATTTCTTTCCATGGTGACCCTATCTTCGACGATTTTATCACAGCCTATGAAGCAACCATTGTATCCTGTACAGGATGATCTAGAAACTGACAAAAATTCAATCCAATAAAAATTATTATATAAAGGATAAGGAAGAATGGATAAAGGAATTAAAATATGTCCACATAAGGCTCTTCATACTATTCCTAGAAATGGTATGGGGTAGGCATGATTTTCTAACTTCATGATACGTGGAAGAAACCCTGCCTACTTCTATGGTATGCAGATACATTTCACCATGTACATCCATGGTACGTGATCCATCCGTGAGGTGTTAGCCCACAGATCATTGGATGAAGAATAGAAAGGTTCACGAGAGGTGAATACTGCAAACCTAGTCCACATTAAGTTCATGTTTAGAAGTTTGGATTAATTTTTATGTTCAGATTATTTGTTCTTAAAGTTCGGTTCACCAATTCAAGATCAGAATGCTGACATATAAGCAGATTAGCGCTCTCCTACGTAGAATCTGAATTTTAGTTTTAGAATTCAACAATTCCATTCACAAAACCCAAAATGTGTTTTTAGATAGATGAAGGGAGAAATTTTTGGTTTGCAGTACAAAAAAAGCGATTCACGAATAGGATTTTCAAAAGAAGCACAGTACGCAAATACAGACAAAGATGAGGGAGTAGAGAGCACATTTCACACCAAGAAATGGTAAAAGAAAAATGGCATCAGCCCTTATATATAGGTGTCATCCCCTCCTATAAGGTATATCTATTATACCATGATCCATTTCAGTTCAGGACCGCTTCTACATCAGAATATCCCCCTTTTTATTCTAAATAGTTCCCATTTTGATGGAGGGAATTTTTAGGGTCCTAAAAATTCCTCTAAGGGAAGAAAATAGACCCACAATAGATTTAAAGAAGGAATAAAGTACTCTTAGACATCTCTAAAGGTCAATGGAATCAAATTGAGTTGCAAATTTCAGAAGAAACATGAATGAATTCATGTTTTCAAAGGATTTTAAAGTGGCCCACGTACTGTCACTGGGAAAGGTTTGTGGACAACATGGATTGCAAACCACCAGGTACGTAGAATGATCAGTGAGGTGATAGCCCGTGGAGCAATGGATAGCGAATATGATGGGATGGAAACCATGTCACTGAAAGAATTATGTGCATGAATTCTATCTACTTACCATACCATGAACTCATCAGTTCATAGACGGAAAAAACCAAATGGGTACCATTAACCAAAGCCTCGACAAACCTTGATTGACTGATTATTCTGCAGGTCAGGATATCTCTTCTTGTGCCTCTGAAAACGGTGCCACCTGACCATAAATGCAATTGTCTTGATGATCTATAAACAAGAGAATGACATTAATGATAAGGGGACAAACAAAGAAAACTTGAAGGGGACTGAGAGGTTGGAAGAAATCGTTCAGGGAAGATTTCAGCTTCATTCTTGAATCATTGGCAAAGCCCAAATCACCTACCATGTTCCTCGTAGGTACATCTAGATGCTAACCATAAAATGGGGGAATTTAATAATAATTATAGAACTACAAACCTAATTGGTGAACCACGAACCACGTAATTATCACCGATGAACTCTGTAAGAATGATAATCCCATAGACCCTCCTTCAATATGGTGCTCCACGTAGTGTACTGCTACGCGGACTGAACCCGACACCGCGTACTGCATTAGTACACGAATGGAACCCAAAGTCGCATGATGGGCTGCATAACACTATGGTAAGTGGTGGTCTATACCCTTGCCTACGTACCACATCGGTACACGGAATACCCCTCTGCCCATATACCACTACGGTATATGGAGCCTCCCGTATCCCACATAAGAAACCAGTACACAGAATATAGTATTTATAGGTATTATTTCCTCCAGTTCCAACCTCACCTCTCCACTATCACCCAGTCCTCCATAACCCCTCCATAAACCAATACTATGACATCAGTAAAAAGACACCTCCAAAGCCACCAGACCTATATGATCAAGCCATCAGCTGCATCATTATTCTTCTTTGAGTCTACATACCCAGAGGAGTCATGAAGGCTCTCCCCACAATGGTGTGGGATTCAGAAATGACTATGGGTATACATTTCATTGGTAACGCAGAGTCCAACCGTGGGATGCTGATATGAACCTCACTATTCTAGGGATTAAGGGTGATTACATGATTTTCCATTCAATGAGTAATAGTGATCAATTTAAGGAGTTATATTTTCTTCTCCTTTGATGAGGATGAAACTTCTCCCCTTCCCATAATATATTCTAGGGCCCTCCCACTGATTTAATTCCCCAATCTTCTGAGGCTGAGCTGCATTACCTTTAATGTCATTTCACATTGAATGGTTCATTGCTCCGTCCCCTCACCCACGATTGCCCCGACCTCTTCCATCGTAGGCTCTCCCTCTCCCACCAACAAGAGAAGAAGAACATGGTTAGTTAGATCTCTCACATCCTCTTGTTTCTTACACTAATCATGACTCATGTGGACATAGAGGTTTGTAATGATTACAACATCCACCCAAATCTGAACTACAAGAACTCTGATTCCTGATAAAACCATGATATGTATGACGCCTAATTGAAGTCCTGAGATCCAAAGGGTTACCTCCAATAAAGGGTCCACCCATTCACATCTCTTTAAATGGTAATCTCCGATGCGTAATCCCCCAAAATATAAACTATGAGAACTATAATATCTAATTAAAATAGAATACGTAGGGCTCATACTTGAAGGCTTGAGCTCCAAAGGTTGAACTCCGATAAAGTGTCCACCCAATCATGTCTTCTTAAATTGGAAGCTCCCATGCATAATACCCAACAATATAAACTATGAAAATTATGATTATTCATCAAACCAGGATACATAGGATGCCTACCTGAAGGCCCGAGCTCAAAAAGGTGCCCATAAAAAAGGATTCATCCAACCATGTCTCCCAAATGGTCAACTTCCATTCGTATGCCCCATCCATTCCAAACTACATGGGTTCTGATTCCTCTCTTGAGGATACGTAGGAAACCCATCATATGGGTTCGATCCCAACATAAAGTCACCTTCTTCCCCTTAGATGATGATAAACTCTAGATCGCCTTATTTTATGGATCAAGTAAACAATACCTCCATTAAATCAAATATATGCATGCCTATAACGATCCTGAAAACCAAGGGTAACCTGTGGACACACTCTTTCAAAATAAACCATGGATTCAAAAACTTATAAACACTACTTAAATATATAATAGATTCCTAGAAGAGGTTAAAATCTTCTCCCAGAAGGGTGCGCTGAGCCTAACTTCCAATCCCATCCACAAATGGAGTCCTCAAGTGTCATTGGATGAATCCTCAATCAACGAGAACCTGCCTTTGAAAATTAGGTCCATGAATCATAGATACCATAGCCATTAGGTTTTTTTGGATCAATGAATAAACCCTTTGGAGACCATCCAAGGTAGTTATATCTGAGGAGGACCAATTTCACAAGTACATAACCCCACACAATCACCCTCTAGGACTGACTAACTATGGAATCTCCTTCTCAATGAAAAATGGGTGAACTACCCAGTCCCAGTGGGGTGAACCCGACCTTCATTTGAAGGATAATGATGAAGAATGGGTCGAAACAAAAAGAAATGGTTAATTTGAGAGGAAAAAATCTTTTGAAAAAGGGTTAGGTGATGATCCACTTCGGAAAATTTCACCATCACCCAAAACATGCCTCCTCGTAGGTGGAATAATGAATGATAAGTGATTATATAATCTTTAATTGGGAGAACCATCATCAAAATATCATAATTTTTTCATAGGATTAGATGGAGGATCATATTGATAGGTTCCAAATAAATGAAAAAAGAAATGGAAAATTTCTCCCCACTGCTATGGATGTAACTGGTGAAGTAGATGTATCTGAAGAAAAACTACACTATAATATCCAATATGATTCTATAGGGGATGATGAAAATCTTAGTTATATGAAGAATCTTATGAACTAGTTAAAAACGATTTAAATTTGTAGTAAATCGAAAGTACAAGGTGATCCAATTTTGATGATTTCATCACTAGTCCTTGGAAAAATGATTTATTTCTTATGCCTCATGCTAAAGTGTAGGGACAGAAACTTATAATAATGATTGTTTCTAGAAAAACCACTATAGCTGGTAAATCATTATATTTTAGAATATATATTGTTCAATTTTATATGGTTTATAGACTAGATACTATTATTGAGTAGTTAACCATGTAAAAATATTATGTACCATATTTAAATTTCTTTCATATACATTCATATGATAAGGAAAATACAATAAGAGAATCAATATAAAAATAGGTCTAATTGGTAAATTGATAAAAAATTATAATTTTTTAAAAATTTTCCAACATTAATTCACCCTTATTAGTGTTGAAAACATCCCTAATATTTATTATATATTGGAATCACATGATTTCTTCTAGTATATTGGATTTCTTATTTTAAATTAACCACATTTTATGATTTGTGTTTTTTCCTATATTAATAATGAAGTGTAGTTTGGATGAATGTTATTTTAACTGTGATATGAAATCTATTTGATCCATGAATATGATGAATATGATAAAGGAATATAATATAAATATGAAAATGAAACCCCTCATACATAATGATGTGTTGCTATTAGTTTCTCAATTCAATGATACCAAAAAAGATATATTTCCTTTAGAAGGGGAAGATAATGTTACTAAAGTTTCCACAAAGTATAAGGATGACATTATCACCCAATGTAAATCAATAATTTCAAGTGATAATAAGGTATGTAAAAAATCTTGTAAAAAATTTTCCTAAGAAAAAGATCCTAGAATAAGTGGGGATGATGATATATCTGGAACTTATTAAGATATATCAATTACTAGATTGAATTATGTCCAAAATATGATTCCTAAATAAAAATTTTCTCTTGGATTTGAGTATTTTAAAGTATGTTGGAAGAGATTACCTAGCTAAAAGAAGAAGAAAATAATATGGATAATTATTTACAATAAAAATTTATGCAATGTATAAATCTCTCCAATCAGGTCAGAACCATGGAAAAAAAGTTAAATTCTGAAATAAGATCCTCAAAGTTTTAAAGAAAATCGATAAATTAATTTGAATAAAAATACGGATTCAATAAGATTCCAGAAGAAAATATGTATTCGTTATAATAGAAGTTGAAATTGGATTTGATGTGAAGGATTTACAACTGAAAATAAAATCCAAAAATACTAAGGGACTTGAATGTTTCTTACAAAAAGAATTCTATTTTAAAGAATAAGAAGTTGATAAAATAAAGAGGATTTGTGAAGAGAAGGATCATATGATTCCTAGTTAGAAAAAACCTCAATATGAGATGTATATAATTGGATGTTATGTTATCAAATCTTGAGAAGACAATAATTGAGAATTCACAAATGAAGGAGAATTTTCTCACTACTAATCAATTCAATTTAGGGGTTTTTAATGTTATAAGACCACCAACATATGATAAGAAGATCTTGAGTATAATAAATTATTATAGAGGCCCATATTTTTCATATAAAGATATTACAACATATATTGTGAATATTCTTTACATGATAAGACGATACACACCATAATCATACATGTCAAGTTATATTGGAAACTTAGATTCATAAACAACTAGTTCACAAGTGAACTACATCATCTCCCACTATGTTCTTAAAAAATAGAACCATTATTATACATATCCTAGATAATACACTTATTCATAACTAGGGGAAAAGAAACATAAGAAATGGTTATGTTAGATTCCCATTAAGAGAAAAAAAGGGAGATATCAATGATCACATAAGTATAACCTGAGCATAAGAATATGAGAATGTGGTAATAACATTCGAAAACCATAACCAAGAAATCATAGATTATAATATTGAGTTATGGAATATATATTGGAATTTCCCAATAAATTTATCATAAAGGAATCCATAAAGATGTTCTTTAAGAACCTAACCTTGGAATAATATGTAAATTTGAGGAATATATAAAATCATAGAAAATAATTTCCTTAGTAGTAATGGATCATCTCCAAGGATATCATAGTGGAATGGGTTTACTACCCAAATCATCATAGTAGCCATGGCTTAATTCAAAGACTCTCATAGTGTACAAAGTCCACTATTTAATTGTGTTCACTCCCCATTCATTTCATATTTATCTCATGAGATATGAATATCTACCCAATGTGGTAGAACGATATATAATTTCATGGACAAACATACCATAATGAAAATCATATTGATTTTTTCCCCAAGATCATAAATTATTCATAATATCTTAACCTATGTAAAAATCGGTTTCATAAACATTTCAGTTTAGAATTTCCCATGGAAAATAAATGATTTTCATTATTATTTCATTAATTCATTATAAAATAACCAATGGAAAAGAGTAGGGGGTTCAATAAAATATTTTCATAATACTATAAACCATCCATAGAATTAATAAGTATGGTATCCTTGGATCATAACCCCTATAACTATTAAATAACATCAATGTATTTCATCTTATATAGAAAATGATTTTAAAAGATCACTTAATACATTTATTCCGGAAAATATCCTTTCCACTTTGAAATCACTTATTTAAAGTATAAATAATTCGAAATTATTAATAATTTTTTTTAAAAATAAATATAGAAACATATAGATGAAAATTTAAATCATTTATTGGAAATTATGAAAGAAAATACCATTCATATTGTATATGTTAAAACAATGATTCCCTTAAGGTATTCACTAAAAGTCAAAAGTAAATAATCTAATAAAGTAGAAATAATATTCCTCTTAATTTTTTTTTTCAAAATTCAAACATAGGTAAAAATTAAAATTAACAAACTCATTTTATAATATTAAAAGAATTGCGAAAAAAGTTAAAAAACATGCACATGGAAGATAAAGGATTTTCAACCGAAGGGAGAAATAAAGTCGATTTTTCTTAAAACATTACTTTAGTATCTTATGTAATTAAAGATAGGAAAATAAAATTAAATAATTTATTCTAAAGAAACAAACATATTATAATAAAATTAATTAGTTTAATGATATATATATCATAACATTTCATCATCACAAACTCAATCATAAATAATCTTGATAAAAATGAGATTGTAACATAAAACCTTTATCATGTTAATAAATTTTTAATTATAATACCCATAAAATAAATAATCATATATGGATATGTACATACCCTTAATTTTCTAGATATTAATCAAAAAATAAATTCCTGGGAATTATATTCAACATAAAAAAATAAAGAAGCTGTGAATATGGTAGGTGTCCCACTGAAATAAAAGTGATATTAAAATTCCTTACCTCAGGTCTCAAATTTCATCATACAGGTAATATCCAACTCAATAAATATATTTTTATTATAAATTTATTACATAAAAATACTCATACATATCATAACATATTTTATTTACTTATAACCTTTCACCACCCATTTATTAATAAATCTTTGTTAAAATCACTGTTTTAGGTGATAATAATTTGGTTTTTCATTTATGTTTTCATTTGGTAGTTTTGGTTCTTGTAATTTTATTCTGATTAAATAATATAAATTATGTTAATGATGATATAAATATAATATATATTCATTATAAACATATTTATAGTCATCCATAAAATTTATAGATAGGAAAATGAATTACAATTTTCAAGGAGATAGTAGGCCATACATTCAAATAAATATTGTATCCATTTTATCAACTGATGGAAGGAAAGAAAGTTAAATATTAATTAAACTTTACAGATTAATTTTAATATAATACATATAATATAGATTAATTAAATATTTCCTTATGTTCATCCAAATCAAAATAAAATAAAAAATGTATCACATCGCCTCTTGGAGGTAGTTGTCCATATATACACACAAGTGATGTTATTGTTCTTGAACTGATTGTAAGTAAAGAATTTTGAAGTTATATAATAATATAGAAGTATAATTATGTAAAATATATCATATAAATATGTTAAATACATCATTTCATCTATCCATGATAGGAAGTGATGGAAAATGATTTACATCGGTTTGCGAGACGGTAGTCCTCCACACACACGATCGATGGTTTTGTTTACGATTTGATGGAAGATTATATGAATGTTGGATATAAAAATAACATAACATAATAAAATTATATGTTAGATAATTAGTTTATTATATCATCATATTTTAATAACATATTTAGGAGGTGAAAAAATATATAAAACAAAAATGCAAGGTTTAGGACTATACCTCTTCTTTAAGGAACCAATTTAGGTTTACACCAAAAGATTTTTTAGGAGGGTTTAATAAGAAAAAAAGTCCAATAATACATATTAATGGAAATTTTGAATGTATTTGGTTATTTATTTGTAGTCATAATGTATATTTATGTGTAAATATAAGAGGATAGGTTGAATCCTTTTATAAGAGAGAGAGAGGATACACTTGTAATTTTTGGAAAGAAAATGAAATAACCATTTTTTTAAAACCCAAAAGGATCTAAAATTTCTCATTATCAAACCATATATTATATAAGGTCTATATATGGACATAAAATTGAGATTTAAAAAGTTTTTTAGTCATTTTAGAACTTATATTTTTATTTTAACGCCATAAAACCCCGTTTTAACATTAACCATGATTTTTTTTTTATTTTTTTACTATTTAGTATGAACCAAAATAAATTTTATATTGTTATATAATATTAATTATGATAGTTAAAAATATTTAATACATTTTACCTAATTCAATTCATAGAAGTTTCATAATTTAATTTAAAATGAATCTTGAAGATGAAATAGAAAAGATGTTTTTTCAATGAAAACATTTTTATATAAAATATCTATATGAAATTGATTATAATGAACTAAATTAGATTAATAATTATATAATTTAACTAATATTAAATCATTTTTAAAAATATTTTAAATACATAATTTTTTTAAACTAAAAGGAATTTTGTAATAAAAAACAGCATTTTCACTCTTTTTCAAAAAATTAATCATTTTAGAAAACTATCAATAATTCCGACCAAGGTGATTTTGACATGTGAGTTAAAAAATGAAGCAAAATTTTTCAAATACATTTTCTAAAAGGGTAAAAAATTAATCTAATTATTTTTCTAAAAAAATCATCGAAAATAATTTTTTTGATAAAAATATATTTCCAATGCTTATAAATACTTCCCTAAAAATTTATTACTAGTTTATATATATTTTTTAAATATTTAAAACAATCAGACAAAATTTTAAAAATATGGTTATCATATTCATAAAAAAATTAATCACTATGTAATATGAGTCATATTTAAATAATAATATTTTTAATAACATGATATAGTTTATCACAACATAGTGTTTCATATAATTCAATCTACAAAAGAAACTAAATTTATTTGAAAAAAAATATATTTGATAAAGTATTAGGGTTTAACAATGATTTGTCTCAACCATTTATGATGAAATAGTTACCATCCATACCTCTTGAAATAATGTTTCTAAATCTATTTTCTTGAATAGGTCAGTTTGGAATACAACATCTATTCAATTATCTGTGGAGAAAGGTGATAATAATTCTATAACCCTGAATAGAGTGGATAGAAAAAAGAGTGTGGAAGGTGGTTCCCCCTTAAATTCCCAAAAAGTTATAAAGAATACCCAAAAACATCATAAAATTGATAGAAAAAATATAATGTTTTGTTGGTAAATATTGATGCTGCAATAGATTTTGACATTGTGCATTAGATTGTTGGTATAATCATTTAAATGATAAATAACAAAGGATGACCATGCTAAAAGAGAGAAATTCAGAGATGAAGATGCAACATCTATAGTGTATGAAAAATATGAAAACTTCAGGGAAATTTATAATGTTTAGAAATACCTATGATGTAACACCCGAGATTTTTATGAGAAGTATTTTGTTTTTATGTTATATACATCATAAAAGGAATATTTCACTACACACAACACTATCTTGGCTTGCATTACACGCAATCAAGACCTTCCTCGATAGCTTGCGTTGTAAGCAATACTGCGTTTCACTAAACAACGATATGCTATTAAAATATTATTAAAACTAGCCGTTATGAATAGTAATACCCACTTTTTGAAATTTTATAAATTTTATCTTTCCAAATGAACTTAATTATTGGATTTGTAATACTGAAATTAGCCTAGGGTGAATTTTTGATATTATTTCTAAAAACATTCAATTTTTGATGAATAGTGAAAACACTCGGTTACTATTTAAAAACCGAATTTTTATTTAAATAATTATTTATTTTATTTAAATTTATTTTAGGTCAAAATTGATACATAATACCTATATAAGTTCAAAGTAATTCATTGGATTCATTTTATAATAATTTTAGATATATAAAAATTTTATTGAACTTTTCACCGTCTTTTACCCACCTCCAAGGAGAGTTTGAAAATTTACATAAAACTTAATTTTACCACTTCTGTGAGTGGAATTTTAAAAAACTTAGAGTCACAGTTAATATCAAGGAGTAAAATGTGGTTCAATAAGATAAAAATAATTTTTTGTGAATAATAACTTTTTACTTTTAAAGAAGAGTTAAAATAGTTAAAATCAATGTTTAATAACTTTTTTTTAATATATGGTTATAAATATGATAAATTAGACTATAAATATTCACAATAAATCTAAAAATATTTCCTACATAATGGTAATTTATTTATAATTTTTAGACTTTAAATAATTTAATTTATTTATGACACAATGATGATGCAGTAATTACCTTATTAAGGAAATATTAACATAATTGATGTTATAAATACCCAAATAAATGTAATTTGAGACTTATTAAGAATTAAAATAATTTTATAGGTTAATATTACATATTATTATTGATTTAATTAACTTTTTTGGAACTAATAATTCTATTATGATTTTCACAAAAATCAATTACCAAATAGTGTCAAAATTGACATAAAACAGTTTTTTAAAAAATATTATATTATTAATTGTTATTTTGTTTCTAAAAATCTAAAGGTTCGTCCAAATGACTTATATAAGGTTATATATATTAATAATTAACCACTCGGGGTTTTTTGGCTTGTTATAGTATGTTTTTTGTAAACCATATAGTGTAAGAAAACAAGAAAACACGGTAAAAGTTAAATTATTTAACTTAGAGTTAAATCTAAATGATAAAGTTAAAATAGTAACCTAAACATGTCTAAAATATATTGGTTGAGAGTATTTCAACCCATACCCACCTTATATTCGAAATAAATCAATTTTTATCTATTAAAAACCAAATATGACTTTATTATAAAATAATATTTTAAGTTTTTCCTAAGGTGCCTCTCTCCTCCTTTATAAAAGGGAACCTCCTCGCTCTCCTCCTCACACCACTTTGAGCCTTCACGATCGGAAAAAAACTGACTATTTCCCTTCTAAAATTCCCTAGAAACATCCTAGATGTCATGCTCTTCTTCAAAGACCATCTTTAGTGCCCTAAGAGGAGGTTAAAAAGAGGCGCTTCAAAAGAGAGGTAATGTCCGTTACCGATTCGTTCAATTTTATTTCTTCTTATACTTACACTTATTTAGTTGTCTCATTATGAAGTAATAACATAAGTATCACTCATACACTGATATATTATTATAAATATGGAACAACCCTATTTCACCATCTATCCATCCTACAGAAAACGAAATCACTGCACGTGCGTACGTACGGAATACCATTTCCACGCCGTGGTGTAATCTGTTTTCTACCACCACCTTACTTGGATGGGTATAATGGTGTAAATAATAACTATATATGATTATTTTAAAGTGATATTGACATTTAAATAGTATACATACACTTAAATACAATTCCATGATCATGGAAACAATATCATCACTCGTGCGTACGTACGGCCTACCGTCTCCACGATGTGATGCGACTCGTTCTACATGATCTTAAATTCTTAATGATTATATAAATTAATTTAATGAATAAATATGATATATATTACACCAATACCATTCTGAAAATGTGGTATCTATAACCTTAAAAGAATAATAAGAATTTATTCTACAAAACACACATAAGAACAAAAAGCAATAAACACCCGAATAACAAGTATCAATGAAATATTACAAATAAGAAGCTAAGAATATGACCATATATGATATCATCACAATGAGTACAATTCTGGAATAAGTCAATAACATTATTTAAATCATTATACAGGAGTTTTGGACACGTACGAAGTAAATCGAACCTAAGGTAAGGGAAAATATCGCAATCTCATTTTTATCCGAGATTGTTTATACTTCAGAATTTACTGTGGAATATTTATCATCCACATCCATGTTTCCTCAATATTTAATATTATTTCTATCCTCTTAATTTTTTTTAAATCCAATTTTACCCTTCGGTGAGTTTTTAGTAAAACATATGAAAGGAATCTTTTGTCATTTTTTTGTACGAGGTTCTTTTTTGACTTTTTCGGCCAATGTACGAGGATAATGTTTTTATTTAACTTATACGACATGAATTGATTTTTAGAAAATTATTTCCATGATTCTTCCTTTACAATTTTTCATGTTTATTTTTAATAAAGTTCTTTTAGCTTAAAATTGTATAACATGTTAAGAAAGGAAAAATGTTTTTGAAGTAGAAAGGATATTTTCATCAAGAATGAAGTTCAAGTCTTTTATCAAATACATTTTCCATCTAAGATAATATAGGGTTCTATTTCAATCCCTATTTTTACATTGATTTTATTATGTTATGATGGAATTATTTTTATGATGTCCTTTTATCATATATGTATTATGTTATGATGGCATGATGTTTAAGAATCCCTTTTTTATTACATGGGTTATGCTATGATGTATGATTTATGATCTTGTGGAACACATAGGAATGGTATCATTATGAGATGGGTGGGACCTATATCTCCCTCTAATGCATTGGGTAAAGATTTATATCTCATGAGATAGACATGGATGGAATGGCAGGTTAATCTGGTTCAGTGATACCAGACTAAAACGAGGAGTGAACTCGGTTCAGAAATGGACTTTGTCCGCAATGATTGTCTTGGAAATGAGTCTTGACTACTAAGAAATGATTCTCTATGATTATGGGTGTATGCCACAAAGTTTCATGTTTTATGTTATGATTATTGGGATTACATTTCACCACTATTATTTATCCCATGTTATGAAATTATGATCTCTTTTGCAGGTTAAGATTTCCAAAATGTTATGTTATTATGAATATGACGTGATTGATATTTCTTTTGTTTACCCATACTGAGAATTTGAGCTCACCCTTTTGTATGTTTCTTTTCCCCAGGTCAGGAAGAAGGGTATTAAGTAAGATATTCCAAAAGGGACTCTAGATATGATAAATAAAAGGGAAACTATGTAGATGATTTATAAACTAGTTGTTTACCTTTCCCAGTTTCTAAAGAAACTATACCTATACATTCCTTTCATGGTTTTGTTATATGTTGTAATATTTGTGCTTTAATTTTGAAGTATTAACAGTTTATGTAAAGTATGGGTCATTATAGTTGGTATCCGAGGAAATGTATAGTCAACCTTCAGAAACTAGGATGTGAAAGCCTTAGTATGAACCCTAAGGATAAGTCTAAGCATAGAACACAATCATAGTGTTTTATAAATGGCCATTAATAACCTATGATAAAACCTTAAGTGTGAAATTTCATTCTTTATTACTCGGTTTTCCTATTATGATTAGTGTTTCTCACACTATGATTATTGGTTTTAGTCAATGGCTGGAACCTGAAGGAACCGTGTTAATGCAGAATGCGACAGGAAATGCAATGATTGTCCCCTGAGAAACCAAATGTTATGGGAGCTGGAATGAAAAATCTTGTATCCATGCTCACACAAATTTCTCAAGCTATGAATCATGCAATACTTCCAAACGAGCAAAGGAAGTAGAAACATTCTGTTGAATGCTTCATGAGGTAGCTTCCACCTTCATTCAGTGGGTCTACTGATCTATTAGTGGCTGAATAATGGATCAGTACCACTGAAAAGATATTTTCAGTTATTCAATGTTCTGAACATGATAAATTAATCTTAGCAGTATATCATTTGGAAGGTGAAGCTGATAAATGGTGTAATCTTATCAATAATATGGGGCTAAGGGATGAAATTGAGTCCATGGAATGGGATGAGTTCAAGAACTTATTTTTCAATAAGTACTTCACTTGTATTCTTCAAACAAAGATGGAAAAAGAGTTTCATGAACTAAAGCAAAAGGATGATGAATCTATTGCTACCTACGAAGAAAATTTTAGAAGACTTGGAAGGTATGCTTCAGGAATTATTATCCAACCTAAGAGTAAGATCGATAGATTCTTTAGTGGCTTAAAACCAAGTCTTCGAAGGGTGTTAGCCATAAGGGACTTCAATAGCTACGAGGAAATCGTTTGATGTGCTCTCATGATTGAGATGGAGATTGGAGTAACCCATCAGTCATATGCATTCGATAAGAAAAGGAAAATGGAATTTAAAGGGAAATATAAAGACCACATAGAAAAGAAGATGAGTTTTCCCTTATGATCAATGTGTGGAAAGAAACATGGATGGATTTTTCTTAAAGGGAAAGTAAATGTTTCAAATGTGGAAAGGAAGGTCATCAGGGATTTGAATGCCGCTATGATGAGAAGAAGATGTCTAGTGATGCGAACATAGAAAAATATACACAGAGTGCACCTCCTAAACTTCAATGTTACAAGTGCAAGGAAATGGGGCATTATGCTAATTAATTCCCTAATCTAATGGTTTTTTAAGATGATCGACGTCAAAAAACTCTTAAGGCCAAAGACAATAGAAATTCACATGCAATTTCTATCAGCGATATGGAGTATGATAACGAATTGGTGAAAGGTAAACTTACCATCCAATCTAAAGTAGAAAATGTTTTATTTGATTCTGGATCCACCCAATCTTTTATTTCTAAATAATTTTATAAGGGTATCGCCATATTACCTCAACAGTTAGATATTGAGTTAGATGTGACAACCCCCAATGGCACAATAGTCGCATCAAAATTTTACAATTTTTCTCCGATTCAAGTTTGTGGGAAAGTGCTTCCTAAAAATCTTGTGATCCTTCCTATAGTGGAATTTTATGTGATTATTGGCATGGATTGGATTTATTTATATGGAGATTATATCAATTTCCAAATAAGGGAAGTCACATTTCATATTCCAGATCAATCTATCGTCGTCTATCGATGCAAGGATGAACATAACTTTCCGGTGGAAATTTCATCCATCTTATGGGTCTTGATTCTACTAAATGAAGGTTATTTTTCTCAAATGGTTGGATAGAAACTCACAATTTAGAATATTTACATTGTACGAGAGTTTGATGATGTCTTTCTGGAGGAATTACCTAGTCTTCCACCGAATCGTGAAGTTGAGTTTTCAATAGAACTCGTACCGGGTGCTTTACCTATTTCAAAGACACATTATAGAATGGCCACAATTGAAGAAGAAACTATAAGAGAATCTTGATAAGGGATTCATATGCCCTAGTGCATCACCTTGGGGAGCACCTATTCTGTTTTTTAAGAAGAAAGATGGATCAATGAGACTCTGCATTGATTTTCGAGAACTTAACAAGATCACTATCAAGAAAAAATATCATCTCCCATGCATTGATGAATTATTTTACCAACTATGCGGAGATCAATAATTTTTCAAGATAGATCTTCATTCATTGTATCATCAATTAGAGGTCAAAAGCGAGGATATAACAAATACGGATTTCCGTACAAGTTATGGACACTATGAATTTATAGTAATGCCACTTGGTCTTATTAATGCCCCTGCTATCTTCATGGATCTAATGAATAGAGTCTTTAGAGACTATCTTGATCAGTTTGTGGTAGTCTTTATAGACGATATTCTTGTCTATTCAATGAGAAAGTAAGAACATGAAGATTACTTTATAATTGTATTAAATACCCTGATGAAGGAGAAGCTTTATTCCAAATTTACAAAGTGTAAATTTTGGATTCCAAAAGATGCATTTTTGGGTCACATAATCTCAAAAGAGGGGATATCTGTGGATCCAGCATAAAGAGAGGTTATCGAAAGATGGTCGAGACCAACAACAGTAACTGAGATCCGAATTTTTCTTGGTTTGGATGGATATTATCGAAATTTTGTAAAATATTTTTCACGATTATCTAATCCACTCACTAGGTTGACTCGAAAAGAAGTTAAGTTCTTTTGAACAGAGGAGTGTGAAGAGAATTTCAAGGAGTTAAGAAGAAGGTTATCCAGTGCACCTGTGCTCACACTTCCTTGTAGTGGAGAAAGGTTTGTGATTTATAGTGATGCATCCAAGAAGGGACTGGGGTGTGCTCTCATTCAAAATGATATGTTGATAGCCTATTCCTCAAGATAGTTGAAAATCCATGAGCAAAATTACCCAACTCATGATTTGGAGTTAGCTGTGGTAATCATTGAATTAATGATTTGGAGGCATTATCTTTATGGATAATGGTGTGATATTTATACAGATCATAAAATTTTAAAGTATATTTTCACACAAAAGAAGCTGAATATGCGCCAAAGAAGATGGTTGGATATGATTAAGGATTACGACTGCTCAATTAATTACCACCCAGGGAACGAAAACAAGGTGGCAGATGCATTAATTCATCAAGACCATGCTATCTTATCCATTATGAGGATCACAAAAGATCTAATATTTATGGATTTACAAAGGATGGATCTTTTAATTATACTGGAAGGGGATAAATCATATCATTCTCAAATTAATGTTCAACCATCTGTACATGTGAAGAGTAAAGAGGCACATAAAGAAGATGTAGAGTTATAAAAGAAGGTGAGAAATGTTCCTGAATTCAACCTTGATTGTGATGGGACAATAAGGTTCAGGAATCGTGTTTGTGTTCCTCCCATCCCAGAATTAAAGAAGGAGCCACTGGATGAGGCTCATAGTTCTTCATTCTCTATTCATCCTGGAAGCACGAAGATGTATAGGGACCTGAAAGAGTACTTTTGGTGGGATGGCATGAAAAGAGTTGTTGCTGAATATGTCTCTCGATGCTTGGATTGTCAGCAAGTTAAAGCTGAGAGACAGAAGTCTAAGGGGATGTTACAACCATTACCCATACCTGAATGGAAATGGGAAAAAACACTATGGAATTTGTCACCAGACTTCCTAAAACATCCAAAGAAAATAATTCTATCTGGGTAATAGTTGATCGTCTTACGAAGTCGGCACACATAATTGCTATTAGAGAAGATTTCTCTCTAGATCAGCTTGCTAGGATACATGTAAAGGAAGTGGTAATATTTCATGGAGTACCACTTTCCATTATATCTGATCGGGATCCTAGGTTTACCTCAATGTTTTAGCGAAGTCATTATCATACTCTGGATACAGAGTTGAGTTTTAGCACTACTTATCATCCTTAGACAGATGGTCAGTCTGAGAGCACAATTCAAACTCTAGAAGATATGTTGAGATCTTGCTCTATGGATTTAAAAGGAGGTTTGGATCAACACCTACCTTTGGTGGAATTTTATTATAATAATATCTTTCACTCTAGTATTCAGATGGCTCTTTATGAAGATCTCTATGGAAAGAAATGCTGAACTCCAACTTTCTGGGATGAAGTTGGGGAACGAAAGCTATTAGAACCTGGTCTTGTTGATGAGATGGCAGAAAATGTCTGATCTATTCAACAACACATAAGAGCAGCTCAGAGTCGACAAAAAAGTTATGCCGATAACCGAAGAAAAGACCGAGAGTATGAAGTGGGTGATAAAGTGTTCTTATGAATATCTCCTTGGAAGAGAGTAATGAGATTTGGAAAGAAGGGAAAGCTGAGCCCTAGGAATATCGGTCCTTTCGAAATACTAGATCGTGTTGGGAAGGTAGCTTACCGATTGGCGCTTCCACCAAATCTCTTTAAAGTTCACGATGTGTTCCATGTATCTCTCCTGAGAAAGTACATAACTGATCCTTCACTTGTACTCATCTCAGAATTTGTACCGTTAGAGAAAGATCTTTCTTATGAAGAACCACCGATAGAGATTATGGATCGTAGCGAAAAAGTCCTACGGAACAAGACAACCCTCTTAGTGAATGATTTATGGAGGAACCACCAATTAGAAGAAGCTACCTGGGAGCTTGAGGATATGATAAGGGAGAGGTATCCTCAACAGTTTGTTACAAAGTGACGAATTTCGAGGGAAAAATTCATTTTAAGGGGGGTAGAATGTAACACCTGAGATTTTTATGAGAAATATTTTTTTTATGTTATATACATCATCAAAGGAATCTTTCACTACAAACAAAACTATCTTGACTTTCATTACACGTAATCACGACCTTCCTCGATAGCTTGCGTTGTACGCAATACCGAGTTTCACTAAACAATGATATGCTATTAATATATTATTAAAACTAGCCATTATGAATAGTAATACCCAATTTTTGAAATTATATAAATTTTATCTTTCAAAATGGACTTCATTTTTGGATTCGGAAAATCGAAATTATCCTCAGGTGAATTTTTTGGTATCTTTTCTGAAAACATTCAATTTTTGATGAATAGTGAAAACACCGGGTTACTATTTAAAAACCGGCTTTTTATTTAAATAATTATTTATTTTATTTAAATTTATTTTTGGTCAAAAATGATACATAATACCTATATAATTTCAAAGTAATTCATTAGAGTCATTTTATAATAATTTTAGATATATAAAAATTTTATTGAACATTTCACCGTCTTTTACCCACCTCGTAGGAGAGTTTGAAAATTTACATAAAACATGATTTTACCGCTTCTCTGAGTGGAATTTCAAAATTCTAAGAGACACGGTTAATATCAAGGAGTAAAATGTGGTTCAATAAGTCACAAATCATTTTTCGTGAATAGTAACTTTTTACTTTTATTTACAACGGTTAAAAGTAAATAGGGTAATTAAGGGTAAAAATGGTATTATTATTACCCTAACACATGTCCAAATTCTATAGGATAAGTTTAATTAGACCAAAAACAACCTTAGGAATAAAATATGACAATTTATGTCCACTTGGATTAGATCATGACATTTAATATTATTTTATCTAAAGAAGAGTTAAAATAGTTAAAATCAAAGTTTAATAACTAAATATTTTTTAATATAAGGTTATAAATAAGATAAATTCGACTATAAATATTCATTATAAATCTAAAACTATTTCATACATAATTCTATTTTATTCATAATTTTTAGACTTTAAATAATTTAATTTATTAATGACACAATGATGGTGCAATAATTACCTTATTAAGGAAATATTAACATAATTGATATTATAAATACCCAAATAAATTTTATTTAAGACTTTTTAAGAATTAAAATAAATTTATAGGTTAATATGACATATTATTATTGTTTTAATTAAATTTTTTCTAACTAATAATGCTTTTATTATTTTCAAAATAATAAATTACCAAATAGTGTCAAAATTGACATAAAATAGTTTTTTTAAACAAATATTATATTATTAATTGTTATTTTATTCCTAAAAATCTAACATTTATCCATATGACCTAGATAAGGTTATATATATTAATAATGAACCACTTTGGATTCGGTTGTCTTGTTATAGTAAGTTTATTAACAATATAGTGTAAGAAAACAAGAAGACACAGTAAAAGCTAAATTATTTAACTTAGAGTTAAATCTAAATGATAAGGTTAAAATAGTAACCTAAACATGTCTAAAATATATTGGTTGAGATTATTTCTACCCATACCCACCTTAGATATTAAATAAATCAATTTGAAGATATTAATAACCGAATATGACTTTATTATAAAAAAATATTTTATGTTTTTCCTAAGGTGCCCCTCTCCTCCCTTATAAAAGGGCACCTCCTCCCTCTCCTCCTCACACCACTTTGAGCCTTCAAGATCGGACAAACCATGCCCATTTCCCTTATAAAATTCCCTAGAAACATCCTATAGGTCCTGGTCTTCTTCAAAGACCATATTTAGTGCCCTAAGAGGAGGTTAAGAAGAGGCGCTTCAAAGAAGAGGTAATGTCCGTTACCGTTTCTTTCACCATTATTTCTTCTTATACATCTTCTTCTTTAGTTGTTTCATTATTAAGTAATAACATAAGTATCACTCATATACTGATATGTTATTATAAATATTAAACAACCCTATTTTACATTCTATCCATCCTACGGAAAACAAAATCACCGCGCGTGCGTACGTACGGAATACCGTCTCCACGCCATGGTGTAATCTGTTTTCCACCACCACCTTACTTGGATGGGTATAATGGTGTAAAGAATAAATATATATGATTATTGTAAAGTTATATTGATTCTTAAATAGTATACATACACTTAAATACAATTCCATGATCATGGGAAAGATATCATTGCTCGTGCATACATACGGCCTACCGTCTCCACGATGTGATGCGACTCGTTCTACATGATCTTCAATTCTTAATGATTATATAAATGAATTGAATGAATAAATATGATATATATTACACTAATACCATTATAGATATGAGGTATCTATAACCTAAAAAGAAGAATAAGAATTTATTCGACAAAACACGCATAAGAACAAAAAGAAATAAACACTCGAATAACAAGTAGCAATGAAATATTACTAATAAGAAGCTTAGAATATGACCATATATGATATAATAACAATGATTATGATTATTGAATAAGTCAATAACATTATTAAAATCATTATACAGTTGGTTCAGACACGTACGAATCAAATCAGACCTATGGTAAGGGAAAATCTCGCAATCTCATTTTTATCCGAGATTGTTTATACTTCAGAATTTACTAGGGAATATTTATCATCCACATCCATGTTTCCACAATATGTAATATTATTTCTATTCTCCTACAATTGGTTAAATTAAATTTTACCCTTAGGTGAGTTTTTATTAAAATATATGAAAGGAATCTTTTGTTGTTTTTTTTGTACGATGTACTTTTTTGACTTTTCCGGCCAATGTATGAGGAGAATGTTTTTCTTTAACTTATACAGCATGAATGGATTATTAGAAAATTATTTCCATGAAGATTCCTTTACATGTTTTAAAGTTTATTTTTAATCAAATTCTTTTAGTTTAAAATTTTATGACATGTTAATAAAGGAAAAATGTTTTTGAAGTAGAAAGGATATTTTCCTCGAGAATGAAGTTCAAGTGTTTTATCAAAATTGTTTTCCATCTAAGATAATATAGGGTTCTGTTTCTATCCCTATTTTTACATTGATTTGATTATGTTATGATGGAATTATTTTTATGATGTCCTTTTATCATATATGTATTATGTTATGATGGAATGATGTTTAAGAATCCCATTTATATTACATGGGTTATGCTATGATGTATGATTTATGATCTTGTGACAGACATAAGAATGGTATAATTATGAGATGGGTGGGACCAATATCTCCCTAAAATGCATTGGGTAATGATTTATATCTCATGAGATAGACATGGCTGGAATGACAGGTTAATCCAGTTCAGTGATACATGACTGAAACGAGGAGTGAACTCGGTTCTGAAATGGACTTTGTACGCTAGGATAGTCTGGGAAAGGAGTCTTGACTAATAAGAAATGATTCTCTATGATTATATGTGTATTATACAATGTTTCATGTTTTATTTTATGATTATTGGGATTAAATTTCACTACTATGACTTATCCCATGTTATGAAATCATGATCTCTTTTTCAAGTTATGATTTCCAAAATGTTATGTTATTATGAATACGATGTGATTGATATTTCTTTTGTTTACCCTTGATTAGAATTTGAGCTCACACTTTTTTATATCTTCTTTTCCCCAGGCCAAGAAGAAGGGTATTAAATAAGATATGACCAAAGGGGCTCTAGATAGGATAAAATAAAAGTGAGACAGTGTAGATGATTTATGAACCAGTTGTTTATGTTTCCCAGTTTTTAAAGTCCCTATACGTATATGGTCCTTTCATGGTTTTGTTATATGTTGTAGTAAGTGTGCTTTAATTTTGAAGTATTAACAATGTATGTAAAGTATGGTTCGTTATTTCTGATGTTAGAAATAATGATAGTCATAGGGTTGTTATATTATAATCCTGGCATCTTTCTAAATATGATAAAAACATGACATATTAGTTGGTTAAAAAATAAGATGTAAATTTGGGAAGAAGGTATAATAATGTTTTAATAAAATATCCTAATAAGATTATAAAAATGAAAAGTGTGAAGGACTTAGATTACAAATCTATGAAGTTGAGTAAAAGTGCATCATCTAATAGGAATGATAAAAATGATGGAAGTTTAAAAAATAATGGTAGAAAATCCAAACCCATCGAAAATTATAGTGAAAAAAATAAAATGAAAAAATTTCACATGAAGATAAAGAAGTTATATGTGTGAGTTAAAACATGGTTTGATACACTATAAGAGACTGTTTTATAATAATTATAGCACAATAAATGTTCTTAAAGAATGTAAAAGTTTCACTAGGTGATATAAGTGATTTTAAATCACTTGAGAAGATAAATTTCATGCACAAAGAAATTGAATAATTGACAAGATCCATGTATCCCAAATCACAATTAACTTCCAAATGTAATGGTCAGAAGAATAGAGGAAATCGAGAAACATGGTAGAGAAAACTATCTCAACATTTATTTTCACATTAATAAGGGAAAAAGAGACACCATATTACCTCTACTTTTTTATTGTAATTGTTCTTCAAAAATAGGAAATTAATAGAGAGGTATATACTCAGATGGAGAAGCTAAGTAGGAGAAATATTTTCCAACTATGGATAGTCAAGATATATATGTTTCTATATTAGAATATTACATATGTTGGTTCACTGAATTTTTTTTGGATGTATCAAACTTGTTGAAAATATGGAAATTTTCATTTGTTGACATCTATATAAGAAAATATCCATTTTAGTGCATTCTCAACATGAAATATTTATGTAACATCCCAATGTCGTATCACTAATGAGTAGATGAACCCAGTTATCCACATGGACTCAGGCACGCCTCCCCGAATGCTGGAGGCAACTGACTCGAAATGGGGGCATATGGCGTGTCCATCAGGTGACTATTCACTCTGGTCAGAGTGGATCACATTTGGAGATAATGGATGGATAAATAGTAGAAGTATAATAATAATAATGACCAAGGAAACTGAATGAAAGAATAATAATCAGTGTAATGAATAATTATCAAAATCCATGTAATGTATCTCATAAAAAATAATGATTTCATGTCTCTATGAAAAGGAAGAAATAATATATGGAATAAGGAAGATAGTATTATACATTATATACAAGATAAAATAGGAGGTAAAAACTATCCAACCATCTCGTGCATTGGCTCGATCATCTGATACCGAGCCCCCATCCGAATGAATGAGTTTATAGTGTCCAAAGTGGGAATATAACACTTGTTAAAACCTAAAATCATATAATTTAATAATTAAATCATCTCATAAAAGGATATTAAATTTTATAGATGAAAATTTGTTACATTAAACAAACACATTCCTGAGAACCATAATAGTTCAGTGCCATTAGAAAGTTGTAAAATAATATTCTTAGTGAATGATATTCAACATCACTCATAAAGATCTACCCCTTTAGTGATTTTCACAAGCATAACCGACATAAAAACTTTCTTCAAATCCTAGGTAAGAGAAACTTAATAATGTCTTATATCAGATTCTCATTATAGATAAATAAAAGAGTTATATAATAAAAACATGAACATAAGGGTGTGAGAACATTATAATATAATTTTAGGATCATACCCTATATACCAAATATCATATACATGGGAAATGGAATAAAGATTGATAGTTCATAATACATTAATCATAATGGAATTAGAGAGAATAATCCATGGGAGCACAACATAGGTATAATACATGGAATTTTAGAAATCACATAAAAAATAAATGATTTACATAGTCGTAAGGGCTCACTGCCTTGGCTAACATAGTTGAATAAGTTCACTCCCAAAACCATATTAGTTTTCATGGTTCACTCCCAAGACAATCTTAGTGGAAAACCCTTAATGAAATGGTTTGACACCCCATTCTAGAAATGTCTATATCAAGAGATATAATTCTTTACCAAATCCACTATAGGTAGATATTGTTCCCTCCTGTCACATAACGAAATAATACAAATGTGTGACACAAGATCCTAAACATTTATCATATGAAAACACATGAAATTAAATGTGTATCATACAAATTTCATCATATCTTAACATATGAAGAAGATATAATTTTCATTTTCATTTAATTATATCAGAACCTATGAAAATAAGTGGGCTTCATATGCATTTTATAATGGTATAACCCAAGGAAGAGTAATGGGTTTCATTAAATTTAGACTCAAAATTAAATTTTTATTATTAAAACACTTTTTAGCATAAAGTGAGAAATCAGGAGTTTTACCAAAAATCCTAAACTATATCAAATGATCTTATCTTAGATGAAGAAAGATTTTGAATGACCACTTTGATAATTTCTTAAGGAAAATAACCTTTCATTGAAAATCATTTTTTAAGAGCTGAAAAATTTTCAAAATCCTTTTACTTTTTTTTTAAAACATATGAAATAATATTTAAAAACAATTTAGAAAATTTCTTAAGGAATGCATCCTTTCCTATTTTATAAATTATTTTTAAATCATAAAACATTTTGTAAACATTTTTTTTAAAATAAGCTTGAAAACTTATAAAGGATGATTTGAATGATATTTTTAACAATATTTTTTTTAAAAATATATACTTAAAATAATTTTTCATTAAATTGATATTAAAATATTCTGTAGATAAATTTTTTAAATCATTTTTAAATATCAAAGTTTGTTAATAAAAAAATTTCCAACCAAAGAGAAAAATAATGATTAAAAAACACATTATTAGTTATATTAAGTACCAAATAGTGGAAAATTAATACCAATACTTAAATAGATCATTTATAACAAGAGTATAATAAAATTATTGAGAATTATTTATAGGTCGATCATTATATTTAGTCAATGGAATAATAATCATAAACAATATCAATAAATGATGAGATTGTAACAATAAACTATTACCACATTCAATCATAAAAATCATGATGAAAAAACATAAAATAAAATTTAATATATCATGAGGATGAAAATATTTATTATATTAAATGTCAAAGGGTCTGTATATACACCTCGTGAATGTATATTGGTGTATAACATAACGTATGTCTCAAAGAAGGAAAATTGAGAAACAATACCCTTATTGCTTCGGTAAATATTTAACCATAAAAGCCAAGAAATACTAATTATAAAATGGATATATAAATACCAATAATTATACGTATAAAAATAATAAAATACATCAATTGGAGGTATAAAAAATACATACAAGAAATAGGTTTTGAACATGGATTATGTCTTATGGAAAATAAAAGTGAGACTGAAATACCTTACCCTAAGTCCCAACATTTATTTAACTCATTAAATCCTCCAGTATAATAAGTATAAGTTTATTATAAATAAATAATATAACCATATATGAATTTATTTGACTTTATATTACTTATTTATAAAAAAATCCATGTTAACGTTTTGTTTTGGGTAATAACCCCATTTTTTTGTGCATGTTTTGACTTGTTATTTTCAGTCCTATTAATTATATCATTAATTAATAATATCTAGAATGATTAAAATAATATAAAAATAATATATATTCATAATATATATTTATTTATATTAACCCATAAAATTTAGTAATAAGAAATGAAATAAACTATTCAGTGAGACGGTAGGATGTACGTATTCATGAAAGCTATTTCCATTTTCCTATCGAATTGAAAGAAAGAAAAACAAATGATATATTTATATATATATTACCATACAAGTAGAATCTTATGTTATATGTATCTCATATGTCTATTAAAACCATCCTTAATACATTCCCCAAAAAGTGTGAACGTTGTTATCATAATCCCAAAAAATTGAAATCATGACTGTATGTGTTATATAAGAACTAAATAATCATAGAAAATCATAAAAATCTTATATGAATAACATGTAAATAAAAATTTTCATCCTTTAATGGTGGTAATGGAAAAAAAATAAAATCTATTCGTGAGGCGGTAATCCATCATACACACGAATAATGATTTCATAACCCATTTTATGGAAGTGTGTGTAGTTTTAGTTATTAAACTTAACAAAAAAAATCAATGTATTTGTATTATATATATGTTATTATATATTCCTGATAAGAAAATAATGTAAGGGGTTTTAGAAAGAAATAAAACAAAAACATTTTTCATGAACATTACCTACTATTTGAGTATCTTCTATTTTTTTGAACTAAAAAAATTACTTAGCTGTATTTATTCACAATGAAAGGATTATATGATTATTGGATGTAATTTAGGAACATATTTGGATATGGGTTTAGTGGTGTGATGTTAGGAGAAAAGGGGGTGGCCTTCTATAAGGGAGGTGAGTAGAAAACATGTATCTTATTGATATAGAAAATTCCACCAACATTTTTTCCATGTATAGGGGATCCAATAATGGAACAATCTCAATAATATAAGGGATAAAGTAATAATATGTCTATATAATGTTTTTGGACATGTATCTAGTTAATTTTTTAATTTAATTTAAAATTTGAGTAATCAAAGTGAATAATTTTATCTATTTTTACTAATGACATTGGTAAAAAAATTATTTTGAAAATATTAAGACTTATAAATTATTATAATATCAAATATGGAATCCTTTTTCTCAAATTCTATTCATATAATTGGAAGAAATTAATTTAAAATTAATCCCTCATATGGGATGAAATAATGATTTTTCAAAGTAAAAAATGTTCAAAAGTTTGATAAGTTTTTATATAGAAATTTAGTGTTAAATTGATTATAATGCACTAAATTTTATTAATGTATGTATAATTGAACTAAATATACATTAAAAAAAATTTTACCATATTTTTTATGTATAAATAATTTAATCAAAAGGCAGTTTTCAATTAAAATTTCGTATTTTCACTATTCATTTAAAAAATGAAACTACCTAGAAAAAACTCATCCTAAGATAATTTTAACATATAAATTTAAAATATAATATTTATTTTGTAAAAAATATTTTTTAAAAGCGACATAGTTTTTTTTAAATACTTTTCCCATTTAAAGGCTGTAAAACTTCCTTTTATAAAAGTGCATCTTTTTATGCATAAAATTGGATTTGTTTATCTATTTTCTAGAAAACACATAATATTAATGTTAAGTAGTTTATATAATATATAATATATAAATATCAGTAAAATATTTAATTGAAATTGTGTTTTTAATTAATTGAGGTCAAACAATTTTTTCAATAGAAAAATAGCTTTTCTGAAAAGGAATATATTTTTTATCAAATTGTTCTTAATATCCTTTCTAATCAATTGGTTTACAGTAAATTAATTTTATAAACATTCATGACCTAAATATTCATAATTTAGTTAATCCTTTTCATTATAACCATTCCATTTGTTATGTGATAACTATTATAATAATTTAATAATAATATTAATGTTAATTTGTAGTTTGATAAAACTTGTTCTTGCATGAAAAAAATATATTAAAGGAACTAAGTATTTAACGTATCTTAAGATAAAATCAATTTTTTTAACAAAAAAATAAATTTGTATATCATGAAATTAAATCCATCAATGAACGTTAATTTATTCAAAAATAATAATTCATAATAAATCATGTTGTTATATTCTATCCCCCTAAAAATGAATTTCACCCTTGAAATTCATATGCGTCGTCAAGGTTTTAATATGTAAAGGTTTATTTCATTTGAAATTAAATCTAAAAAATGTATAATAAAAATTCCTTTAAAATATAAAATTATGAAATATAATGGTTACCTAAAGTAACACATAACTAGGTTTCCACATGGGATAACATAGGTGGAAAGTGTAAACTTGGTTTTGTAAGAGAAAACTACAACCTAAATACAAAACATGAGTGATATAAAAAATAGTTAGGAGAGTGTTATTGATAAAAAATACATCAACCTAAGAGATTTAAAAAAGGTCATTGGTATCATTAAAATGATGATACATAATAATATTTTATTCATAGATCCTTTTCCTAAAGTAGAATAATTTTCACATGGATATATACTTAGTTTATTTCCTTATATTTCATATGCACAATATCACCATTTGGTTGTTTGTAGATAAATTTGTACATTATATCTTTTTAAAATAAATAAATTTGAGTTTTTTAATCCTTGAATTACTAATTGATCACAAGATCAATAGGTAGAACAATAATTCATCTAATATATCTTCAGTTATTAAAAATGAATATGTTTAACACATGTTATCTAATATGCATAAATGTTCATATAGAGAAATAATATGTTAGTTTCGAAAAATAAAATCAATGGTAAACACAAAAAATTTCATAAATGGTTAAACTTCTAACCCTTTTGAATCATGAAAATAAAAACATTATTAAGAAAGTCACTAAATTTCTAAAAATTAGTTTAACATTGATCCCCCATATATCATAAAGTGGTTCTTGATTGAAATATTTGAAATATATGAATACCTTCATCATTTATTCTTGTTAAACATGGAAATAACCTAAATTACCATAAATAATTATTGATAACATGAATTATTACTAATTACAAAGATTAATTTATACATTCCTTATATAAAAAAATATGGTAAACTCCATCCAAGAAAGAAGAACCCTCCTTTTTCAAAAAATCATTAACCTATTTCCATGTTAACACATACAATTCAATTTTAATTTTCCAAATCAATCATATAATTATACAAACTAAACACTATTTTCTTAGATTATTGAATATATTAAGGGTTACATTCCCTTAGTCGTTTTTCCATAAAATATGACATTTCAATTAAATAAATTTTTATTTTCCACCAGCACCATTTAACCTAGTTTTTAAAATCCTTAAAGAAAAAAATCTAAATCTATCCTCATATATATTTTATGATTCATATAAAATAATAATTAAATTAAAATACATTAATACTTTGATCATTACACCTCTTTCTTAATCCCTTAATTATGCTTCATCATCTTATTATTTAATTCTTATTTTCTCTCAAAATTCATTCATAGTCTCTTATAATCAGTGATAGAATAATAACTCACACCACCTTGAGGATTCTCTTCATGATGTTTCAAATTAGGACGTCAATTTTCTTAGTTATAAAACTTTATATAGTTAATGAATTCAACAATTGATGATACCTTAGGGATACCATTGTCCTATTTCATTTCATTAAATGAAATTTTATTTTTTCCTTTAGAGTTACACTATTTATGTCATGAAAATACGTAGTCAAAACATATTCTTGTTCCATTAATACATCCACCTGGGTGATTCTTAAAACATTCTATACACAAAGAAAATTGAATCTTCTTTCATTTGTGGTCTCAATTACTTGATTTCTAAGAAAACTCTTTACTTATTATATTTTGTGAGTCTTAGAGTTAATTAAGGTACACATTGTTAATAATGTTCCATAAAAACTGATTAGGAATTATCAGAATGTCCTTCACTCAAGTGATCAACCCTTTTGACTAATTATCAAAAATATTTCTATCACATTACACATTAACTTAGTTCCTTATAGTTACCTAAATTGACTAAAATTATAAATCATACTATAAGAAAACTTATCAATGTGTAAAACCTCATACTCCTGAAACATAACTTGTATGATGTCAAAATCACTACACATTCTTTTAAATATTTATAACCATAGGTTTATCCTTAGATAATCATGGTCACCTTATATTTAAGTCCCTAATGATTATTTATAAATAATTTGTTAATTTCCAAAGAATATCACATGGGAGTGTCAACCACCAGAGTAGTAATTCCCATTGTCATACACTAATTCTCGATTGAGTCTTTCTGAATAAAGTGCTTTTAGGGTTATTACCCCAAGGTACATCTATGTAAGATCCACATTCACTTATAGTTTCCAAAAATGTATTTACTTCTTATAAAACACATGTTCTATCCTTTACAAAATTATGGGAAGTTTTCCAATAGTTTTACTTATCCTTAGACATATCCTTAGAGATATCCATATAAATATCCATAAAAATATACATATGGATATCACTAAAGTTTTATCATAATTTTTTAAAAATGTAGACAAAAACTTTTATTTGATATTGATTATAGAAACTCGAGAGTCTAAAATATGGATATTACATCTTTTTTGATAAATATTCATTACATTATACATACACATTCTTGATGAATGTAATAGTTTAATGCCTTTGGAAGCATGTAAAAATAATATTCTAACATAGTGAAAGATATTCCAAATCCCCCATAAATATCATCCCATTTAGTAATTTTCACCAGAAAAACCTAGTTAAAAAATTATTCATAATTGGGGGAAAATAAACATATAAAATAGTGAGGTCAGATGCTCTATAAAGTTAAATAATGGATATATATAATCACAACAAGAACCTATGTGTATGAGAACGTTAACATTAAATTTGAAGATCATACTCTGCATATCAAATATCATATACATGAGTCATGGAATAATGATTAGAAGATCATAAGACATGAATCATAAAGAAATGATGGATCACAATACATGTGAGCATAAAATAGGAATAAGAAATTAAATTTTGGTATACACATAAAAAAATGAAATAATTTACATAGTATTGAAGGATCACAAAAAATGATATCTTAGTGGAAAGTGTTCACTCCCCAAACCATCTTAGTGGAAAAATTCTTTTACAAAATATGGTTCACTCCCTATCCCAAAATATTTATCTCATTTGATATAATACTTTACCGAAGAAATCATAGGGAGATATATGTCCCAAATGTCAAATAATTAAATCATACATATGTGTAACACATGATCAAAAATTTTTATCATATCATAACCCATGAAATAAAATGGGTATCATAAACATTTAACCATTTCATAACATATGGAGAAGAGACAGGTTTCATAATGACTTCATCATAGAAAAATCCCTGAAATGAAGTGAGTTTCATAAGAAATTTTTCATGGTATAACTCGTGGAAGATAAATATGTTTCATAAAAAACTTTTCATTTTAAACATAAAACATTCACATAAAGAATATGGTTGGTTTTCATGGATCATATCCTTAGAAAATCATAATCAATAATAAACTATGACATCCTAGATAGAGAAATATTTTTAAATATCACTTGGAGAATTTCTTATTGAAAATAAAAGTTCTTCAAAAATCATTTTAGGACATAAAACATTTTCAAAAAACATTTATTCGAAAACAAATTTAATGAAATATTAATTAAGCTTCAAAATCATTTATTTTTTTAATAAAATACATTTTCTTCTTTTGAAAAGTATTTTTAAATCTAAAATTTTTTGAAAATCATTTTCTTTGAAAATAAACTTGAAAATATATAAATGAATCTTTGAAAATAAATTTATTCTTTAAAAATAAAAAAAAATTACAATCAATTTCATTGAAATTGATTATAAATTATGATGTAAAAACATATTTGATAATATTTTTATAAAACATGGTTTCTGAATAGAATATATTTTTGACTTTAGAGGGAGATAAGTATGGATTTTATTAAAAATATTTTTCTTAATTATCATAAGTACCAAAGAGTGGAAAAGTTTTACCATTAATTGATGATATCTTGAATAAAAAAAATAGAATAAAATTCAAGAGAATTATTGATATTTGGATCATTAGATATCATAAATGTAATCATAATCATAAACAATCCTAACAAATTATGTGAATATATAAATAAAATCATACCACTTTGAATCGTAAACCACAAGAATGAATAAGATAAAATTAAAATTAAAATTTAATGTGTATGAAATAATTTATGATGTTACATTTTATAGTGGTTGTAAATACACCTTGTGAATGAATATAGGTTAATAATAGAACACACATTTAAAAGAAGGTAAATAGAGACAAGAATCCCCTTACTGTATTGGGAACATTTTAACCATAAAAACTGTGAATGATAGATCCAAAAATGGATATGTAATCCCAAATAATTATCAATATACGAGTAATAAAATACATGAATGGTATGTATACAAACCATATACAATAAATAGGTGGGGAACATGACTTTTTTCTCAAGGAAAATGAAAGTGAGATAGAAATACCTTACATTAATTATTGGTTTTTGTTTTACTCATTCAGTCCTCATGTATAATAAATATATGTCTATTTTAAATATTTCAATGGAAAATATTCATATATATAATAACTTATATAATTTACTTATGATTGTATACTACCCATTTATTAATAATTCCATGTTAAAGTTATGTTTTGGGGAAGAACCAATTTATTTTTCATGCATATACAGACATGTTATTATTGGTACACTTACTTAGATCATGATTTAATCAAATAAAGAATTATAATAAATATATAAATATCATATATTTTTATTATATATTTTTATTTATATTAAACAATAAAGTTTAGTGTAATTAAATGAAATACATCAATCAGGGAGATGGTAGGTTGTACCTATGCATGAACATCATTTCCATTTTCTCATCTTATTGAAAGAAAGAACAAAATATTATATATATATATATATATATTATAATAATAGTCATATTTTTTTGTTTTATATATCACATATATCACAGATATTTATTAAACTCATCTTTAATACATTTCATGTAAAGTGTGAATGAATCACATAACTTCGTGAGGTGGAAGTCCACCATACACATGAACGACATTATCATATTAAAAAAACTGAGAATACTGAAGGTCTGTGTTATATAATAAATAAAGAATCATAATAACATCATAATAAACATAAATATCATATATAAATTTTATTTGAATCATTATTTTCCTCCAACTAAGGTGGTAATTGAAAAATGAATGACATATGTTCACGAGGTGGTAGTCTTCCAGACACACGAATGGTGATTTCATGACACATTTTATGGAAGAGTGAGAGGCTTTAAGTCAAAAATATTAAATAAAAACAACTAATTATATATAATATTATAAGGATATTATATAATAATTATATAAATATAATTTCAGGGGCTTGGGGATGAAATAAAAAAAATTCGTTAATGAATGATACATCTTCTTCGGGTATCTCCCATTGGTTTATAGAAAAGGAATTACTTAGTTGGATTATTCCCCAATTATGTAATCTAGGATTAATGAAGGGAATTTTTAAAGGCATTTGGATAGATATTTTCTGAGGCAAAGTTATTGAGTGGTGAGAATATATGAGAAGATGGGGTGGCCTTTTATATGGGGTTGAGGGGAAAACACGTAAATTTTTAAAATATAGAATTCCTCCAACATTTTTTCAATTAAAAGTGGCTAAAATAATGTAAAATTCTCTATAATAGAAAATTTAAGGTATAAAAAATTCAATAAAGTATGTTTTTGACAATTGTATATTTCATTTTTTCTCTTAAGTATAATGTTTAGTTCCTTAGTAAACTCATTTTTCTCTTAATTATTGTGATTAATTTTAACTATTTTTAATAATAACTTGTGTAAAAAATTATGTTACCATTATTAGAATCAATAAATTAGGATTATTCCAAATATAGATTCCATTTTTCCAAATTAAATTCAAATAACTTGAAGAAATTAATTTTAAATTAATCCCATAGACAAGACGAAACAACAATGTTTTAATGTGAAAATATTCAAAATTTAAAATACATTTAAATATAATTTCAATGTGAAATTGATTATAACGACCTAAATTGGATTTATTAATGTATAATTTATCTAATTATAATTTAAAACAAATTTAAAACATAATTTATCTATATAAATGGATCAAACAAAAATGTATTTTTTAATTAAAATTGAGTATCGTTCACTGTTTGTCCAAAAATAAAACTTCCCAAGAAAAAAATTACTACTAAGATAATTATTTCATTACAATTTAAAAAATAATTTTTAATTTTTCATGTATAAATTATAAAATTTTCGAAATTTATTTTTAAAATAAGTTCTTCATTAAAAGGTGGTAAATCTTCTTTTCATAAAAATACATCTTTTTAAGTGTAAAATTAGATTTATTATTATCTATAGTATATAAAACACAAAAGATGAATGTTAAATATTTGAAATAACATATAATATATAAATTTCATTAAATTAATTCTTCATAATAGGATTTTTAATTTTTTGAGATAAAACATGTTTGTTCATTGAAAACATGTTTTCCAGAAAATGAATTTCTTTATTTTTAAATATTTCTTAATTTATTTTATCATTTATTGGTTTCAAAATAAACATTTTTATAATCAAGAATAATCCAAATTTTTAGTATTTAGTTATAACATTTCATACCATCCATTCTAATGGTTAGGTGATAACTACAAGAATATTTTAATAATAATATTAATAGTATATTGTAGTTCAGTAAAAATCTGTCTTGCATGTAACACAAGCTATTTAAAGAACATAGTATTGCATGTTTTGAAAGTTAAACTCTATTTTTCATGTAGTGAATGTTTAACCTGTTGTATTGTACAATGAAATCCTGAAAATAATTTTAATTTATTCCAAAAAATAATTCATAAAATCTCAGGGTTTTACATATAATCTACTCGGGTACAGACGATGACCCATATAAGGTGTGAGGTAAATCTCAATTGGAAACCAAAAACGACTTTTATAAAAATTGAGTATATTAATATAAATAGAAATAGTGTTCTAGTATATAAAATTATAGAAGTTCTATAAACAATTACTCATATCTATATTATCCCCAGCTGGTGTGTTTGAATATGTAACCATTAAATTAATTTTGATTTATTTTATAATAAAAAATTCATGTAAAAAAGGTATTAGTACTGCCATAAAAATAAAGAATAATAATAGATTATATAGGTGTATCTAAGGAATCCTTGACCTTGAGAGTCAAACCAACTTATAACGGAAACTCACACAGTCTGGCTATAAGGGGGATGAGTGTAATCAAAGGGGTACACCCAAGTCCTTCCATGTTAAAATATTATAACTATGTATATGGAGCTCATCCATAGTAATCCCAAGATAAGCATGAATTATCCCAACGCGGTGAATCCATGGTTCCATGTTCTCGAAGACATTATTTTGGATCAAAGGAGTGTATCCACGGAATTATAATATCTGGAAAATATTTCATGTTAATAGTTAATAAATAACTAAGGAATTCACATAATAAGATAATGATTGTATTCCGCTGTGGGTATCTCCCATGAAAATTAGATCAATGAATCAAAATAGAATTCTCTGATTTCTTAAGGAATTCCCTCAAGAATCCAAGGAGATCTCCTGTATTATATTTCCTAAAAATATGAAAATATTAAAAAATAAACACCATATACATTTCATTTATATACATATTTCATCATAGGATATGTAATTCTCATTTTATTTACTCATTTAATTGTTTTATTCCTCTAACCTTCATTAAACATGACAATGTAAGTTAAGGACATGCAACCAATATCAATTCAACTACATTTTATAATGAAATGTGACATATATATACTTATATATATATATATATTCAATTTAATAATTTAATATTCATTATTTAAAATTGAAGAACATACCTTTATAAATGTTAAGAAAATCATACCCTAATAGTGTCTCAAGTAATCAAAATATAAGTGACTGAAGGAATAAATAAGGAACACACCCAAATCAGGTTTTCCACAATGATGTATCAACCTCTAATAGTTTCAAGATGTACCAAAAAGGATTTCAAATCTAATCTATAAAATTTAATTTAAAGAAGATGAATTTTAAAGAAAAACTCAGGGTGAAAATGGAATGTGCACAATAGAAACAATTTATAAATGATGATACTTTTAGGGATAAGCTTGGTATCACCATCCTTATGACTATAGTATATTCATTCTACAATATTGGACTTTATTATGGTCTAGATCGAAATAAACTGAAATAATGAAAGAACAACCTTAAAATAGGGAATATGATCTCACACAAAAACCTCATCATCGATTGAAATAAAAATGATTAATAGAAAATAAGGAATAGATTACATACCAAGAAGAATCCAATAAGATGAATAGATATTGATTCTGAGGTCAGACGAAGAAATACGAGAAAATCTTAGGTGATGGTGGCTTGGGAGATTCTAACAGGAGGAAGGACCTTCTCTATGATAGGAAAAGAAAAGAAAGATAGGATTTATGTTGAAAATGGTTGAGGAGAAAAATACACATGTCATCCCTTTTTAAATGGGTAACACAGTTTGTTCTCATGTTTGGACTTGTCATATACCAACCATGAGTGGATTACTGTTAAAAGAGTGGGCTCCCATGGTCTATTTTTATTGTTTGGGAAACCATTCCCAAATAGTTCCATTATCCACTATAAAAAACTACAATATTTTTTCATAGTTGTGTAGTTTGGGTCACATGGTTAGGGAAAACCATGCAGCCCTCTACTTTGTACTAAACACCCGACATGGTTTACTCTTACCATGCAGATTGGGGGAGTAGTTTCTAAAAACCATGTGTCCAAACTATTTCCTTTAAAAGATGGGGCTCTAGTCTCCGAACAAACATCGAACACCCTCACTTTCTCTATAATCTTACTGGGAATTCACATTAGGTAAAAACCAAGGAATTAAACTGAAAATAATAGTGTTCATACCTCATAAAAAATCATGGCTATTACAGTCTTCCCACCTTAATGGAACTAATCCCCAAGTTTCACTTCTAATAGAGGTAAAGCATCATAAGAGAATAACTTCGTCCAATATCCATGTACGTCAGCCTCCAGGTCCCAAGCCACTTCTTTTATATGGTTATGCTTTCATAGGACCCACACTAAGGGGAAATACCAAACACATAGATACATAATTCTATGGTTAATGACATGAATCATATACTCCTCAAAAGAATCATCACCATCTAATTCAACATCCTCAAGATAAAAAGTATGAGATGGGTCGGCATGGTAATGGAGAAGATGTGAAATGTTGAAGACATCATGAATAGAATGATACCTTTAAGGTAATAGAAATCAATAGGCTACTCAAATGAAACCATGGATGATATCAAAAAGCCCAAAAATAAGGTGATTTAATCCATTTCCTCCATAACCACATATTCCCATGTATGTGTGATACGTGAAAGAAGACATGATCACTGAACTCAAACTCCATAGGTCATCGATGATGATTAACATATGATTTATATCTAGAAATGGAAGTATCAAAACATTATATAATAAACGTCACCTTTTATGAAGTATCATAAATGAGATGAGGACCTAGTATCACTACCTCCCCTCTATCTGGCCATCATATAGGTTAGTTACATGGCCTACAATAAATAGCCTCATAAAGATCCATCTGAATTGTTTCTTGGACACTGTTATTATAGTAAGACTCAAAGAGAGTGAAATCCTTTTCCCAAGAAACACTAAAATCTTTAACACATGATCATAGCATATCCTATATCACATGTACAGTCTGTTGGTTATGTCCATCGGTCTGAGGGTAAAAATCTATTCTCATAATCCCCTATGTACCCTGAGATTTCTATAACCCTTTATAGAATCTCGATGTAAAACAATAATTCCTATATGAAATGATAATATAAGGTAATATTTGTAGGAATATAATTCCATGGACAAAAATTATTCCTAGAGGATAAACTAATAAATTCTCCTAGATATGAAGGAAGTGGGATACCTTCATCTATCTATCGTTAACTACTCAAACTATGTCTATACCACTAGGAAAACACAATAAACCAATAAAAAACCTCATCAAAATGTCATCCAAATTCCATTGATTAATGGAAATGGATATAACAATTGAGTACGATTATGGGGTTATGCCTTCACCTACTAACAGGTATAACAAATTGCTATAAAACCAACAATTTGACGCTTCATCCCAAACCACCAATACTAGTGGGGAATATCATGATACATCTTGAAGATACCTGGGTGAACTGACCACTGAGAAGTATAATATTATAATATCATCTCCTCTAGTATATCAATGGAAACCCATATATTCTTATTTATATGTTGGATGTCATTTCAACAGAAAAAAATCTGGAGGTAGGTCCTCACCCTAAATACCTTCCTGTAGGACAAGACATTTAATAAATGAGATATGTCTTCCTCTAACCATATTCAAAGTGAATATGTAATTGTTAAAATTGGAAGAAAATGTTTCTCATGAATCTCATAAAACTTTACATGCATATCAAAAAAATAGGGCCATCGATTTCAATTCATCACATGATTCCTAAAGGCCTTATGTATGTGTTTCCTAGCTCAATACATCAGCTACTGTAGTTCCCTTTATAAGCATTTAGGAAATCATAAGGTAACAAGACATATGGTCTTTGACCCATATAAATTATTCTAGATTCATGAAACTCAATTTAAAGGTATATTTTAGTTTCATGTTGTTATTATAGATGATAATGCCCACTCCCTTCAGATAAAGACTCCAGAAACGCATGACATGAATGAATTCTACAAGTGTGTGGTCATGTGTAGAATAATTATGCTTGTGAGGTATCAACTGGAGAGACCAATTCCCAAATACATGATCCACCTACAACATTGCTAAACTGATCCCTATTATAGATGCATAATATAACACATTATAACCTCTCCTGAGATCTGGTATTATCAAGATTGGTGTACAAGTAAGTCTTTCTTTTATCTCCTAAAAGGACTTCTCTCACACTTTAGGCCACAACATCAAACCCTTACTAGTTCGACTGGTAATATGTTGTACAAGGTGTGGAATGTAAATATAAAATGACAATAATATCTAACTGGACCTAAGAAACTCTCTATCTCAAACATATTATTGTTTTTCTCTTAGGAAAAAACAACACTCACATTTTCTAGGTCATCTCATACTCATAATTATAAGATAATATGACCCAAGAAGTGAACATTTTCATTCCAAAAGTGGTACTTCATGTGATTATCATATAATTGATTCTCTGACTGTGATCAATATAATCTCATGATGTTTAACGTGGTCTATTCATGTATAAGAATACCAAAAGATGTCATCCACAAAAACCATGATAAAATATTCTATTTAGGGGTGTGAAATCCAATTCATTAAGTCCCTGAAAACATCTAGGATGTTTATAAAAGAAAATGTAATAACGAGATACTAAAATAAGATATACTGGCTTTGGAAAGTCATACATAGTATGTCTCAAGGTGTCACTCAGAACTGAGTATATTTCAAGCATAGTTTAATCTTTGAAAACACTCTAGCACCTCACAACTTTCCTAATATTACATCTATCCAAGGAAATGGAAATTGGTTCTTAATTTTATGATATTTTAAATATTGGTAATACATTCATAACCAAAACATTCCATCCTCCTAGGAGAAAAGGTCAAGTGAACCCCAAAGAGATATATTGGTTCAGATAAAAACCTTGTATTATAAATCCTCCAACTATTTCTTGATCTCCTAGAGCTCAATAGTTCCTATCATGCATGGAGGATTAGATACTAGATATTCTTATAGAATGATCATGATCGTATACTCTACCTCCCACTTTTAAGGTATTCAAGAAAACTCAATTGAGAAAACATCACTAAAATAGTCCACCACTAGAGGAAAATATGTCGGACATACTATATGATCATCCAAGAAAAGTCTAGAAATCTGGGATGTCACTCCTTATAGAAAATGATTCTCTGGTATAACTCTACTTTCATGGACATCAAAATAACCCTTCTGAAGAAAAAACACTTCTCTTTGGTTTTGTAAATGATACCCTACAATGATAAAACACCACATAGGTTTGACAGGGGACCAAATAGTCCACCTCAATAATATAATATAACCCCATAATCTCATGGATGAATATTTCCCATAAGAAACTGGAATTTCCCCTCTGATTGGGACAATCCTTACATTGGTGTATATCCTCTGACCGCACACCCAATGGTGTGTCCAGGTTCATTACTTCATAAAAGTACAAAATTTACAGCCTAAGACATTACAGTATTGATACCGAGATAAACAAGTGATAAAAACCTATATAAAATAAAGAATATATAATAATAAAGAATACAATAATAATAACTCATACTTTAGAAATTCTTATATTTTTCTCCTCAAGTATCTTCTGTAACACATACAACTAGCCTAATAAATGTTTATGAGCTATAGATGAACTACCTTGAGTAGTTATTCTTTACTGGTGTTGAAAATTTGAAGTCTACATACCTAAAAAAGAACCTCCTCCTTGGCCTACTTACCGATGCTACTCTATTTTTCTGACTCACATGGAGTCACTAATCATTATTCTGAAGGTGGAGATGGTCTGGGTCATATTCAACTAGAAATAGCTTTAAGGGACTATAATATCCTCTATTAATAACACATCCATCCACAATAATGACACTCTAGAGGGTATTTATCACACTCTTTATTTACATTCCCCAACAGTCCACACTAATGGCATATAACATGGATACCACTACGAAACATTTTCCTTCATTGATCTTATAAGAAACCTCATGGTTTTTATTCCAACCATTAGAAATAATACCACCTTATCTTGGTACTGACCCTCTATGCATGTTGTTATCATCTTCCCTCATGCTATGCTCAGTGATAAGATCATGGTTCATGGTCTGAGAAAAGGTATATAAGAGAAAGAGATTCACTATAGAGCTGATGGAATACCTAATCCCATCCCAGGATCATGTTTCTTGGAATAAATAATCATAAAAAAGGATCAGTGAAAAGTATTGACTCTTAGTAAAATACACTGAATAGACCATCATGGAAATAACACCTTACTCAAGGTGAATCAACTCTCTAGCTCGACCAAATCATAAAATATGACGGAAAAATAAATCATATAAATTATTCTAGAAGTCTTCCCAGAACGTGCCTTGATGAAGACCATTCTGGGTGATCACACACCACAAGAACTTTATAGAATCACACAACATGTTAGTGGTAGGAATGACCCTCCTCTCTGGAGGCATCTCCAAATTCTGGAATATAGATAAAATAGTTTCCATCCATGACTCAATAACCTATGTTATTCCTACCGCAAGAATATTAGAGGAATTTACTATTGGAATATAGGAGTAATAATAGCCAATATAGGTGTATGTCATGCAACACCTAGGATAGACTATGTAATGTGTAGAAAACTCACTCAACCCTAAGCATCAGTTCCCCTTTTGGGAATAGTTTGATGTGACTCATGTTGAAATACTATAGGTAGAACCGGTGTATTAGGGGCCACCATCTCTAGATCAAAGTCATCATCAACCTCCCAGTACACTAATCAACAATGTAATAGTGGAATATTTGAACATATGCCAAGAACATTCCTTAGAAAAAAAATTCAATAGTAGCTATAAACTCTAATAGAATAATAGAAAAAATAAAAAATGTGTTCCACTACCTAACGTTCCACCCCAACTACCCTCATAAAAGGTCAGTGTATTGGAAAGTATTCAAGTTTTTATTTTAAGGGTGTTTGGTATATGGAAGTTTATTTTAAATTTAATGGATAAATCACTCTATAAATTTCACTGAGCCTCTCAATTTACAAGAAATCATTTCTTTTATAATTATAATTTACATTTTAAATTTTTAATTGATTTTTTATATAACATAAGGTACATTTAAATGAATTTTCATTTCAGATTTATAAAGGCTCATAAATTTGATAAATTTATTTTGAAACCCATTTAATTTAAACCTCTCCCATCAAATTTTGTATTAGAATATAATGGGTATGATATGATGGCTCAATTATAATGAATTATTCTTTCCTATTTATATGGGTATATACACCTTATAACTTGAAATTTGTAGGTATGTAATCGCGAAAAATGTCTATATCATATTACCAGGGATACATAGCTAACATATGTTGAAATTAAATATTTAATATGACACCTTCGATCAATCTAGGTAAACACTATTTAGATTGATGCTAAAATATTAAATTTCAAAATTTTCTTCCCAAGGAATACTAAAAAATCACATGAAATAATGGAAAATAATTCTTTAAAATGTACATATCTGGAATGTAAAATACACAGAGTGTGAATCCTAGGTTCATATAAAGATTCATTTAAAAATTATTCATACCATACAAGGATAAAGAAAATTATCCAGAAAATATTAAAATACCACAATTCATGTGCATTACCCAAATATGAAATTATAGAAACTACAATAAGATAAGTACAAAACAATAATTTCCAATTCCATGAAATCTTGGTGTTTACCCCAAACATGGGTTAGCTACTCCCAAGAATGAATTAGGGATAATTTCTAACTCATTCTAAATATATTATCCAAATTTTCAAATAATAAGATAAGAAAATAAAATTCTCTGATTCCACTTTGTGACGTCTTAGGCCCAACTCACTTCCCAGTATGTAAACCCATTTGGCCATATTGTCTCATGAATTCCACCTCAAGCACTAGAGGCTTCCAACTATTAGTGAGGACCAAGGGTGTGTCTATGGGGATAGTATTCCCTTAGTTAATATAAGAGAATAATGAAGATAATGGATGGATACACAATATAAACATAATAATAATAATGAATAAGGAAGATAAAGACAATCATAGGAATCAATGCAATGAATAATTATAAAGAGTTGTGAACTTTATCACATACAAAATAATGATTTCATGATTCAACATAATGCAAGAAAAAATAAATGGAATAAGGAAGACAATAAAATACAACAAAAAAAAGACAAAAGGAAAAAACCATCTATGAATCCTGAGTATAGTCCCAATCATCTGTTACCAAAATCCCATCCTAAAGCAAGGATGTTTTAGGTCCATAGCTGGATTCTTAACCTTGTCCAAACATGTAATCAGACAATATACCTTGGTACTAATGACATCCATGATATGGTGTATGATAAATATCATTAGGTCACCACCAATGGTGTCTATATAAATCTAGTATGTGAATATAAACTAATATAGTGTGTAGTTATATAAAAGTAAAGCGGTGCTAAAAATAAATTACCCATACTTCCTTCAACCTAAACCAGTGTCTCTAAAAATGTGATCCTTTGATTAATTAGGTTTATGCTTATAATAGATAATTCATCTATAAAAGGTGTCATCAATTATATTAAAATATTAAATAATAATATAGTATCCAATATATAACCAAGGAATCCTTGACCTCATGGGTAAAGAGAACCAATAGTGGTAACTCATCCAGACTGTCTATATGGGTTATGATTATAATCCAAGGGGTAAAAACAAATAATTACACTATAAAATATTATAATAGAGTCAATGAAGCTCATCCATATTAATCTCCGAGTAAGCATGACAAGGAAAAATGGGTTGAATCCATGGCGCTTCATGTCCAAAGACATCAAGCTAAATCTAGGGATTGTATCCATGGAATTCTAATATCTAAAAAAGATATTAAGTTAATCCTAAGTACATCTCTAATGTTTTCATGTAATAATATGATGACCATATTTTGTGGTGGGTATCTACCTTGTAATTCATCTTAATGAATCATAATAGAGTCCACCAAGTGCTTAAGGAATTCCCTCAAGAATCTAAGGTGAAATGAAGTCTGAACAATCCTATAAAGATAAAAAGGAACACAATCAATAGGTGAATTTTACATTTCATATATATATATATCATAATAGTCCAAGTAATACTCATTCTATTTAATCATTTAATAGGTTTATTCTATTACCATTAATTAATGATGACAAGTTTAATTAAGTATATGTAATCAATATCAATTAAATTACATTTTCCATGGTCAAGTTATATCTATTTTCAAATATACATTCCATTTGAAAATTTGGGATTAAATTATTTAAATTAAAGCACTTAAAATCATAATGGTCAATATAGAAATTTCATAACGGTGTCATAAGTAATCATAATATATGTACAAAAAGACATAAATAAAGAACACGCCAAAATTGGGTGGTCCATGTTGATGTCCTAACCTCCAAAGGTGTCAATATGTGTCAATAAGGCTTTGTAACCCAATATATATACTTTAATTTATAGAAATATATTTTTAAATGGAAACACCTAGTTAAATCGGAATGCACAGAACATAAAAGATTTATATGTGGTGTTGCTTTTAACGGTAAGTCATATACCACCTAAATTATGCCTGTAGTAGAGTCCATGTCTAGTATCAACCCATATTTCTTCCTAGATTGGAATAAAAATAAAGAACATATGAACACCCATAAAAAATGGCATATGATGTTGAACCAATGTAGACTCATCAATAGAAAAAAAAATGACTAAAGGTTCCGGAGGAATGAAGTACGTACCGATGGAAATATAGAGAGATGAACATATCACGATTTTGAGGTCGGACAGAGGAATATGAGGAAATCCTAGGTGATGGAGGCTTGAGAGATTCTAATGATAAGAAGCGTAAGGACCTCCTATATGATGGAAAAATATAATTAATAGAGGGTTTTAGTTAATAATGGGATAGAAAAAAATATACATTTCCACCATTCTGTTGGGTCACACTATTTTTCTGTATAGTTGGCCAATCCTTGTACCCATTGTGTGTGGCTTATAGCCTAAAGAGGGGAATCTCACAGTTTTTGCACTTGGATTGGGAAATCATATGGAACCAATGCCAATTTACTCTTATAATTTTTTTTTAATTTTTTCATGGTCACATAGCCTAATCATGTTGTTAGGGAAAACCTCAGTCCTCTCCTATTCTTTGAGAACCCCAAAATGTTTACACTAACCATATAGACTGGGTGTCACTATTCTACTAACTCTACGACCAAGTCGTTTCCTCCAAAAATCAAGGCTCCATGCTCATAAGAATTCTTGGACACCCTAGTTCTCCTAAAACCTTACTAGACATTCATATTAGGTAAAAACCTAAGAATTAAACAAAAAATAAATGGGTTTTTACCTCCTAGAAAATTAATGTTTTTTTCATATGAAAGCATATCTATTAAATATATCCATCATTATAGAAATAATAAGGAAATTATTTGAAAAGTTACATGTTTACTTATTCTCTAATCCCTGGTTATTTAATATAAAAACATTAACATAAATTGGGAGAAATTAAATCAATCATTAACTTAAGAAAAATGGAATTATAAACGTACTCTAAGTCTTCTTATACTGTTTGTTTCACTTGAATGTTTTTATCTACTTGTCGAAGTTAGTGAAGGTGTTTTAAGTTGAACTATCTGGAAAATAATTATATCCTAATTAGTATCCTCAACCTATAATAAAATTAAACAACCCTTAAAGATATGTTTATGAGTTATCATTCCATAAGGTATCAGGATAAATTGGTAAATACATTATTTGTTTCATAAATCATATCCTCTTACTTTCTACACCGAACATGGATCACATAGACTTGGAGGGAAATTATGAGTGTTATATTTCTTAATAATTATTTAATTCCCTTTTCCTATGAAAATTTTATTTCTTTTTAATAAGGGGAGAGAAATTTAAAATAATGTATAGAAAATTAAAAGGGATAAAAGAATATAAAGATTCATATATTAACATATTCAACTAGAAATTAATTTCAAGGTATTTTTAATAAATATAAATGGGATGATTATAGATTCTAAAATATGGGAAGGTTTTATAAAATGTTAATGGGTGTAATTGGTTATCAATTATTTTAGGTGAAATAAACAAATTTCATTGATGTTAAAATGTTGAATTTTTCAAAAAGAAGAAATTTTTGGAATGTTCAGTTGAAGTGTTCAAGTATTATTATCATAAAAAGTATTATAATGAATCTATTTTTTATAAGATTATTAGTGATCTGATCTTAATTTATAAAAAATGTTCTTCTTTTTCTATGAATTTTTATTATCAATATTATGAAGTTTACCTTAGGGATGTTATTTAGGATGTTAGGGGGCCATATGTTACTAAATTGCGAAGGTATAATTGAATGGATGGAGATATTGAAGATGATATTATGATGTCTAGTGTTCCAAGGTGATCAAATGGAGTCAACGCGGCCCATCAGCTGGCGGCCTCAGGCCCTTTTGACCCAACCTAGCTCTAGTTGGACAATTTCCCTACTTGGCTTTGTACTTGTACTTCTGCTGATTTTCGTCATTAATGATATCTGTTTTATTCAAAAAAAGATAATTAGAACAATGTAATTAGATGATGGTTTTTGAGTAGCTTCATCAGATGGAGTGTCCATTAGAAAAAAGATCCAAAGTCATATATCATAGACCATATTAGAAACAAATATGGAATGTCTAATCAGTTAGATGAATTTTTAGGAGACCACCAACGAAAAGTTCATAAAGTTAGTCGGATAATGTGAATAGATTGAATTGATTAGAAAAATAGTGGAAATAAATGTTTGAAATATTATATTCCTAGTTAAATCAGATATATAATTATTAGAAAATAATATCATAAATTTAGAAGTGATGTGTTCATTATTGATCAAACATAATAATTTCATGTGGTGGTGATTCAAGATGAATTTTTGATGATGAGAAATTTCTGTGAAATTGATTTCAACCTGTTATGTCAAAAAGTGTTTGAGGAACCACCGTAAAATGTTCGATCCATGAAGAAATTATGGTTACAGTGGAATATAGTGTAACTATGGTTTATGAATAATTTTAAGTGATTATTGATGTTTAATAATGAAAAATATAAATTCCATTAGATAAAATAGTACAAAGATCATGATGTGAAGTTAAGAAGTTACGACAAAACAAAAGAAGTAAGCTGTTGATGAATGGAAGTATGATGTTTTTCACACAAACATAGTGATTTAGTGAATTAAGTTCATCATTAATAAGAATTATTTATTGTTTATAAATACCAATATATGGAAATGTTTGATGAAAATTATGTGAAGAATCTGTGACGAATGAGCGAAGCAAGTGCAGCTGATAAAGGATTTCGAATGATCGGATAGATTTTTTGTAAAAATAATTAGGGGAAAGATGTAGAGATTGTTGGTTATAGGTTGAAAAGGATTCCAATCAAGTAGATAAAAAGTTGTTCTTGTATGAAGTCATCAAATAGATTTTTTAAAGTGACATTCATCCGACTGAATTTTTTGAGAAGTTGAATTAGACCGACGATTTCTAATAAAAAAGAATGATTGAGAATCCACTGAATGAATGTTTGTTGGAGATTTAGGAAAATATTATTGAATAATGTTTCTTGATTAATGATTTCTAAGTAAAGTAAATAGAAAATTATTTTTAATGAATTTCATCGATTATATGAATAAACATATGATATATTTCATAATGTTCCTATAAAGTGACGAAGGAACACTAAATAATGTTTCCGTAGATGGAAGATGTGTTATAATTTTGTACCAAAATAGTGTATTGAATCTCTTTATAATGTTTTAATAATATCAATAATTTAGTAAATTATATGTTATATTTTTAATGTTTCACTAATCATGAAGGTAAAAATGTGTTTCTAATGATATTTTTGTAATGTTGAAGAAGACTGATGATGCTAAGATCAAAGGATGTTTCCTTCGAAGATTGGTTGAATCCTATATTATAGGATGTTTGTAAGATTAAAAAAATGAAATATTTGTGAAAGATTCTAAAATATTAGTAGGGAAGTTTGAATTTTAAGTACATTTTGTGACCTATAAACACAGAGAAACATTTCATATATAAAGGGGAAGTGGTGTGATGAGAAGAAGATATTATTCGAGTGATTGTTTGATCAAGTTGTGAAGTTATGTGTTATGGTGAAGAATTAATGTGTCTTGAGAAAGTATTGGATAGATATTGTGAGATAAATTATAAATTTTGATGAGGTTTTAAAATAAGTGGAACCATATGAATTAGGGATACCAGACGAAGAGAAAGAATTGGGAAGCGAAATAGATGGCTTGTTAAAGGAACAAAGAATGGAATGACATATTACTGGGCATAATTTCCTTATCATTTTTCAGCCAGATGAACATGGTGTGGAATATGAGATCAAAAGTATTGGTACTAGACTAAGAAGATTATATTTGATAGAGTAGTAATAATAAATTAATTGGCATCGAATGATTAGAAATAATTTGAAGGGATCTTCCATATACATGACAATGTTTTCCTACCAATTGGTGATTTGCGGAATATGAATCATAAGAAGGGATCATATGAACTATCACTCAGTGAACCATCATTGGTCTAGAATCATCAGATGAATAGGATTATATAGACAATATTTGATGGGGGATCTAACCGATAGGTTCTAAATGGGGGAATAATAAGATGGAATGTTTCTACCCTAACTATGATAATAACATATTAAGGAGATGGAAGTAAAGAACAGTGAAGAACTGTAAAATCCAATAAGAGTCTTAAATGGTGTTATAATTTCTTTCTATTTCCAATAATTTTACAAATAAGTTATAAAATATCTACATTGGTAGTATAAATAACCAATACCTCAAGGAAAGTTAAACTAGGTCATTATTAGTCTAGGGAAGGTGAACTGTATTTATTTTACCCCCTTCTATAGTGTAGAGACTCACACCTTGGACAAGGACTGTTTTCTGTCCAAACCACTATAAATTTTAACTCATTATAGATTATAATCCATGTAATAGACTTCACCATCCATAGACAATATTGGATACTCTTATTGAGTAGTGAAACATTTAAAAATTTCATGTTCCACTATTTACTTTCTTTCTTATACGATCAATAGATAACAAGAAGAGAATAAGATAATCAAGATCCTAACAAGTTTAAGAGGTAAAGGGATAAAAATTAATATTAGGTTAAAAAGATTACAATATTGATTGACTAACTCCACCCCACCCTCTATTAGTGCAATCTATATCCTAATGTGTTTCTTTCATTGTGGAAGTTTCCTCCACCAAAGTTAAGACATCCTTACCCTATCTTGTTATCCGTCAAAATTATTCATTATTCTTTGTTTCTATCTATCTTTTCTAGGTATTTTGAATTTGATTTCACCATGAACTAGTTAAATAAACTATAACCAAATGGCTTTGATTTAACAATTTATTTCACCATTAGTAGGTGAGGTAATTAGGGTATGTGTTGTTTTAGGTTTTCGAGGCCCTCCGGGTGAAAATAGATTGTGTTTTTTTAATAAAGCTATATGGGGAAATAGTTTTAGATTAATTTTTGATTTTATCATCTAGGATTTTCCCCAGTTTTTAGTGTTCCTTTCCGATGATGATTATATATTTGGTTTTATTTTTTATGGAATTCTATATAATGAATTTTTGGGTCTTTGAGTGGATATAATTATATGATTTTAAGGTCAGGAGATTGGTAAATATTTACTATGACTAATATTTTGGTTTCTCAACTATTTAGTGAATTCCTAATCTATTCATGGGAAATGTTTTCTATAGGATTCCCAAATATAATAATAAGTCCAAATTTTTATTTTAGGAAATATTAAATGGTGTCTTCTTAATCTATTTTATTATATTAAGAGGCATACTTTTAATAGTAATTTATATAGTGTTTTATAATGGTTTAAAAATATTATCAATTTAATTAATTTCTTTTTGAGAATTTAATTTCAATATTGACTTGATTGAATAAAGTTACTTGGAACATTAAATGTTATACCTATATTCTTTTACATTTTTTATAATATTATTTTAATAATTTATTTCTATAGAATTATTAATGTAGTTAAATTTATTATTTTTCATGATATTATCATGGTTCCATTAAAATGATCCCATTTCTAGTGATTCAATAGTATTCTATATGGGTATTAAGACTTACATGATGTTTTCTAGGTGATTATATACCATGCATATTACATTCCATTAAAAGTTTAATCTTCTAACTAGATTCAATTTAGGAATCTCCATATACATTATTACCATGTCTTCCTTTGGTGATCACATTATGTCACTATTTTCTAAATGAGTTATAATTCATCAATAAGAACATATCCTCGATTAAAAGTTTCAGTATTGGAATGATGATCACTTGGATAGCTTGGTGGAGTGAAATAATGTGACACTTATATATTTTTTGTTTGATAAACCATGTTCTTACCTTAATAGATATTCATGTATTTGATAAATAAATAAATGTCACATCACCTACATTCAACTAAATCTATATTAGTTTGTTGAAATCCTTTAAATTGTAAGTTGACTTTATAAAACCACATCTTTTCATTGACAACATAATCTATTTTTTTAAATTAAGTAAATTTTTAAAATAAAATTACGTGTAATATTATTTATATAATAGTGGTGTATAGTGTATGTTTTCCACTAACTGTTACTTTTTATTTAAATTATGAAATTGATGTATGTTTTAATTGAACTTTTGATTCACAATTTACTCATTATTCTGGTCACTATGGGCATGTATAGGTTTTTACTGAATCTATAAATTCCATAATTAATCAAATAATTATCTAGAATTCACATTTTATGAACCATCATCATACTTACTTATTCATTTTTCTTATATTTAATATGTCATGGAATATAATCAATTCCATTGTTTATGTTTGATCTTACTAGTTACTTAAGCACTCTATAGGGAATACCACTCCATATATTATTTCATTCTTGGGTTTTTTAAATATTCTAATAGGAATTCATGATATTGTATCCTTAGATTATTTATGTTTTATTCCATAGTTTTTCACAGGAATGTTCTGAATTCTCAACGCTAATAAGAGGGGTGAATTAATATTAGTAACTCATTATCAATTAAAATGTATATCCTTTATTTTACCTATACACTTAATCAATGAATTCATATCTATCAAAAAATTATCACCTTGATTTTTTATGTATATAAAGCAATAAATTAAAGAAATAAGGATACCATATTTCCTAATGAGGCTCACCATAAATATGGATGACTTTGTACTAGGTGTATATTCTTTTCCCAATCAAACAACTATTAACATATTATCAAGAAATATCTCAAGCAAGGGAATATCCTTAGTCTTGTATTCATAACACTAGCTAGGTAAAATGTATACCCTAAATGTTTTTAAGATATAAAATTAAATAGTTTTTTTTGTTAAAATAATAAAATATCAACTTAAACCTCTTGAAGTAGGATAATAGATGGGGAAAAGGTATCTCTTATAAACATAAATATATTTTATCTGATTCCTTATTATATAACAATCTGAAGTGCTAATTCATTTTTCATTAACATTTAAAATATATGAATACTGTATGTGTGTTCTATCAATCCTTTTGGCCTAAATAATAATTTGAAACAACATGATTAAACTCACACTATTTCTTATTATTCTCCATCCATGTAAATAAATGATATTTAAAATTTCATTGTAATTTTCATTGGATTTGACATAGAAAATATATAGGTTTGATATAGTATAAAGTATCTCTTCTCTTTCCTTGGATTAACTGAAAAAAAGATAATGGAAATTTTGAGGTCTTTATTTTTTCCATGTAAATCATTGAAATATATCTAATATTATATTCAAATATTGGGGCTAAGACAATGCATGAATCTAAGTCCTAAAATGGATGTAAAAAAAATATATATATATAAATATCACGTGTGTACAATTTTACTAAAACAATGTATTAACTCTAGGATGGAGGCTCTAATTGGTAATATGAGGCTTCTATTGAGTTTAGAACATGGGTTTTACCCTAGGTGTGACATAATCATTGTCATCGTCATATGTTTTTCTAAAGTTCCATTATAGGTGAAAATAATAAAACAATAAATTATTTATTTAATTTTTTTTTATCAATTGGAGAATCAATATAGCTCTATCCTATTTAAAACTCATTATATAAGAATCATAGAGTTAACTATATACCTTTGTAATGAGAGGAGAGCTTTGAGAAGATCATTTTCCAACAATAATGGATTTAAGTACCAGATCGATATCAAATGCATCATCTACACCAATGTGGTTTATGGATTTCAATAATGACTTCAACACATGATCGTTCTTCATTAGTGACCAATCCAATATTGAGGTAGGAAGTTTAATTTTTCTGTTTTCATCATACTTTTTATTCCCATGTCAATCATAGATCAATTCCAGTAATTAGAATTTATTCACTCATCAATGGTTTACTTGTTTATGGTTGATTTGATTATTTGTTGGATAATTCAATCATTTTTATAACAGAAGCTTATTGAGGACAACCTAAACATGGATAAGGTTCATTCATCTTTGGTGGGTCAGGGCTTTCTCCCCCATTTTTTTACATTTATCATGGAAATATTATTTGTCCATTGATTCAAAGAATACCCAATATCTGATCATCATGTGACTTTTCATTAGTGGAATAGATCAATACTGTGGGTGAAGTTCATGACTGAGGATATGATCAAGGTGGTATGATGATGGGGGATGATCAAAGGAGGTTCAAAATGGGCTGATGGTTCCTGTTCTTCTTAGATTTATGTTTTGTGACAGTGTGAGGTGATGGATGGTTTCCTGGTCATGTTGGGTGATTAGAATCAAATATTTGGCAATGTTAAGTCCCAGCTAGATGGGACCCTTGATTCTCTAGTTTCATAAGTTATGGATCCAGTAGTGAAGGTGGAATGATCATATGCATGATGGAACCATGGAATCTAAAAAATTATATAGTACACAGTTATAAAATCCAAAGATACAAATCATATGGGACTACTTGCTATGGATCTAGGGTTTATGTAGAGAATAAAAGATCCCAAACTGTGTGACATGTGTCACACGCTTTGTGACCTGGCCTAGAGAATCTCCATGTACCTTCAGATACATTAGTATGGGTAGTGTATACAGACTAATTTATGTAATCAGAGAAATCTAGATATACAATGGAAGAGTCTTGTATATGGAAATTGGATGGATGCATGTGTAGGGTTCTGACCAAACTCTATACATCATGTAACCTTTTACGTCACATCATGTAATTATAGTTTTACATTCCATGTGAGACGGTGATACATGGTCAGGCTGAAGCATGGAAAGACTCACCATGTACCCGTATTTCATAATGTGTACTCCCTCTTTGGCTGTTTATAGAACTTCATTTTTTTATTATGGATCTGGTTCAATTTATTTTGATACCTTTATCCTTTTTTATGAGGGTACATTGTTGAATTATATCCTTGGTATATGATTTCTATACAATCCATGATTTTATTATTTAATAGATCTTGATGTATCCCCCTATGGGACCAGGGTTGGAACCTCTAGCATTCCAATGTGGGGTCCATGGTATTGGTGTGACCATTGGGCACAGGGTGTCGAAAACCTATCTAGAATGAAGATCTAGCAGGGTTTGTGGTTCCCCAAGTGTCCCTTTGTGTGATCCTCTACTTTTATGAAGAGATATTAAGGGATTAAATGATTAATTCTTAGGAGGGGCCTAAGGATCATGACCTATTAGATGAGTGTCACCAGTGATATCATGTCTTGTTCAGTGGATTCACCCAGAATGAGCATCACTCAAAAGCCCTGAAAAGTATCATGTGTCTGGAAATATTAATTGGGACCACAGGAGACCAGTTGTCTATATGAGTATATCTTGGTTTTTTCTATTTCTATTTCTATTATCATTTTGACATATTTTTTGATGAGATAAGTGATATTGATGTTTTCTATATGGTTATTTTAGGGTTTCTATGTATGTATTGTTATACTCACCACTTCTTGGGATTTCAATTCATGTGTTATTTCTTATACTAAATACAATCCTTTCGAATCTGTCCTAGGTAGACCGGGAGTAGGTGGATCTTATATTGGGATAGGTAGACCAAGTAGTATACTGGTGCTGCATTCGATAGTAGTCCCTATCTACTATGTAGGTTGGATAATTTTTTTAGGATTCTATTTTTCCTCTTTATCTCATCCCAGTACTCTGATGTGGGATAGATGTATTTAATTTATTTATAGTATCATTTGTTTATACTCTCTCATAATTTTATGGGCTCGGAGGTGTGTGTGAGTGTATATGTACTTAGGATAATTCCTCACATGTGTGTGATATTCCTACTTGGAGTTGGTCTCCAGGACATATCCTATTGGAGGTTGTCTAGTGGTTGTCACACTCAACTTATAACTGGCTAGGTCGGCCCGAGTGTGTTGGGACATGAAATAGGGGTATCATAGTACTGTTCTACACTTGATTTGGATTTATGAGTTTTTTATAGTTGTGATGTTTTTTTTGTATTTATAGAAATAATGTTGAAGTTTTTCGAGTATGAATTTCATGAAAGAGACTCAAGATTTTGTGGGGAAGCTGAAGTATCCATTCAATAAGGATTTGTTAAATTTCTTGCGGACTTAGTACATGCAGAAACTAGTTGTAGGTAAAAAATTGGTACACGAATCATATAGGAATGGGTTATAGTTTCCATGGCCTTTATGGGTCAGCTCCCCAGATATACTCACTACCATAGTGAATCTTTTTTATTTCATGATGCCTCCCTAGAGACATACATCTAGGATTCCAATGTGTGACCATGAGTATGATAAGATGAGTGATAAGTCTTTTGTATAGGGACTTATACAATAGGTGGTACCTCTAGGTTGTTTACCAATTATTCCACCACCCTTTGATAAATAGTTAGTGTTGTAAATACCAGATGTGGTTGCATGCATGATGAGTGTTTTGCATATGTTTCAAAGGTAGTGAACTACCATGAATCATGGTGATATAGACCCCATGATAGTTGAGGATTGGAATGAGGTAACCTGTAGAGTTTTTTACAAAATGATAATTCATAAAAATTATATGATTTTCCTTGTAGTGAGTATTATTTAGGGTTCCTATAGGTGACAAGGGAGTATGGTGACTTAGGTAAATGAAAATATAGATCTATTCAATCCAAATGTTAATCTTCTCTTCAAAAATATTTTTTATCCTATCTTGTTGACATCAGTACACATCGAGGAGCTTCTGTATTTACAGAAGGGAAGTATGATCATGGTAGAGTATTTAGTGAGGTTTAAAAATATCTTTAAATACTCCCTGGATATGATGAAAGATATTTTTTTGATAACATACCTTCAAGAAGGTATTAAACTGGGATATCATAGATTTAGTTATAAATATTTTCATTCCCACCTATGCTAGATTACTTGAGCTAGATTTAGTGGTGGAGAGATTCTTGGCAGAGAAAATGCTGATAGTGGGTGCTGGTAGTGGGCACAATGGAGGTGAGACCTTGACAGTAGTAAAATAATGGTATTCCTAGGAATTTGTGTGTGCTATATTCTTTATGGGACAATGAAAGGATTTAGGACTGGTGGTTTATGGATCTTGTGATGGATTGAGTAAAATGAGGGAGAGGAAACACTTCTCATATGTTGGTTGAGGACATCTCACTCAGGATTGTACGACTTGTCATATAGATGGTAGAGAGATGGTTGATGGAATTTTTAGGTGGAGACATAGGAAATATCTGAGAGATATGTAGAGAGGTGGATGTGGAGTCAGATCAGGAAGAGTGACTGTAAGTGGTATAATGTTTTACTTGTTTCCATTACCAAACCTAGGTGATCTGAACCAAGCTCAGGGAGCTATTTGTTTAGAGAGGGGACAACTATAGGAAGTGGAAGCTTGAAAAATTTAGGATTCTTGGATTATTAGAGGTATGATCTATGTATTCTATACTTTATATGGAGTACTTATAGACATAAGTTCGATCAACTCTTCCATTTCCCTTTCTTTGGTTCTAGACTTGGAGATTCCGGTTGAGCACTTCGCTCGACCCTTGCTCTTGGAGACTCCATCATGATGTGACTTACCAATCACAAAATATTATTGATAGTGTGATGTAACAATTTTAGAAGAAATAGTCATATGTGGTCTATTTTTATTATCAATTTGGTCTTATTAGGTCATCTTAGGTTTGAAATAGCTATCGAAAGTTCATTCAATGATTTAATTTTTTAGAATGAGTATGCGGTGTGTCCATGGAGATCGATCAATTTTTTTCATCATAGGTGGGAAGGGAATCTGTGAAGATCATGACATGCTTGTAGATATGTGTGTTAAACAAATTAATCACTAGTGGGATAGTATTTCCCTTGATGTATTGGATGTTACAACCTTTTAGTTTCTTTCAATGGTGGTGGAGTATGTAGATTTCTTCTCAAAAGACATGCCAGGTTTACCTACACACTAATAGATACACTAATGTATTTAATTGAACCATATAAAAGCCTCTATATTTGTGTCATAACGGGGGATATATTCCACAAGTCTTTGAGTTATGTGGATGCAGTTAGAGTACATTCATGAGAAAGGGTTAAGGAGTCCAAGTTTTACCCCATGGGTAGCAACAATGTTTTTTTACACGGAGGATGAGAGTTGGAAGTTATGTTTGGATTATCAATCCCTAAAATAGGTTACTATGAAAAATATGTATCGACTACTGGGGATTGATGACCTCTTTAATTATTTTATAGAGGAATAATGGTTCACAAGGGCAAACCTTATATCCGGATATCATCAGTTGCTAGTATGGGATGGGGATATAACCAACATTTCATTTTAATGTAGCTATTATCACAATGAGTACTTGGTGATGAATTTTAACAAGAAGAACATACCATTAGTGCTTTTTTTAATCATTAAATTGGTATTTCAAAAATTGTTAGACAAGTTTATAGTGGTTTCCATAGATGAAATCCTAGTGTACATGAAATCCTAGAAGAATCTTGCATGAAAATTAGGGATGGTTCTAGACATAGTTTGAGAGCACCATCTTCAGGGGAAGATCTTGATTTTTTTGTTCTGGATTTAGGATGTCCACTTTTTCGGAAATTTCATATTAGTTGATGGTGTATCAGTGGACCCAAAGTCGTTTGAGGTAGTGTTAGATTGGGAACCTCCCAAGTGGATGATGGAGATGCACAGATTCCATGAGTTGGTAAGATACCAATAATGATCATGCCAAATTTCTCAAGGATATCAGAACCTTTGAATAATTTGTCCCAAAGGGTATCCTTTAATGTGTCTTTAGAGGTTACACCAGGGACTTCATGAGTTGATTCATAAGATGATGAGTTCCCACATCTTGATATTCAAGAGTATGACATTGTGTATATAGTGTTTTATTATACCGTAGGGACCAAACTTGGTTCTATATTAACGAAGAGGCATGATATTATTTTATATGGGTCTCAGCAGTTGATATTGTATGAGAAGAACTATGTCACCCACAATCATTAGTTTAAAAAAGTAGTATTTTCCTTGAATATGTGGTGAAACTAATTTATGGGTGAGAGGTTTATCATATATTGTAACCATAAGAATCTCATTTATATCTTATCGTAGAAGGATTATAAATTAAAAAATATATTATTTTTGTAGTTCATCTAGGATTATGAATTAGAGATAGTCTATAATCCTAGGAAGGTAAATATGGTACCGTATTCTTTCTTTGGAGATCTGGATCACATTTATTGACCAAGGCTTCAGACCAGATATCCTCGTTGTAGTTTTACTTAGGGGAAAATTATGATGCTTCATATATGATGTTGATGGTTGGTACCACACCACTTATACATTATTTTAGGGAATCCTATCATGGGGATAAAGACTATGAGACTTTACATGTTCGTATATCCATTCTACATGCTCCTGATGGATTTTAGAAAGGTGGTGGAGGGGAGGGGGTATGGGATCTTTTTAAAAGGATGGATGATGGTACCGGTGACATTATTGGAGGATGTGATGGGAGAGATTCATAAATACCCTTTTTGGGAGATCCAGGTGATAAAGACGTTCTAGGGCCTATGATATCAACTTAAACGCCCTATGTTTGTAACCAAACAAAAATTAAAAGAAATTTTATTTTGTTCATTTACAACTGGGAGTTTTTTTAACCATGATTTGGAACTTGATTATTAGAGTTTTAACAATATGAAGGGTTTTTTAAAGAAGTTAAAATATTAAAATTAAGATTAAAATAAAATAAAATAAAATTATTTAATAATAATAATAATAATAATAATAATATTTTTATGATGATGATGATGATGATTATTATTATAATTATTATAAATTTTATTTTTTATTTGGTTGTGGTTAAGAGACCCAACAGTGGTCTCTCTTCCCCTCACCCGTGGTACATGGCAACCCCTCCCCCTTCCACACTCGTTGTGCACCCCCCTTCTCCCAAGCAATGTGTGACACCCCTCCTCGCAACCTCCCAAGTGGTTCAATTTATAGTAGTTTTCCACTGAAATATCCTTTGATCCAATGAGGTAAGCCTCCTCCTCCCTTATCCTCTCTTGTTTCAGTTGATTTTTGGCCGTACCATTTCCTGATGAGGTTCATAAAAAACACTAGGGGTATGGATTGTCTGATTCTTGTGTTTCTTCTATTATTATGGCATGTAGTGCCTCCCTTGGTAATACTTCATGCGAGTTACAATATCCACAAACAAAGGTGAATAATAATAGTTCATTTTGGGTTACCACCATCATCTAGGGTTACATTTATCTTCTGCTGCCTTATTTATTACCTTTTTATTTTGGGTATTTTTTTTGTGTCCCTAGTAATTTATCTATAGTGCATTGGCCCATTCTATGTGGTTTAAAGTATTTAGGTTAAAGGTAAATTACATGTGCACATATATGTAATCATATTTAAATGCATGTTTTACCATTTTATGTATATTCACCCATGTAAATTAATTTATATGCACAAGGCTATGAATTCATACGTATAATATGAAAAATGTGTGAAGGGGTAGGTGGGAATGGGTATGTGCATATATGAGAAATATGTAAAGATCCCCTTGTTCATATTCATGGCCATGTGAATATGCACATAGGGGTTATGTGTCTTTAAGTATATGTGTAGGTGAATATTCTCAAAGATAGGAGGTTGCAACTTCAATTGGTCACCATTTAAAAATTAATGTTTTGAGTGTTTTAATTGGTTCTACTCTCAATGTAGGATGCCTTTTCTTGACCTTTAAATTAAACACTACATTTAATTAATAGTATACACACTATCCTTTCATTTAATTAATGTATCTTGATTTCTAGAATAAATTTCTAAATTATGATAAATGATTTGTTTGATAAAAATGTTATAGTTTTATAATAAAACCCCTGAAATGAAGGTGCAATATCTTCAAAAACTCACAGTAATGATTAGCTATTTGTTCTGGCTTGGATTATTGCTTTGTACTTTGATAAATTATTTGTTTGATTAAAAATTTCATGGTTTTATAATAAAACCCCTCCAATAGAGTTGTGTTGACTTTGAAAACTCATGTTGATGATTTATGATTTACAACGTGATTAGCCACATTTCATGGTTGTTCATTATTATTTGATATCGTTTTTTGGAATATGGAATTTTTAGAACATAACTTGTATAAATTCCCTTTAATGGAGTGCCCCTTTGAAAATAAATTCTAAATGAACCAATACACCTTCTAAGTACATGGATAGTTTTATAAATGGAATAGTATGTTTAATATATGGGAAAACCCACGTAGGAAGATTATTATTTGTCAATGACACATTTTAAGTGTCTCTTGAACCTCGATAAATAAATTTCCTTGTTTGTTTAATCGAATACATTGCTTTGTAAATGGAATTACCCATGTAGGTAGTTTCCGAGTTAACCATAGAACCTCATAAGTGCCTCTTGATCCATGTTAAATTATTATCCTTCCCTAAAATGAATTAATTGGTTTATAATGGAATATCTCAAAGGGGTGGTATGTCCATTCCCCTTTTCTTATTCTTCGTATTAGTTTCTATTATTTGTATGAATGCCATAGTTGGTTGTATTGAGCTACATGACTATAACCCAAAATTTAAATTCTTATTCTTATTATCTTATTATATTAAATTTCATATGATGATAAGAAATTGTTTAAATGATATGACTCTCATTTATTTCTTGCTTATGATAAATGTTATTACCATACAATAGGAATAGTTCCATTTTTGATTGGATTAAATTACACAGCTTAATTAAAGGGTATTCATGTGATATTGACATTCTTCTTGTTGGATTGTAATTATATTTATTTATGAATTTCCTTCTGTTATATACCTAAGTGATATGGATCTTTTGAAATGGCCCGATAGAAAACATGGGTTCCAAATTAAGGATTCATGTATGGAATCTCATGCTTGGGTGGTTATACCATGATGCGCTGGGTGTGATGAATTGGCTTGCCAAAAAAGGGATTCAGAGAAAATGTTTTATACTCATAAGTGATATAGGTTCCCTCAGGGGGAAGCTGTAGATGGATCTTTAGGAAAGATGCCTATGCCATACCTTGGGTGATACTCAATCCCCTATGTGAGATTCCTTAGACGGACTTAGAAGATACCATTAATCATAGTGATACAAGGTACCATTGGGATCACCTAGGATGGACTCAGTGGCATTGGATTATAAACTGTTCTCATTGCGATACTTGGGATTATTTTACATCATCTTGGATGGGCACATGACTCCACCTATGATTTTAATAGATTGTATGTTTGTATTTTTATTTATATTAGATGCATATCTTTCATTATTATTATGAGATTTCATATTAACATGGATTATTCTCCTTTATTTACTAGAAATTTTAAACTAGAGATTGTGAATTAGGCCCCATGCTGAAGAAAAAGAGTGGGGTTGTGCATATTCTTTGGTTTCCTTGACCACTTTGGCCCCTTGTATACATATTATGGACTACACAATTACCCAATTCAAACTTCCGGATTAGGACGGAGCAAGCGATAATGGATGGGTGTCTAGTTAGGAACTCACAACAATTTTTTATCTTCTAATTTGTTACTTCTCAGCATTGATACATATTAGAAAACTATTTATTTGTTCATTTCAAAAGATAGGTTAGTATAAACACTATGGGTTTTAGCCTAATATGATTCATATCTCACACCCTTCTTGAGAATCATTTTTCACCCAAGTAGATATTATTTTTGTAGGCCTTTGGATTATTTTCTTTTGTTGTGTTGTGTGCATGGGAGATTTGGAGAACATGATTGGGATAATGCTTAGGATTCTGAAGAAGTTATTCTTTCGGTTTTTATTTTATTTTTTTATATTGTACTGCTTCTACCTTGTAGTAACACCTGATATTACTTCCATAGAGATATAGAATTGGATTTGGACACTTTATTTAAGTTGTTACATTCATTCTTCCCAGATTTTCTCTTTTGTTCTGATATTCCACTGTTAGTCATTTATTACCTATGCTTTTGTTGTTGGATAATGATTTTTACCAGTTATACCGCTATGTATACTCGGATCTAAGAGGTAATAATCTCCCCATAGACACACTCCAGGTCCTCACTACTAATCGGTAGCCTCTTGCATTTGTGGAGATGGGATTGAGGTTACATGGTGACTAGTCTAGATACTGTTTTATTGGTCAATCATGCTGAGATGTTACAAAGTGATATAAGGGATTAATTTCTTTATGAATTACTTTTTTTATCTAGTAAAAACGATACTAGGAATGTGTTGTAATTTTCTAAATAGTCGTGATTGGGGCTTATCACCCCCTATATAGGGAAATGTCCATGTGTATAGGGTTGGGATTATTTTTTATACTATTTGATGTTACAGTTGATAGGATTTCACCTTGAGTGAATGGTGTTCTTTCTTGTGCACATTGAATTTTAAATTTATAGAATTTTACCTTTATCCTCGCATGACATGGATAAAATATTAAATACATAATATTAGGCAGATAGACCATTCGCATGCCACGAATATGACATTCCATGTAGTTTCTTATGTAGGCTGCTTGCTGATTTCATTTTTTTCCTTGATTTCAATGCCATAATTGACTGTATAAATTTTTTAACTATTTATATTCCATGGTTCCTGACTACATAGCATGTATTCCCTATATATATTCCATGATTATGTGATTTCAACATGTTTTTCTATGTTAGCTACTTTTAGTGTCATGATTCACATTATTTTAAATATGTTATTGATGGTGTTTCATTTGGTATTTTATGGCATGGAATGATTTACACTCATTGAAATAACATTGTATCTTTTCCATGAAACTCCCAATGGTTCCTCTACCCATAGGTGGGAATATACCATCTTTCCAAAGGTCGACAATCATCTAGTTTTTCAGGCCTAGATAATATTGGGGACTTACATTATTTAAGAGGATGGGAGGTTAGGATCATCACACCCTTTTAGAGGTAATTATTTCATACTCGAGGACTCTCTTATAGATTTAAGACATGTTTTTGAATCTACCCCTTATTCTGATGTAGGACCAGTTACCCTAAAGAAATGCCTATGGGTTAACTCTCTTTTATGTACGACATAATGGGATCTCTTTTGAGGATCCATCTATATGTATCCAAGGTTCTTCATCATTTTCATGTAATTATCAGTATCTTATATGATAAAATCATATGACCACAGGTTTCGGGATACACTCCTACTTATTGAGGTAGTTGGTTTTCTAAGGATGGGATTGCGCCATTATAAAGTGTCATATAGATCCTGGTTATTATAGGAATCCAAAACAAAGTAGTATAGTTCAAACAAGTAGTTTAACATCATGTGGTAAGGATTAATATAGATGATTTAAAAATTACAAATATTTGAGCTCGATTCTGGATGATACGTCATACATATCCCAATTATGGTGGGAATCAGAGTTCTTGTAGTTCATTTGTGTTGGGACTTAAACACTAAGGATTCCCTGGTGAATGGGTGTATGATTCCTAATGAGGTGTTCGGTGCATAACCTTAAGCCCACATGATCCATGCTCATTGTGAGAAATAAGTGGGAGTGCATGATTAGCCTCCTGGCATATTAACATGGGATCTATGTATTGGGGTAGTCATTGGAGTGTTTGATATGGAGATCATGACTTTAAGGTGGAATCCTATGTATCCTAGTTATGGTGGGAATAAGAGTCCTCATAGATCTCTTAGATATGTTTGGGATTACAAACTGTATATACCCTGGTAAATGGGTTGTCTTATCTGGAAGGTGTCGCATGACCCTTTTGGAATACCCTGAAGGTCATCACATAACCTAGTTCAACACGTGTGGAGGCTGTTATGAGATCCATGTTGGCATGTTCTGTGGGGCTTTATGTGACTCAGCTGACACCTCATGGGACATTACAAGAAGAGTCTGACATGTCCCAGGTGTGTCTCATGTCTTGGTTGACACCTCGAGGGGACACCGTGAGACCCAGACAACTTGTTTTGGGTGTATCACATGTCTTGGATGACACCTTAGGGAGCCACTATGGGACTTGGCTGATATGTCTTGGGGGTACACCAAAGGAGCTGGATAGTCAAGTCTATATATGTCAACAATACTTGGTTGAAATGAGTGTGCGTGGTTATTTAAGTCAAGCGGTGCATCCTAAAGACGTATCAATACTAGTGTGATGAACCAAGAGGGATAACATGATACATGTGGTGTCCGTGAAGGGTCTATAGAACTTTTCTTGGCATGTATGGAATCTTTTTTTTATCCCGAATGACATGAAAAAGGGATGTCGTGAAGTCCTGGTGGCCCGAATTGGTACCGTCACAAATTGTTGATTGACACATGTGAAGAAGGCAGAGTTCTGCGGTAATGTATTCTGATTGGGGCTTCCGATTTGAGTCGTATTTTTCCTTTGTATTGAGGGTGACTTGGTTCAATTCAGGGTCATATTGTTTGGGTCTCTCTTGATTTAGAGGAAATGCGATATGGTCTTCACATGTATCGTTGGAAGTCCTTCATGTTGTAGTATATTGATCACAAAAAAAGATTTAATGCCTAGTGTTAGACAGATTTGGAGATCCATCGGTCACATGATCAGATTTTTATAGAATCTTGAAGTCTGAGCGCCAAAATGCATAGCAGTGGTCTGGGTCCACACATCTAGTGTCAGATCCACCAACCGACCAATGAACCAACCAAACCTTTTTCTGAGTTGGATTATATAATTTTACGTATATCTATCAGCATGCTCGCCAATTTTTATGGTTCATATGATGAATGTGCAGGATAGAGTCAACATGGGCTTGGCGTTATGTGGTTTCGTGAGTCTCTACAATGGACCGCATCAAGGGTGCCACATGATTTCTAGTAGCCACATGTTAATTTGCACTTCATCATATTATTACCTACTATAAGGACATTCACATCGAAGGACTTGCATGTCATCATGTTGACATGTCAAAGGGTCTTCACGAGATCCACATGTCATTTGAAAGTCATTTACAAGTCCTTGGATGGCTGGTCTAGGGGTCTCACTGGACCACTCCAAGGGTGCACTGGGTGAATCACATGCCCATCAGTGACTGCGAACCCTACTCTCCTTCTCCTTTCCCATCTCCTTGGATTTTTGTGATGAAGGTCTTGAGTCTCGCGAGATTGTATGTATGGTACTAAGGGTATTTTTTCTATTTTTTGGAGACATTTCATATGACCAATATGGGTTATATGGTGGTGCGTGAGCATCCCATGGGGAAACCTATTCATTTGTCCGTAGAGAGACATAGAGATGGATGGACATGTGTACGAACTTCCATGTGGTGAGGCTGACAAGCCGTCAAGACTTTGTGAGATAAGACAGTTATGACACAGAGGTCTCATAGTGTCTCAAAGATCACTCAAGGCATGCGTCACATGTCTTTTAGTGACCACATAAACCACTCACCTCATCCATTTTTATTTCCTTTGTTTCTTGTTATAATGGTTAAGAGTTATTCAAGTTTTCTTAGGTAATATATGTGACTTTTAATTGATTTTCTAGTGGTGTCTCTCATGACCAATTTAGATCATATTATAGTGCACATGTATTGTTGAAAAAACCATGAATCTATCCTTAGAGTGACTCAGAATTGTCCGAAGGTTTCCATGTGGTGCGGCTGATGAGCCGACGAGGTTTCATGAGGTGCAACAGATAGTTCATAGTGTTTCACATGTGTTTAGGGGGATTCCTCATGTCCTTCAGTGACTGTGGTCCCCTCTCTCCCCCTCATAGATATCTCCATTGTTCTTTTTTAAGATGGTTTGTAGGTATCAGGAGATGTCTTAGACAACCTCTAGGGTTTTTATTCTTCCTAATGATGATTAGGCACATGATCTATGTGACCATCATGGGTATCTTCTTTAGAATGCCACTTTCCATGATTTTTTAAGGATTACAGACCATTTTTTGGTACTTTACCATGAAAAAGTGCACATCCTTGGGGATTATTATTCAGCTATCACTGTGTGGCCATAGGTGAATAATGGTGCTCATTTATAAGGGGCTCTTTGGGGATTGTTGTGGGTTAGGCGCCATGCATAGAGACTTCACATGACCTTGAAATGGTCATCGAATCATGATTATTTAATTTTATTCTTCTTCCTTTATTTGGTGTGGAAGATAATATCCATTTTTGGATTTTTCATTCTTTGTTTCTTGGTTTTATTGATTCTTATTTAGTAGGAATCAACAAATTTCCTCCCTCGGGCGTCTTTCGGAGACCAAGTGGTTTACGATCTTCTTTTTGTGGACCATGAACCCTTGCTTGGATCATGCGATGTTCATGTTTCCATCGAGTAATTTCCTTGCCTTTATTTTGTCAATAAATTTTATTATTCATCTAAAATTCTCCACTTATTTATTTTTCAGATAGATTCTAGACCCCATAAATATTCCTCATCTATAGCTATTCAAAGGGCCATGATTTCCAGGAATAACAATTCCAATCCCCGCTACTGTGTGTTTACTGATGTCAGGATTTTGTAGAAGTTCCCTTATCCCGAACACAAATATTATCCACTAATTGACCAACATAAATTGTATGAGGTTGGTCTAGTGTATGATGTAGTTATTACCTCCACAAAATCTTATTTGTCGTCTTGTTGGGTGTTTAGCTCCCCTGACTATGTTCATGTGATGATTACCGAGGGAGGTTAGTTAGCAACTTCCTAACCTCAGGGCTTGTCCTATTTTCTAGCCAAATCCCTTATGATACTATTTGTCCATGATCGTTTCGAATATCCTATCACTCAGAGTTTTTTGACAATATTTATATCTTCCCTAAATGCTCATTGTGGTAAGTTGTACTTGAAGTGGAACCTTCATCCTAGTGGAAACTTCTCTCAGATGAATGGGCATGTCCATCCATATTATGAAAAGGCTGTGTGGAATTTTCCAATTATCTATATAAAAATAATCTTTGTGAAGTCATGTGGATATATCAGTTCATTTTTACTGCCAACCTAACCTCCTCCGAGAAATGATCAGCTACTGGTGCCCTCAGACCAACACATTCTTCCTTCCCCATGGCAAGGTGGGTATCAGCCTATGGGATATCTATCAGCTGGGCAGAATCCCTCTTATTGGAGAGATGTATGATGAGTTTATACATACTACAAATTATCGGGATGATCCTCTTCAAACTCTAGTTTGATAAATAGAGATTCTTTTCCCTGTTATGAAGAAACTGGGGAGGGAGATGATAGTGTGCTCTTTGTTTCCTTTGCTAAATGGATCAAAATTTTCTTATGTAGCTGTGGGGTCAAACCAAGAATCATTCTCCCTCATCAGTTTCCATCCTAAAAATTTCACAATGATGCTGGCTTATATTAGAACATTCTAGAAGATGGTGATCATTCCTTATGATGTTATCAAGTGAAACTATAGGTTTCTCTCAACCATAGGATAGTGGGTTTTCATGATATGTTTCTAATTAGGTGGCTTTTCTTAGCTAGGTATTTCTTCTCTATAATCCATGTTATCACCCTAGTTATAGCGACACAACTTACAGAGGGGTGATGTCTCACCTTGGTAGTACTATTCCTTGAGTTCCCTTACCAGATGATGGTCCATATTCAGTAAGGCAATGCTCCCTACATAATTATTAGTCCCCTTCAGTTCCGGTTTGGTTGTATAGGGGATCACTTTCATTACTATAATTACTATAATACATCCCAGATTTCAGACCCCATATCCTACCCTAGATTGTTGTACGTCTCTGGAGTTGGGCCCATGTCTCTAACCCTTTCATAGGTTAAAGGTGTGTTGAGATGGAATGATAGTTTTTACTTCTCTATCCTAAATATACCACCTAGTTCAATCATTGATGTTGTAAGTGGTTCTATCAATCAGAGATCTTATATGGTTTCCCATAAATATGGAGTCCTTTCAGCCGGGGTATATGATCTAATTATAAATGAACCATACTCACCGCATCAGTTAGCTCAAAAATTTGGCTACGTGTGAAGGGCTTCACCAATTCCCTTGTACAGTGTACATGGGGAACAGAATCCTGGTGTCATCCACAAATTTTGAAATATGCTATCTTATGAAGACACCGAGGATGTGATTATATTTCCACCTACCAATTCTCTTTCTTGACTCACCTAGGATAAATCATAGACTTGGATGATGGATTATCACAATGGTGTATTGGGACAACCCATCCGTCATATGGATAAGAATATTACATTATTTACCCCTATATTTGTGGCATCGATGGATCTGATTGCGAATTTGGGTGTGGCATCCCAAAAATGACCTCTGTTGGATGAAATCTATTTAGACAGAAAATCAGATTCTATTGAAGAAATTAGTTCTCTCATGTAGTTTATAGATTATTCTCCAATTTAATGGGGTTATTATGGGGCCTTCTCTAATAGTTCATCATTGAATCAATAGATTAGTGATCCTTCTTCCATACCTACTTCGTCAGCTGCAGAATCTCTGTCAAGCCATAAGTCGGTCTGGGAGCGTATCCAGGCCTTGATTACTAAGACCCCTCTGGAGACATTCTTTCATAAAGGGGAGAATATTTACCAACTATTCCATAATCTAGGGGCAAGGTTTTGATCAAAAACCTCTATTTCAAACTATACAACTGATTGTTCTAACCTAGAGAGACTTGGATGCATGGGAGAAGAGCTCGCACGATTTTGGGAATGAGGTCTCTCTCGCCAAACAGTTTAAAGATATGAAGGAGGAACCAGAGAAGGTTCTTCAGTTATTTTCAGAATTTCATATGGATTCTTGGATGGCATTGATATGAAGGCATGAAGATATTATTACTCTGTTGAAGTATAATCTTTCAATATCATAGGATTCCTTGGCCACTTACTGGTGGAGGGTTGAAGAGATGACAACTATAGTCAAATTTATTCATCCTATGATAGAGGTGTATGAAGTAGGGAGGGAGACACTTCAATACTTGATTAAACCATCCCACCAAACCCTTGTTAATCTTACTAGAAATGTTGATCATCTTTTTCCATAATTCAGTTTTCTTAAACTAAAAACCATATGTTTTTACTACACCCTATTTTTTTGAGGTTTACAGAGAGACTCCAAAATTTGTATATTCATCCCCCCATTCCATGATTGTGATATATGATCAATAATGTTTGATGTTCAAGGAATTCATTATAGTAAGAGATAATTCTTAAAGGATGAGTGCTTTGCATATCTGTGAATAGCAGCTCGAGTGTGATAGGGTCGTATAGTGGGCCTCATTAAAATAGTCACATGATTTAGTTTAGGATATTTATCTTGGAAAACCAGTTACATTAGTTTAAGGCATTATAGCTCGAACCTTCAATTGATTTAGTTTAGGTTTTTTACCTCAAAACTTCTTTTGCTTTATTTTAAGGTCATTTAGCTCAAAATTTCTGTTGCTTTTGTTTATGGTCTTTTAGCTAAGATCATTTATTGCTTTAGTAAAGCTTTTTTTATCTCGTACATTCTATTTCTTTAGTTTAGGATTTTTTATCATGGACTTTATAATTCTTTAGTTTAGGGTCTTTTATCTCAGACCTCCTATTGCTTTAGTTTTGGTTATTTTAAGTCGTTACTTCTTTTTCTTTTGTTTAGGGTCTTTTATCTGAGACCATATGTTGCTTTAGTTTAGGTTCTTTTAGTTTGTAATTTCTGTTTCTTTATTTTAAGGTCATTTAGCTCAAAACTTTATGGAATATGGGACTAGTAGGAAAAAACTGACTTTAAACACATTGGGGTGTGAGTTATGCCACAATACTAACAAGGATCATAATGATATGATTTTATGTTATGTAAAGGGGAATATTCTCTTAGCTAGTGGGTTATATCTCCTGTGCATCGGTAGCATGGACATACAAAGGTAATATCCACTCTTCCCCAAGGGTGATGGAATATTCATGAGGTGAATATGGATGAGGAATAAATACTAGGGAAGCATGGACAACCTAGATATTTGGGATGTGGGTAATGTAAATCACTACCCAGAAGCTTGAGCCGAATGATATAGAATGAAGTAAGCATTCTAGGTGTGTCATTTAATAGAGTGGGGGTGTCAAGTTTTGCCATAATGTCTTTAAGGCTCACAAGGATTAACATTCCCTTTATATCGGGAGAAGATGTTTACGATCGGTGAGTCTAAGCCCTTGCAATAATATCATGGCCATGAGGATAGATCAATTTTCCATTCTAGGGGAAACAAAATATTTTTTAAGGACTAATCTTCAAGATGATAAAGTTGGGTATAGATGAAAGGATATTCAGGAAGAGTTCCAACACACTAGGGAAAGTTATCTTGTAATTGGACATCTAGAGCCCTATTCCTAGTGTTTTTGAATCACGAGGTGTGAACCATAAAAAGGTTCAATAATTAAGGGCCACATTCTAGATTTGAGAATGGGTACAAAACATGGCAATGCAATGTCATGGATATCGGATACTCTTGGATCATTCGGCCTAGATACTGTAAATAGTAGTCCAAAGAGCTTATGTCATGAGGAAGGTATGGGAATGTCACACTCGGAGGGAACATATAACACAATGGGGTGATGGGTTCCACCATGATGATGCCAGGCTCACAATAATCCAAAATCCACTTACACTTGGCCAAGTTGTCTCCAATTGGGGGGGGGGGGGTCTGACCCCTCACATCAGTAGCATGTCCAAGAAGAGAGTTCTCTTTTCCTCTTTAGAGGGAAATTAAATATTTGTGATGACTACAGACACTTTAGATCATAAACTGGGAGATATGGAAAATTTAAGAACCAATAAGTGTTATAGCACACAAAATGTTCTACCACAACCTATCGAACATATTCTTGTGGTGAGGAGATGTGAAAAATCATTGGTCTAATTCTTTCCAGGACCAAGGGGTCCGATGAGAATAACATGTATTTTACTAGGGCTATAAAGTAGAATTTATGATCTATATTCTTTATATAAAAGTTCTATAATTTTTGCATAAAATCTGAGAATGGTGATTTTAGTTGGTGGAGAGTAAAATTTTTCCTAGATCCCCCTTGGTGGGTTTCTAACCTGATGAGTTTTGCGTCTCTTTCATTGGCAGTTTTAGGTATTACGATTTGGACCATTATGTGCTACCATTTAAGGTCATATTACTTGGACCAAGGTGTGAGGAGTTTAAGTTCATTCTACTATGACCTGGTTTGGGGATGTTACATAAGAGACTCATCAGGATACCCATGGTCAAGAGTAAGCCAACATCCCTTTGTGCGAGTGATGGAGATGTTGTAAATCACAGATCAAGGTTCTAAGGTCACGATTAATGATATGGAAAAATAATTCTAGGGATAACCTATAATGAAATTGGGGTGTTGGGTTCCACCTTAGTGTTGTTAGTTTCACAAGAATCATAATTCCCTTTACACCAAGCCATCATTTCTCTGGTTCATGTGTATGAGCCCTCACATTAGTAGAATGTCCAAGAAGAGAGATCTATTTTCCTCTTCAAGGGTGGGGAAAGTTTTGCAATGACCCAAGATGCTTGAGATATGAAGTTTGGGACATGGATTGAGGTGATTAAAATGTTGATGGAAGCACTTTGTTCTTTGGTTGGCTAGGGTTAGGCTCTTGTGGTCCGCTGATAAGGTAGGATGATTGAGTTGGTCTACATAGTCTATAATCATGTAGTGGGGGAATTCATCTCCATGCAGTTTAACGTCAAGTGGTAAGGACACATCAATTGATGTGAAAGGATGTAATGTTGTTGTTGGGCCTAAGGTTGAGAACATGGGTGTCACTAAGTATCTCATGGGAGTGAGAATCCATCCACCCATAGTTCATGAAGGAGCATACAGTTTAACATCATGCGGTAATGACTTACTTCTATGCATTTTAACATAATTTGGTAAGGATTATGTGGAACATTGTAATGTTAGGTTGTAGGGGAATATGTAGAAAGCTTAAGGGCATGTAATTCAGAACATAAAATGGAGTCCCCGATGGAGATGTGCAATGTGGTTAAATGAAGTGACCCGATGTGAATGATGACCAAAGTGGTCTCAGTCACACCACACGTATTTCTGAGAGAACTCAAACCAATGGGGAAAAAGGAGGTTATATGTATGGATGGTCCGAAAGACAAAATGTTTGGGTTTCAATACGTATCTCAGGAGGATGAGAATCAATCCAGAAGTAGTTTTTGAGAGTTCCATGTTGTTTAATGTCATGCAGTCATGATATATTTCCATGATTTTTTAACATTGTGCTGTAAGGAAAAAAGAGGACCGACAGTAATTAATGGGGGATATTATGGTTGGGCCCACGAGTGGGTTTTTAGGCATCACTGTATATAATGTTCCCATAGGAATAAAATGACACATAGTTCATCAAGGAACATTTAGTTTAATGTCATGCGACAATGAGTTACTTACATGAAGTTTAACGATATGTAGTAAGGATGAAGGTGGGAGAACAAGGTACCATAGGGGATGTGCATGGTGTGGTAAAAAAACTGGATTTGAATTTGGATGAAAGAGATCTACACCACACCATATATCCTTAAAAGAGGATCATACGAAGAGGATGAAAAGAAGGCAGGATTTGTAGTACCTGAGGATGAACCAAAGGATTAAATACCCATGAGTTCCTACATATACCATAAGTATGGGAATCAAGCTATACATAGTTATAGAGGAACTATGAAATTTAACATCATGTAGAAGGGATGAATTTCCATGCAGTTTCGTAAGGATGGATGTCCCGGGTTTGTGCAGTTTTCTGTCATGCAGTACAGACATTGGATCTCCCGACGTGAAAGGAAGATAATCCTTTGGCTATTCCCAAAATTAGAGGTTCATGAGCCACTATGTATTCCATATGAATGAGAATCAAGATGTACATAGTTCTTGGGGTGCTGGTGTGGAACGATACTGACACCAGCGATGGTGCTCCTCTCGAAGGAGGTCCACAAGAACAAAATGTTTCATGTCATATAGGGGACATAGAACATGAAGTTTAACATATTACGATGATGAATCCATAAATACCCTTTACCTCATTGTATTTAAGATGATAAAGAGCTCATCCCTATCTTTCTTGCTCTGTTTTGTGTAGGTAAACCCTCACTGGAATTCTTATGCTCATGTGAGCTATGCTCGGTGTGAGAAACAAGGACTGACAAGGGACCCTTCCACTATTTATAGGAATGGAGGATATGATCGGTGTATTTTATATTATGTTGTGGATGGGCCAAGACATAGGATCAAGGAACACCTATATATCTCATTGAAAATGAGAATAAATCTATACATAGTTCTGGAGAGACCGTGAAGTTTAACGTCATGTGGTGAGGATGTGTCTTCATAGTTTATTGCCATGTGAGACACATTCAAAGAAATATAATGTAATGTAGAAATGATAATTTGGGACCTAATCCAATGTGTATTCTATATTGCTAGTGATTATGAAAAATATTTCATGAGAAATATCACATTATTGGCCGGTGTGACATGATCCCCATCCACGGTGGCTAGTGAATAGGATCCATTATGGTATACCTCATGTATTAAGTAAGGCCTCTCCCACTTGGGTTCAAAATTTGGGGGTTTCATTCCTGTTATCATTGTGGTTCTGATAGAAAGCACCAGTTCTCCTTGGAGTAATGAACAAAGGAGGACCTTTTTATTGAAGGCTTGTGTTATCTGGTTTGGATGGCCCTCAAGGTTGTGACATGTGTGTAACCTCTTCTAATCTAGTCTCTCCAACTCATCTAGTCATTTCTGCTCTTTTTCATCATATGAGAGTTTCCAAAAAATGGATTTTCAAGGTGGGTGGTTCTAAAACTCAATGGGTAGCATTGCCATAGTCCCCTACACTAACGAGTATGGAGTCTCTTGTGTTGTATTACGTGTGTTGGTATGGTAGGCCCATAAAGAAAGGAGGTGTTTTTTGGCCATGACTTATTATCCCTTTTCACCATCATCTAAAGTATGTTTTTATGGTCTTATAGAAGATATATATATTAATATAACTTTTCATGATAGGTATACGAGTGATTAGATTCGATATTATTCTCCTGGTATAGCTTCTTTAGCTCTGTAGAATAGAATTTCATGTTGTTGCTAGTCAATGTCATGTGAGGGACTCCAAACCCAGTGATGATACGAGACACTAAAAATTTGATTATATTCTTAATGAAGACTTCCTTGAGGGGTATAATCTCATCCCATTTGAAGAATAATTCGGTATTAGTAAATATTTACTTGAACTACTTTACGGGGGTTGGGGGATATGGCCCCATGACATCCATCCCCAAAATAGTGGATGAACTTGGTAAATGGCTACATGCGGTAATTATAGGGGTTTGATGGATTGATTTTGCATGAATATGTCTCACATGATATTTTCTGGTGAATTCCATGCAGTCTTGTTTCATGGTATGCTAGTAATACCCCAACATTATGATATGGTGGGAGAGCATAGCTCAAGACTAATGTACACCACAAGAGCCTGTGTGGACTTCTTCCACGCTGGCGAAGATTTCTCCTTCCTCTATGTACCTAAGGATAATTCCTTCAAAGATAGACCTCTAGAGGATTTTTGATAATTTGATCCATTAAATAAGGTGAATTTTTCTATACGACGCTGAATCTATTACTTTCCAGCATGATCCACCAAGAGAGTTTCTCCCAGAAGATAGCAGATTATGGACTCCATCCACCTAGATGAGGTTTCTTGTTCATTTCACTCTGGGTAGGTTTTAACCTAACTAATCTCTTTCATATCACATACGATGATGGATTAAACCATTCTTCATTGTCTTATGTGAATGGTTTCTTCCTCCTGATCTAGTTCTTGCAAGATGGCTACTGCATTAGCCAATGCATCAAAAAAATAATTACGTGATCATGGGATATAATTCAGTGTGGGATCAAAGGGGAACTCTTCTATTAGTCCCTTGACATAGTCGTTGATGAGGGATAGTTCTTACTTCTTAATTTTAAATTCACCGTTGATATTATTTTCCACTAGTTCTGAATACCTATTGATGTTAGGGTAGGCTATGTGCAGCTATGAAGATAGCTCCAACAGAATGATGAGGGATTAGTATTCATCGTCATTTTTCATGTATCTTTTGGACGGTGAGAAAGATATGGACAAAACTAACTTTTCTGGTGATGAAAATATAACCCCTAGACCATCCTAAATGAGCTTCATGTTTTCTATTATTATGCCGATAGGAATCCGAGAGGTGCCATAAAAATACATCTCCCATGTATGAGGAGTGTGGTTGGTATATAATACATCTTCATTTAGGAGCTCGATGTCCTCTGGAGTATTTTCTGGAGCAAGATGTACTGCCAGGAAGTTAGCAAGATATTTCCCTTTTACTAACTTCTGGGATATGAATAGGTAGTCTTATTTATTAAGAATGATATCCCATCGAGCCATGCTTATGATCAATATAGGGTGGCCAAGGATGTACTTGAGAGGGTCAATACAAGATACTAGGTGGACCTCGTGGTACTGCAAGTAATGCCTCATCTTTTTCACTATGAAGATGAGTGTAAGGAAGTTATTTTTGAAATCATAATATCTTGTCTCGGTACCAAGTGTAGTCTATCTAAGGTAGTAAAGACTATTGTTTCTCCCCACGTCATTCATCTATGCGAGGAGGGAACCTAATGAGCATTTCATAGGGTCCATATTTGATATGAGTGTAATCCCTTCTAATAAAGGAATAAAAACTGGTTGGTGTAGAAGATACTACTTGATGTTTTCAATAGATTTTTGACACTCATCATCCAATTAGTAGGAGAACCCCTTCTTCATTAATCTTGTGAAGGGGAGGTTTTTTCTGGCTAGGATGTCAATGAATCTATAAATGAATGTGAGTGACCTTGGATCCCCCATATTTCTATTATATTCCTAGGTGGAAACATTTATTTGATAGCACTATTATTCTCTTGGTCTGCCTCAATACAATGGTGGTGTACCACGAAACTGAAGAATTTACCTAGTGTTACCCCAAAAGTGAACTTTATTGGATTTATCTCTAGACTATGTTGTCGAAAATTTTCAAAAATTGATTAGAGGTAAGTGAAGTGATTACATCAATGTCCGTATTTGATAACCAGGTCATCGACATAACACTCGATTATCCTTCCCAAGAATGACATAAATATGTGATGCATGGTGCACTGATACGTGGTACTAAAATTCCTTAATCTGAAGGGCATGACATGGTAGAAAAAGATTACCTAGGGTTCCTGAAAGGGAGTGTATTATTCATTATCGAGTGTCATTTTGATGTGATTGTACCATAAGTACCAATCCATGAAGGAAAGGTCTTGGAAGCAAGTAGTTATATTGATCAAGAGTTCTGTAATTGTAAATAGGAAGTCATCCCTCGTGAAATTCTGATTAAGGTCTCTGAAATAAATATATATCGTAACCTGCCAGTTCTTTTTCTTGACAGGGATGATGTTAGAATGACATTATGAGTAGTTCAATTCTTAGAAAAAATATTTCTTTGATCTACTTGTAAACTTCCACCTCCAAATACGTGGCACAAGAGGGGTGAATTTTTCTTACTTCCTTCTTGATGCCTCGATGCTCATCGAGTAGTCTAAGATGCTGTGTAGCCACATCTGGATTTAACCTAAGAATTTATATATAGTTCCAAGAAGCCATATATCAGTGTTTCATTAGGAATTAAATATAAAACTTCTACTATTTAAGGGGGATGGCGATAGTAATCATGGTAGATCATGGTTCTTCCTCTATCCCAATGTTTATATGTCAGAGCTCATCTATGATGGTGGAAACACCTTCCATAACTATTGGGGGGAATTTATGAGATCATCCACTTCTATTTTTGAGTCTATAGGGACAATTTATGATGATGTTTATAGATTGGGGGCCTCTCCATCACAATCAGGGTGAGCGAGGTTATCAGAAGAAATATCATCATCTTCTGTCATCTGAGTTTTTTGCAGAGATTTTATAAAGATGATTGTCAGTGAGGACAGGATATTCTTGTACCTATGATATTGGGTATTCTATTTTGAGAATGTTTATGGGGAGCTCAAAACCCTCAACATTCATGCTCTAGGGATTCATAGGGGCGGTCCCTAAACCATGGGAGATGCAACCTATATAACCTCATCCACCATCGGCTATTTTCCACCCTATATGAAGATTTATGATTCAACATATATTTCCCCACAAGTATTGAAGGGGGATTTGCCTCCATGAAGTATACCAACCTTTACATTGATGGGGTACTTCAAATATTGATCAAATGTTGATTGTACCACTGAGTGGATATAGAGACAGGGTCTTCCAAGAAAGACATTATATGTGGTGTCTTGTTGGATAACGATGAACTCGACATGATATGTATGCTCCAAAAATTGGGTCTCTAGATTAATCTTCATGAGGGTCCTTTTCTCATGCTTATCATACCCTAGGGTGGGAAGCTTTATAGGGGACATTTTTCCTTCACCATACCAGAAACATCATAGGGTTAGGTGTGGTATGAGATTGATCATATATCCATTATCGATCAATATCCTTTGGATGTTGATGTTACTGAGTTTTCCGGGTACATATAGGTGTCTGATTCATCCCTGGATGGACTCCTCTTGATCATGGTCAGTGAATGGGATTGGGACATGACATCCTAAAAAAATGGTATATCCTCGATAGACCTTGGTTGCAGTGAATTATCTCTCAATTTCTTGTTATCTTTGGAGGCCTTCAACAATTTACTCTCTAAGATATTTTAAAATATGAATCAAATTAATTATTGAGAGCTTGGATAGGGCTACAAATTACTATTTTAGAAGGTCATACTTTTGTGCTAGAGTTCTCCATTTCTCTGTATGGGGATGCTCCTAGGCATGTGGCTCAGATGCTTGGGAGATTGAGGTCGATGGACTTGGGACTTGCGTGGAGGTTGAGGAATTATCTTCCGCTAGTGGACTAGGATGTTTTGGCCTTACTCATTGTCAGGGTTGATCAGGTTGAACCCCCCTTAAGTAGTCATGCAAGACAATTTGGTTCGAGAAAAAGCTGGATGGATTTGAGGTTCTTACCTGCCTCCTTTGACCCTGTGGGACTGCTTGTCCATGTGTTCCAATTAAATATGATTCTTATGTAAGGATATGACTGGTATATTGTCCCTAAACTTATTCACGGTGTCCCTTGTATCCCGGAATTGGTGCATGTGACCTCTCGTTACCCTGATTTATGAGGGAAAACAATACTCAGGGGTATACTCAACATCAGATAAGGGGTTTTTCAAGTGTATTTTGTTGAAGAAATTGAATATCATTTCTTCTCCTAAGGAGGATTCCATTTGGAAGGGTATATTATAAGGCCCCAGCCTTAAACATTACATAATCTTGAGTTATCACAAGATTACACGTTGAGGATCTTTTCAGGTTTAGAGTTTTAGAGAATTAGATCTTAAAACTTGCATTACATTCCACATATAAACAATGTGGGTACATAAAGATAGTATTCTTCATTCCCATCAATGGAAACCTATTTAAAATAAAACATGGACTCTTTCTTGACACTTCCTTGACACTATCATCATATCATGTACCTTTCCCTTGACCTGTGAAAATCATTTCAAAAAAAAACTTGGGATGAGCATAAAAATCTCAGTATGGGTTATAAAAAAAACATGGAAAGGAAAAATGAGTTCATATATACATAATAATGAAATCATACTTTACCCATAAAACATAGGCACTTTAACATACCTCATAAAATCATGAATAAATCATAGAAATCACAAGACATAAAGGTAACTTGAGGCATTCATAACATTCTTATGTAGGGAGTAAACCTCTTGGTTACATTTGGAATACCCATCATAGTATATTCCCTAATTCTCTTCGGAGAAACCTTAATGTTTACCTCCTTTGCGTTACCCAATGCATTTGAGAGCTATATCGGGCTCACCCTCCCTTAGTTTATCACGGAACCACTCGTCTTCATAATAATGCCCAAGAACCATAACCTAATCTTATCACATAAAACATGTATAAAGGAAACATAACATTTCTACCTTTCAATCACAAGATATCAATACAACACATTGATATAAAAACATTATAAAATCCATTTTCAATACCAAATTAAAACATGGTATTTATTTTTCATTTAAAAAAAAGGGTATGGCTTGTAGAGGAAGCCGAAACTCAAATAATGGTCACGTCGGCGGATAAGTCGTTGTCGCCGCATACGTACGACAAGAAAAACATTCCCTTTTGTTGTTTAGTAAAACGCTTCGTATAAAAAATATTCCTTTTGAATAAGTGTAAAAGTCAAAGGGGTTTATACACCGTATAAAATAAAGTTGTGTATAAAATAAAATATGCCTCAATGAAAGGAGATTGAGACAAAGTCTCATACCTCGTATCCGACTTGACCCGACCGTTCTTTAATCTCCTGAATAATAAACTTGAGTTAATCTCTACTTGCTTAAGAACCTTTTTCAAGTTCATTATTCCTTTTATACCTTGTTATTAACATCATGTAATCATTTAAGTTAATAATGTTCATTTGGTCAGTATTTGGTTCTTAAGTAAAAAATAGACTTCTTACACTTACATGTTGTTAATTTGGTCAAAGGTTCGTTATATCAAGAATGATATTAATTATTTGGATTAAATATATATCATATATATTCAGCATATACATGTATTTATAATATTACATTACATTCAGAGGTAAGAAATGAAATGCACCGTTCATGGAGACGGTAAGCCGTACGTACGCATGAACGCTACTTCCATTTCTATTTCGTATTTTCTGGAATGGAATCATAATGATATAATAGTATATTATAATTCCAGTATAATAACATATATAATATCATTAACTTTATCCTTTACACATCCCACATATGGTATGGACGAATCAAATCACTTTCAGGGGGCGGTTGTCCGCACTTCCTAAAATGAAGATATCGTGTTTACCCATAATGGAAACAATAGTGGTATGCCATAAATGAAAAATAAAGAAGCTTAAGGAAAGAAACAAAATAATATATATCATATATAAAAATAGTGACATCATAATGGCCACCTTTGAAGGTGTTAGATGAGTATTGAACAATCATCGTTTCGGGAGGCAGAATTTCGCCATCCACAGAAACCGTATGTTCTTTAACCATTTGATGTAGTTGTGTGAGAGTGTATCTCGAATAAATATTATAACAACATACTAGTATATTTAAGATACTGGTGTTGTTACAAAAAAAGTAAATAAAAAGAGTTTAGGGGGTTGGAGAAGCAAAATAAAACATATGAATATGAGAGAAAGAATTACCTTTAAAAGTGTAACTCCTTTTGATTTGAGCCTAAAGGCTTCCTTTGCAAGGATTCTGCCCAAAGGGAATCTTCTAGGATGAGTAGAGGGATGTGGAGAGAGTAAATGGGCAGGGGATGGCCGAGCCAAAGGCTTGAGGAGTGTGTGAAATGAGGTAGAGGTGGGGGCCTTTTATAAGAGGAGAGGAGGGGCACTTTTGGAAATCATGAAACTATTATTTTATTTTCAAAGGTGTTTCTAATTTCTAAGGTCCCACATTGATATATTTAGAAGATAAAATGATAAGGCTTCGAAATATTCCCATCCGATAGTTTTTGGACAAGTGTAGGTCTTAGATATTACATTATCTTTCCATTTTATTTAAATCGTTAAATAATGAGGTCATCGCTGCATCATCATGATGTCATAAATAATTTAATTTATTTAATGTCTAAAAATTATAAAAAAAATAATATGATGTAGGAAATCTTTTTAGATTTCTAATGAATATTTATAGGCAAAAATATGATTAGTATAACCCCTTATAAAAATTGTTTTAGTAAAACAATTTATGTTAGTGTCATTTTCACCTTTATTTAAAAAAGGCATTAAAGTCATTATCTAACCCAAGTGGCTCCATGGGGTCCCCTAAATCGACCCATGGGTTGTCTAGGTGGGCCATGACTCACTCAATAGGTGTAGGACAAATGTCATGGTGTTTTTACATTTTTATAATATCATTTTTATCTTAAATTACATTAATTACTTCTAATCGCGATTAATGAAAAAAAAGGTACTACTCACCAAAAAAATATTTTCATCCCATTGAACCACATTTTACATACTAATGACAACCATGTATGTCGGATTTTTGAAATTCAGAATACAAAAGTGGGAAAGTTTCATTTAAATGAAAAATCAGTTTCTTTAACTACCACTTAGTGGTTTCACTATTCATCAAAAATTGAAGTTTTTCAGAAAATTACCAAATATTCACCCTAAGATATATTTGATATTCCGAATTCAAAAATGAAGTCTATTTTACAAAATTCAAAACATATAAGTCACATTAATTAATTTAATAATTATTTCCCGCTATTATGACAAATAGCGTGTTTTTATGAAACAATAAGTATCAAAAAATTGACACCAGTTTAAGTCCAATTTCAAATTGAAATTGATTCCAATGACCACCATTGGATTAAATGGTAAAAATATATTTTAATTTCACTTCAAAAACAATTCAAAATATAATATAATCATATAAATAAATTAGATTAAAAAGCAGTTTTGATGTAAAATGCAGTATTTTCCGCTATTCATTAAAAAATGAACATTGTCAGAAAAATACAAAAAATTCCCACAAAGTAAATTTTGATGTCCCAATCATAAATAATAAGTTTATTTTGACAAAAATAGTTTATAAAATTGTCAAAAGTTAGATTCAAAATTGTTTTGCCATCAAAGGCAGTAAAACAATCTTTTAAAAAATATTAGTGTATTCCATACTTAAGATTGGATTTATTTTCATTTTAAGACTCTAAAACACTATCTAATTCATTAATAGACATAGATAAAATATATATTATTCATTACTTATTTGGGATGTTACATCCTTCCCCCCTTTAGAAAATTGTGTCCCCGTAATTTATTTACTTATCGAATAAATGGGGGTACTTATCCCTCATTGCATTTTCAGATTCCCATGTTGCCTCTTCAATCATGTGGTTTTTCCACAAAACCTTTACCTGGTGAATCACCTTATTCCTTAACACTTTCTCCCTGTGGTCAATAATCTGGACCGGTTGTTCCTCATAAGATATGTTCTCTTCCAGCTGAACTACCTCTGGACTCAAAACATGAGATGGATCTGGCATGCACTTTCTCAATATCGAAACATGAAAAACATTGTGTACCTGAGATAAACACGGAGGTAAAGCCACTCGGTAAGCAACTGATCCAACTCTCTCCAGAATTTCATATGGTCCAATGAACCTTGGACTCAGCTTTCCTTTCTTACTAAATCGCATCACACTTTTCCATGGTGATACTTCGAGAAAAACATGATCACCTACCTCAAAGGATAGATCCTTCCTCCTGTTGTCTGCAAAATTTTTCTGCCTACTCTGAGCTATTCTCATGTGCTTCTGAATCAGCTGAACTTTTTCTACCAACTCTTCTACCAATTCAGGTCCCATCAACTTCTTTTCACCCACTTCATCCCAGAAAGCTGGAGTTCGACACCACTTCCCATATAATTCCTGAAATGGTGCCATCTGTATACTGGAATGAAAACTGTTATTATATGAAAATTCAACCAATGAAAGATGTTGGTCCCAACTTCCCTGATAATCCATCGAAAAAGCTCATAGAAAATCCTCCAAGGTCTGAATTGTTCGTTCTGACTGCCCATCTAATTGAGGATGAAAAGCTGTACTAAAATTTAATTCAGTACCCAACGACTTCTGAAGGCCTTTCCAAAAGTTAGATGTGAACTTGGGATCACGATCAGATACAATGGAGAGAGGAACTCCATGTAACCTGACTATCTCTTTAAGATACAAGCGGGAAATTTGATCAAGAGAGAAAGTATCTCGTATAGCAAGGAAATGAGCAGATTTGGTCAAGCGATCAACAATAACCCAGATTGCATTATTACCTCGAGATGTCTTCGGTAATCCCACAACAAAGTCCATGGATATATTCTCCCATTTCCACTCTGGCACTGGTAAAGGATGAAGCATCCCTTTCGGTAACTGCCACTATGCTTTAACCTGTTGACATGTCAAACACTTCACAGTAAAATATGCAATATCCCTTTTCATTCCATCCCACCAGTAATACTCCCGCAGATCTCTATACATCTTAGTACTGCCCGGATGAACTGAAAATGGAGAACTATGAGCTTCACATAACAAATCTCTCTTCAACTGTGAATCACAAGGCACACACACTCTCTTCCCAAATCTCAAAACACAATCATTATCAATGTTGAATTCAGGCAACTTACCTTTCTGAACCAACTCTACCTTTTTCTGCAACTCACTGTCTTACTTCTGTGCTTGCTTGATTCTGCCTGATAGAGAAGATCTCACTGATACCTGAAAAAATCAGAAGGAATTCATGCACCAACAACTTCTATGCCAAAGTTCATCAAATCCCTAACCAAAGGATCACGTTCCAAACGCAACATTGCTAATGAAGCATTACTTTTTCGACTGAAAGCATCAGCCACTTTATTTTCTTTTCCCGGATGGTAATGAAATGTACAATCATAATCCTTGATTAATTCCAGCCATCTCCTCTGTCTCATGTTTAACTCTTTCTGAGTGAATATATACTTTAAACTTTTGTGATCTGTATATATTTCACACTTTACTCCATACAAATGATGCCTCCAAATTTTCAAAGCAAAAACAACAGCAGCTAATTCCAAATCATGTGTAGGGTAATTTACCTCATGAGTTTTCAACTATCGTGAAGCATAAGCAATTATATGATCATTCTACATTAGGACGCAACCAAGTCCTTTCAATGAAGCATCACTGTATATAACAAACTCACCATTCCTGGAAGGTAGTGCCAAAACTGGAGCATTCACCAATCTTCTTTTCAATTCTAGAAAACAATCATCACATTCTTTTTTCTAGATAAACTTAACACCCTTCTGAGTTAGCTTAGTCATTGGACTAGATAATCATGAAAAAATTCTAACAAACCTTCGGTAATAGCCTGCCAAACCAAGGAAGCTACGAATCTCAGTTACATTTGTGGGTCTTGGCCATTCTTCCACAACTTTTGTTTTTGCAGGATCAATAGTTATTCCATCTTTTGAAACAATACGACCAAGGAAAGAAATTTGTTGCAACCAAAACTCATACTTGCTGAATTTTCCATACTGTTTCTTTTCTTTTAATTTTTGCAAGATAACCCTTAAATGTCTTTCATGCTCCACTTTACTTTTAGAAAACACCAAAATATCATCAATGAAAACCACCAAAAACTTATCCAAGAACACATGGAAAATTCTATTCATTAAGTTTATGAATACAGCAGGTGCATTGGTTAGCCCAAAAGGCATTACTATAAATTAATAATGGCCATATCTCGTATGGAACGTGGTCTTCTGAATATCTGCCTCCTTTACCTTCAGCTGATGGTACCCCGATCTCAAGTCAATCTTTGAAAAAAAACTGAGCTCCCTGGAGCTGATCAAACAAATCATCGATATGAGGCAAAGGATATTTGTTCTTAACAGTGATATTATTCAAGGCTCTATAATCAATGGAAAGTCTCAGAGAACCATATTTCTTTTTAACAAATAAGACAGGAGCACCCCATGGCGATGTGCTAGGTCGAATGAAACCTTTCTCTAATAAATCTTGCAAATTCTCCTTCAACTCTAAAATTTCAATTTGAGCCATTCGATAAGGAGGTTTTGAAATTGGCTTAGCATCAGGAACTAAGTCAACAGTAAACTCAACTTCTCGATCTGGTATTATTCCAGGAAACTCATCAAGAAAAACATCAGGATACTCATTTACCACTGGCACATCATTAATCTGAACAGTTCCTTTATTTTCAACGATGTGTGCAAGGTAACATTCATTTCCATATTTTACAAGTTTCTTGGACTCTTGATAAGTTATCAACAGTAAGGGTTCATTCTTGTACACAAACTGAAAGTCTTTCTGAAAAGAAACTTCTTTAGCTCTACAGTTAATCTTAGCATGGTAAATAGAGAGCCAATCCATACCCAGGATAACATCAAACTCTACTAGAGGTAGAACAATAAGGTTTGCAAGTAGGTTCCTTCTACAGATAAGGATAGGAAGATTCTTATAAATTCTTTTTGCCTCAACATTTCCCTGAGGTGTTTTTACCACAAGTTCAGGAGTCATTTCTTGAGATGGTATTCCCATTTTACTAGAAAAGGTTTCAGAGATGAATGAATGTGTAAACCCGGAATCAAACAACACACTGGCATAATCTGAAAAAACAAACAAAGTACCTGATACAACTTCATTTGATGTCCCGACATCTGCTGAAGTAGTTGTAAAGGATTTCACCACCCCTTTCTGCTTGTATTCTAACTGCTTCCCATCACTCAAGCTCTTTTTCGGACACTCGTTTGCATAGTGACCCATCTCATTGCACTTATAACATTTCACTAACTGTAAATCAAATTTGGTCTTACCTTCACCTTGATCCTTTTCAGTGAAATCACGAGCCTTATGTCCCATCTTACCACATCAGTAGCACTTCCCAGAATTCAGAAGACATTCCCCAGCATGCCTTTTCCCACATTTATCACAAACTGGAAACTTAGTTTTCTTACCATCAGACTTTTTTGAAGAATTCTTACCTCTCTCCTGCCACCTCGGTCTCTTCTTCTGCTGGTTGTTATAGAACACTTAGTCATCGGCAAACTCCATTTCCACCTTCTCAGCACATCAAACAAGCTTTTCATAACTTTTAAACTCATGAGAAGCTAATTCCCTTCGATATTTTGGCTTTAATCCTGAGTAAAAACGATTGATTTTACTATCAAGGTCTTGGATAAAATTTGGAGCATACCTTGCCAATCGAGTGAACCTTTCTTCATAGGTAGCCACTGAGTCTTCCTCTTGCCTCAATTCCAAGAATTGCTTTTCCATCCTAAGTCGAAAAGCCTTAGAAAAATACTTCTCAAGAAACATACCTTTGAATTCATCCCAGTCGAGAGCATCAATCTCATCAGCGTCCCTGATATTTTTAACCATCGACCACCACTGATCTGCTTCACCCTCCAAACGGTAAATAGAACGACTAACCTTTTGATTGTCTGAACACCCCATGACATCGAAAATCTTCTCCAGTGCTTTAATCCACCCTTCAGCTAACACAGGGTCATATGATCCTCTGAATGATGGGGGATGTTGCCTCATGAAATGTTCCACCACGGACATGTTCCTCTGCGGTTGATCTGGCTGATCTCGTGGATGGATACCACCACCATTTATAGCCTGAGTCAAATGTGCCATCACTGAAACAAACTGTTCAGTTCCAATTCCGACCATCTCGGGATGCTGATTTGGAAGGTTATTTCCTTCTATATGCCTTCCTAGCACTACTTCCCTGTTTCCTCTGTGGAAAACCATTCTGAACAAACATGTCTTAGATGAAGCAACATGGTAATCTTCAAATGCTATATCATTTAAAAAAAATATTTTTGGATAATCATATAATAAAATTGTAACTCTTAAAGTTATCTAAACCGACCTTTAATACCAACTATAAGGCCCCAGCCTTAAACCTTACATAATCTTGAGTTATCACAAGATTACACGTTGAGGATCTTTTCAGGTTTAGAGTTTTAGAGAATTAGATCTTAAAACATGCATTACATTCCACATAAAAACAATGTGGTTACATAAAGATAGTATTCTTCATTACCATCAATAGAAACATATTTAAAATAAAACATGGATTCCTTCTTGACACTTCCTTGACACTATCATCATATCATGTACCTTTCCCTTGACCTGTGAAAATCATTTCAAAAAAAACTTGGGATGAGCATAAAAAGATCAGTATGGGTTATAAAAAAAACATGGAAAGGAAACATGAGTTCATATAAACATAAGAATGAAATCATATTTTACCCATAAAACATAGGCACTTTAACATACCTCATAATATCATGAATAAATCATAGAAATCATAAGACATAAAGGTAACTTGAGGCATTCATAACATTCTTACGTAGGGAGGAACCCTCTTGGTTACGTTTGGAATACCCATCACAGTATATTCCCTAAATCTCTTCGGAGAAACCTTAACGTTTCACTCCTTCGCGTTACCCAATGCATTGGAGAGGTATATCGGGCTCACCTGCCCTTAGTTTATCACGGAACCACTCGTCTTCATAATAATGCCCAAGAACCATAACATAATATTATCACATAAAACATGTATAAAGGAAACATAACATTTCCACCTTTCAATCACAAGATATCAATACAACACATTGATATAAAAACATTATGAAAACCATTTTCAATACCAAAGTAAAACATGGTATTTATTTTTCATTTAAAAAAAGGGTATGGCTTGTAGAGGAAGCCGAAACTCAAATAATGGTCACGGCAGCAGATTAGTCGTTGTCGCCGCATACGTATGACAAGAAAAACATTCACTTTTTTCATTTAGTAAAACGCTTCGTATAAAAAAGATTCCTTTTGAATAAGCGTAAAAGTCAAAGGGGTTTATACACCTTATAAAATAAAGTTGTGTATAAAATAAAATATGCCTCAATGAAAGGAGATTGAGACAAAGTCCCATACCTCGTATCCGACTTGACCCGACCGTTCATTAATCTCCTGAATAATAAACTTGAGTTAATCTCTACTTGCTTAAGAACCTTTTTCAAGTTCATTATTCCTTTTATACCATGTTATGAACATCATGTAATCATTTAAGTTAATAATGTTCATTTTGTCGGTATTTGGTTCTTAAGTCAAAAATAGACTTCTTACACTTACATGTTGTTAATTTGGTCAAAGTTTCATTATATCCAGAATTATATTAATGATTTGGATAACATATATATCATATATATTCATAATATACATTTATTTATAATATTACATCACATTTAGATGTAAGAAATGAAATGCACCGTTCATGGAGACGGTAAGTCGTATGTACGCATGAACGCTACTTCCATTTCTATTTCGTATTTTCTGGAATGGAATCATAATGATATAAGAGTATATTATAATTCCAGTATAACAACATATATAATATCATTAACTTTATCCTTTACACATCCCACATATGGTATTGACGAATCAAATCACTTTCAGGGGGCGGTAGTCCGCACTTCCTAAAATGAAGATATCGTGTTTACCCATAATGGAAACAATAGTGGTATGCCATAAATGAAAAATAAAGAAGCTTAAGGAAAGAATAAAAATATTATATATCATATATAAAAATAGTGACATTATAATGGCCACCTTTGAAGGTGTTAGATGAGTATTGAACAATCATCGTTTCGAGAGGCAGAATTTCGCCATCCACGGAAACCGTATGTTCTTTAACCATTTGATGTAGTTGTGTGAGAGTGTAGCTCTAATAAATATTATAAAAACATCCTATTATATTGAAGATACTGGTTTTTTTTACAAAAGAAGTAAATAAAAAGAGTTTAGGGGGTTGGAGAAGCAAAATAAAACAAATGAACATGAGAGAAAGAATTACCTTTAAAAGTGTAACTCCTTTTGATTTGAGCCTAAAGGCTTCCATTGAAAGGATTCTGCCCAAAGGGAATCCTCTAGGATGAGAAGAGGGATGTGGAGAGAGTAAATGGGCAGGGGATGGCAGATCCAAAGGCTTGATGAGTGTGTGAAATGAGGTAGAGTTGGGGGCCTTTTATAAGAGGAGAGGAGGGGCACTTTTGGAAATCATGAAACTATTATTTTATTATCAAAAGTGTTTCGAATTTCTAAGGTCCCACATTGAAATATTTCAAATATAAGATGATATGTCTTCTAAATATTCCCATCCAATAGTTTTTGGACAATTTTAGTTCTTAGATATTACATTATCTTTCCATTTTATTTAAATCGTTAAATAATGAGGTCATCGCTGCATCATCATGATGTCATAAATAATTTAATTTATTTAATGTATAAAAATTATAAAAAAAATATGATGTAGGAAATCTTTTTAGATTTCTAATGAAAATTTATAGACAAAAAAATGATTAGTATAACCCCTTCTAAAAATTGTTTTAGTAAAACAATTTATGTTAGTGTTATTTTCACCTTTATTTAAAAAAAGGCATTAAAGTCATTATCTCACCCAAGTGGCTCCATGTGGTCCCCTAAATCGACCCATGGGTTGTCTTGGTCGTCCATGGCTCACCCAATAGGTGTAGGAAAAGTGTCATGGTGTTTTCACATTTTTATAATATCATTTTTACCTTAAATTACACTAATTACCTCTAATCGCGATTAATGAAAAAAAGCTACTATTCACCAAAAAATTATTTTCATACCATTGAACCACATTTTACATACTAATGAAAACCATATATGTTTTATTTTTGAAATTCAGAACACAAAAGTGGCAAAGTTTCATTTAAACGAAAAATCAGTTTCTTTAACTACCACTTAGTGGTTTCACTATTCATCAAAAATTGAAGTTTTTCAGAAAATTACCAAAAATTAACCCTAAGCTATATTTGATATTACGAATTCAAAAATGAAGTCTATTTTACAAAATTCAAAACATATAAGTCACATTAATTAATTTAATAATTAATTCCCGTTGTTATGACAAATAGGGTGTTTTTATGAAACAATAAGTATCAAAAGATTGACACCAGTTTAAGTCCAATTTCAAATTGAAATTGATTACAATGACCACCATTGGATTAAATGGTAAAAATATATTTTAATTTCACTTCAAAACCAATTAAAAAGATAATCTAATAATATAAATAAATTAGATTAAAAAGCAGTTTTGATGTAAAATGCAGTATTTTCCACTATTCATTAAAAAATGAACATTGTCAAAAAAATACCAAAAATTCAAACAAAGTAAATTTTGATGTCCCAATCATAAAGAATAAGTTCATTTTGACAAAAATAGTTTATAAAATTGTCAAAAGATATATTCAAAATTGTTTTTCCATCAAAGGGAGTAAAACATTCTTTTAAAAAATATTATTGTATTCCATGCTTAAGATTGGATTTATTTTCATTTTAAGCCTCTAAAACACTATCTAATTCATTAATATACATAGATAAAATATCTATTATTCATTACTTATTTGGGAGGTTACATATATACCATGCCATAGATATTACAGGGAAGAGATCTAAAAGTGTTAGAGTCTACTTTGGTTTATAATATTACTCTTCCTCTTCTGTTTATTTCTATTTTTGGTGGTCACTCCCACCCATGGGAGGTACATAAGACTTCTTATTTTTGGGTGGTGGAACCATTGTGAGTTTGTGAAATTGTTCCTTGAGGGTGCCCTGGGCTCGATCAACTATTTTACAATCCATCTAGTTGTATAACTTCTATGCTCGCCTAATAGGACCTTTCAGATATCCTTCTTCTTCTAATGACCGGGCAATGGTTATCCAAGACACTTGTTTTGAGAATCTTCTAATGTCACCTCTCCCGAGTTGACCATTCCCTAAAGGATTTCCTTAATAATGAAAACGTTCTAGATATAATGACCCAACCATCTATAGAAAGGTAAATAGTCAGGATGATCACTGAGGTAAACTTCATCAGGATTCCTAGGTAATAGAACCGTGAGCAGGTTGTTGTCCATGGATTCAAATAAGTAGCTTAGGAATTTCTTATTTAGGATCATACCTAAAATCCTAGGTGGCCTAGTTTTCTCTATTCTTCCAACCAAGGGTAATTCTATGGTTTCCATCAGTCAGTAGGAGGTGTTTGGAGGTTTGGAGATTTTCTGGGTGCCTGGGATATTACAGGATTTAGGGAGATAGATTCAACCTCTTATCTTCCTATATTTTGTCATTATACTATGGGTGTGGTTTGAGACGTGAATCGAGTTTTCTGAATATCCTCTTCAAGATGCTATGCAATTTTAAATAAATATCTGAATCCACCTGGATATTTCCTGGGGAATTGTTGTGTCTGTAGCTCATCCCCAATATTTTAGCATAGGTCAGACCCTTCCACCATTCTATAAAGTCAGAAACCTTCACATTCTTGTGCATCTTGCAGTTCTTCGGCTTGGTGATCATCATCTTCCCTAGTGTTGACTTTAATTAGTAAAATAATTTACAACAAAGGTATTAACATCCAATGATAGATCCCGCGGGAGGACTACTATACCATACGAAGGTTTTCTCTATCAATTTCTATACAAAACACCTCATATTTGTTTCCTCCTACTGATCTGGAGGGCCCATCATCAGCCCACATCGAGACACGAAGAGTGTGAGATGCTTCTCAGGATCACCTGCAAAATTTAACATGGAAAAGATAGGATTTACAAAGGTGAGTGGAGGTGGGGTATTTTCTACCAATTTAAAATATGGCTTCTTCTCAGGCTACTGGAACATGTCTCTCTTCCATGTCTTCTGTCTGAGTAGAATGGGATTTAATGGAATTGAGGAACTATGGAGGTGCTATTGTTTGAGTAGCCTTCCATCCATAGTGAGTGGGTGGGGGAGGATTAGGTGATCCCACATTAATATCCCATTGATCCTTTATTTTTCATATGACTATGGAGTTACCCTAAAGAGGGAGAGGCTATTACTGTTGCTGGGTGAAGCCCTGATCGTTCCCAACATCCTTTTTTACATAGACGAGTTGTCTAGAACAGGTGCCAATCTAATAATTTAACACTTATCTAGTTGGAAGATCAACCATATAATGGAGAATATTCTCTTCTGGTAGTAGATTCTACTCATTAGGATCATTTCCCCTGAATAGCTCCTCATTGAGTTGTCTGAGAGCTCATATTTAAATCTCATATTACGAAAATTGATCTTTCAAAGATGAAAACCTAGGTATAATAACTTATTTACCTTTAACATTAGTGATGTTCCACTGAGTAGGTGGAACCTCATTATTTGGTGGTTCCAAATCCTGAATCCTTCTTTTATTCGAGGTGAACACACCCTCATTTGGTGCATCCAAGTCACCCTCCTCCTGGGGTATGTCTTCCCTATTGTGACCCTCTCCATCTGTATCTTGATCCACTTCCACCATGTTAATAGTGATGATGTTCATAGAGGCATATCGAGCAATGGTGGTTGTTCCATTTCTTTCAACATGGAAATTCAGTTTTGTAAGGCTTTTATTATTGTTGTTATTCAAAACCTTGGTCTTATTAGGCCGTTTTGGATTGCAACCTCGATGGGGCATGATTTCTTTCACTGTACGCTCATCTTCTCTTAGTTTATGAATTGTGACCTTGAGGGAATTTCTGGTCAGGGTTTCTAAATGAGTGCAAACTAATAAAGGTTTTCATATGGAAATAGAAACTGGTGGGAAGGCATTCATTGATCTCTTCCTCCCAACCTAGAAAATATTGATTCTCTCGGTGGTGATGATGATGACAAAAATTCCCCCAGCCTTATTGGGTGGGTTTTATCTAGTGATTTTTATTAGACATGAAGATGTGGCTATCCCCATACCATTAGGGTTGAGGTGATATGGAATTTCCACCGAGGTATCCCATCCCTTTTCAGGTTATAATGAATCCAAAGATGGAGATTGAGATATAAATTCCCCCAACTAGGTGGGATGGGTTTTTCCTATGACTACTAAAATGAAACCCAAAATTTTCATGAGAACTAATGACCCCAGGGGTTGAGGTTGTGTAAATTTTCTCCAGGACCAGGAGGACAATTCCATTCATGGATAAATGCTATGGAAGATACTATTGTGGTCTCCATGATGAGGCACAATTGTGATTTCCTTAGAGTTGGGTTTGATGATAGCCCATGATTAGGATCATTCCTTGCGAATAGTTGTCCAGGTGATCCCAAATCTGATATATATTTTCAGAATGACCTCCTATAATCTTTATGGTCCTAGTTTGATGTATGGTTGACTGTTCTCTCTCCCCATATATGATTTCTAGGCATTGTTGGAGCTGGGGTATTCTATTGCCGTGACCAACAAGGCTAATCATTTCTCGGTCCCATAACTTCTTTAGAGGCTATAATATTACAGGATTCCTTATACAAGGGGTTCTGATATTCTAGGGTATGAAATAAGTGTAACACTCCATAATATTCCCAACTAGAAATTTAGATTCCTGATATGGATTTAAAGATCATCTGCCGAATTTTCAAGATGAAATAGTAGAAAATGTTTTGCAAATTTGTGTTATGATTTTTTGGTTTTGGATCTCGTGTCATGGAGATATCAGCTAGGTCTATCTAGAAACATAGTATAATAATGGACTAAAGGTGAAACTCATATCCTATATAAGGGAGAAGACAATTATTTAATCACTGATGAGTATCCTAGATATTATGGAATAGATGAGGAATGCAGTCCTTTTATATCCTTTTGGGGATCTCATAGATAGATGTAGAGAGGGGAAAGAACATGATGGGGAGGTTTTTTAGACAAATATCTCCATATATCAATTTCAGCATCTTCATATTCTGAAATACACAACTCTATCTAGTCAGACCATAGTAGATGACTCAGATGGTTGCATGCTGACGGGAGTGGGGTGATGCTGGATGCTGATGGAAAACTATGTACAGTTGAACCAGATGTTTCGAGAACCAATATATAAAATGGCATTGGAGTATGGTTCACATCCTTATATATAGGTGTATGGAAAATTTAGGAATACCATTATAATGGGAGATATCAACATGGGGAGGTTGACCGTAGTGGGTGTAAGGAGTAGAGTTCCAACGGTCCATCTCCACATTACCATGAGGAGGAATATCGTGGTAATGAATATTTCTTACTTCCTCTTTGATTGAAGATTCAAAAAACCCTTATGGCAATGAGATTGTGTATCAAACAACCTCATGGACACTGGCATTGATCAAATTAGAAATATGAGTCATGTTCTATATCATGGTTGGAGTATGCTGACCATCGTTTCATTGTTGTCCATGGATATGGCCATGCTGTAGGGAAATTTCCAAAATCTGTATATAACTACATGGTGATGTAGGGATATGATCCCACCATTGAGGATCTATCAAAATATTTTGTTAATATTCCTCTTTTTCGATAGAGATATGAGCATGTTCTGAGGCATGTGCCACTCTTGCATGGTCATCCTCAGTCAAGATAGGGGTATGAGACCAATCCTAGGCCTTTAAGATATGCCACCAGTTTTTGTTAGCCAGAGTATGAGTGGGACCCATGGAATGTGCCACTCTAACCAGGTTGGCCCCTATTGGATCAGGAATATACCCCTGGTCCGGATATCTATTACCCACCAAAATATGTCGACCGACCTCCAGAATGAGAGAAGGAATATGGGCCTCTTCCCATATTACATTGGAATGATGTTGGCATATTCATTCACTGGCGCAAGTAGGTATATGATCCTTGGTTATGTGATTTTCTGGAGTATGTTGTGTAGATTTACTTTCAGGAATATTGGCATATCCTGAGGCTTGTGCCACTCTCACCGGGTTAGCCTCGACCAGAATGAGGATATGGGCTTGATATTGGCCCCCCCAGATTATCCTACAATAAATATTCAATTGGAATGTGCCCCTATCTAGAGGCATGTGTCATCCTCACAAGTTTATACTTGGTTTTAATTAGATTATGGGATTGGTCATATGCCTAAATCTTTATTGGGATATGTTGATCTTCCTCCCTAGTGGGAACACGAATGTGTGCTTGCTCCGGTACAACTAATTGATCCTGATGATCAGAGTGTTGAGTTGTCCTGGCTATAGAGATATAAGAATGTGCATATCCCTTAATCTTTAAAAATGATAGAATATGTCAGTGGAGTTCTTCAGTTGTTTCTATGATGTATTATAATTTTAGAAAAGCAGGTGCATGGATTTAAGCTTCCTTATTTTTTATCCCCATAACTTGTTGAAAAATATCTTCTATTGAGGCAGGGATGTGTGTCCACTTCTTCCCTCCATGTTCCATCAGGATATTCCAATGGGAATCATGAGTGGGGTAAGAGTATGATCCTCCCATCTATTTTCTATGATAATATTCCCACATACTTTTTTTGAGTGACGAGGGATATGAGACTACTGGCTAGTCCCTACCAGAGCATGTTGGAGGGAAATTTCAGCAGGAGCGGGGATATTAGCCCTTTCCTAGGAATCCAATGTATTACTTCCCTAATAAGTCTTCCTGAGTGGGGAACATTCATGGGTGTAAAAGGATAATTTCTATTAGGAAGAACCCTCAGCATCCGGATGATAGGTACAAGTATAATGATTTCAGAGATGGCAATCAGTAGGAACCCTCCTTTCCATTTCTTCAACAATGGGAAAGCCAAATTCAGCCCCATGACCCACCTTCATTAGATTCAACAGGTGGTGGTTTTCATGCATCAAGGATATTCTCTAGATGCGATTGGTCATGGATATGGGGGACACTAGTTTAGAAGTAACCTTCATCGAGTGATGAAGACTCATTAGCTATCATGCTTGCAAAATCTCACGAGCGTCTACCGTAGTTTTCATTGTACCATATCAATGGTACTCCTGAATCATTTTATTTTCTACCAGCTACTAGATTATTTTTTTAGGTGAGACCATTTTATGACACACAGGGGTCATAGTGTTGGATGAATTACTAGCACAAGTGATGGAAGATGAGACATTCTATCCAATCAGGAGTCTAACATCATGAATAAAACAAGGAACAAGGCCACCAATCAGTTCAATATCATAGACATAATAATGATCAATTAGATTTCCATGGTTAACAGAATTGTTTTTTAGTCCTTTTCCATCCATTCTTCTCACATGGACTTATCAACATAAGGATTTAGTTATAGGAATCCAGGTTTATGATGGTCATACTGCATTGTTTGTATAGGGTTTACCGAGAAAAGTGTCCTAGGAGGTTCACACCAATACTATCATTGTTGTTTGCGTATAAGGGTAAAGCGACATGGATCCACGGATTATAACCCAATTGTATGTTATTATAGGTATTCAAATTAGATTTATCACCTTTGATTGTGTATTGGGACAAATGGAATGGTTCGATAGATTATAACCCGATCATTTTGTTATTTCAAAGATTCATGTCGGGTTCACCATTTTTGTTTCATGTAGGATTTTGTGTTGTGGAATGGATTCCGATCACTGCATTACTATTGTAACATTTAACTAAAACTCTCAAGGGTTCCCCTATATATTGACGGGAATGGAACTAATTTCCAAAGACTAGTGATCATCTGGGATTTAATTCCAAACGACTCTTGGGGACTCGCATTGCCTGAGAGGGTGAGAGTTCGGTTTCATCACACACTTTTCAAGGGAATTATTTCTTACTCCCTGACTCTCATATAGATTTTAGATATATTTGTAAATCTATCCCTAAACCCGATGTGGGACTTGTTACTCTAACAAAACAGATATGCGTTAACTCTCTTTTATGTGCGATAAAATGGGATCTCTTTTGTTTATCAGTCTATATGTATATGTGGTTCATCATCATTTTATATTAGTGAGAAGTAAATTATATTCTGAAACCATATGACCATGTTTTTAGGCTATGATCCTTCTTATGAAGGTTGTAAGTATTTTGAGGATGGGATTGAGCCATTATGAGGCATCCTATGTATACTGGTTATTATAGGAATGAAAATCCACGTAGTTCAGTTGACCCTTGTATTTTAACATCATGTGGTAAATACTAATATGGGGATGTATAAATGCCAAATATTTGAAATTAAGTCAGGAAGAAAATTCCTACATATCCCAGTTATGGTGGGAATTAGGGTTCTTATAGTTCTTTTGTGTTGGGTCTTATACACCGAGGCTTTCCTAGTGAATGGGTGTTTGATGCCTAACGAGGTGTTCATTACATCCCTCTAATACCACATGATTAATGCTCATTGTGAGAAACAAGGGGGGTGTATGATCAGCCTCATGGAATATGGATATGGGATATGCAGACTGGGGAAGTACTTGGAGTGTTTGATATGGTGATTGGACCATTAAGAAGGCAAACTACGTATCTTGGTTATTGTAGGAACGAGAGTCCTTTTATTTCTCCAAAATGTTTTGGGGTCTACACACTGAGGCTACCCTGGTGAATGGGCCTTCTTATCTTGAAGGTGTTTCATGACCCTGTTGGCATACCCTGGAGGTCATCACGTGACTTGGATCAAAACACGTGGAGGGTCTCATGAGAGCCACGGTGGCCCGGTCTGAGGGGTGTCACATGTCTTGGATATAACCTTGTGGGACATTATGAGACTATGCTAACATTTTAAGGGGTGTCACATGTCTTGTATGACACCTCAAGGGGACACCGAGAGACCGGGATGACATGTTCGAAAAGTATATCCTATCTTGGTTGACACCTCGGGGTGACATTGTAGGAGCAGGATGATATTTCAGGTGGTACCCCATGGGAGATGGATTGTCTTGTCCAGATTTGTCGATGAGACTCCACTGACATGAGTGGGTGCTATTATATGGGTCAGGCAGTGCATCCTAAGGATGCCAAAAGTCTAGAGTGATGAACCCAGAGGGTTTAAAGGATCCATTTGATGCTCATGAACGATCCAGAAGACTTTTCCGGTCATGTTCAGAACATTCTACATATCCCGTATGACATGTCAAAAGGGATGTCATGAGGCCCAGGTGGTGAGACTTGGTACCATCATTTATTTTTAATGGACAGATATGAAGAACTAGGAGGCCCACAATCATGTCTTCCGCTTGGGTCTTCTAATTTGAATCATGGTTTTTCCCTTGTTTTGAGAGTTCCTTGGTTCGGTTTAGTGTTAGTTTGTTTGGGTATCACAAGGTTTGGAAGACATGTGATATTGTATTCACATGTCTCTATAGAATTTGCCTTCATAATCTTTTATTGATCACAGGGAGGGATTTTATGCCTATAGAATGACTTCTCTGGAAATCCACTGGTGTATTTCCTGGATGAAAGTCAACTGGTCACATTATTGGATCTGTGCAGAAGCCTTGAGTCTATGCGCCATTATGTGTAGCAGCTATCTGGGTCCAAACTTATAGTATCCGATTAACCAACCAATTAACAAACCAAACATTTTTTGAGTAGGAGTAGAGAATTTATTGTTGTATCCATCCACATACTTGTCGGTTTATCTGGGGAATCTAGCGTGGGTCTAGGTTGGAGTTGATGTGAAGCCTAGAATTATGCGGTTTCGCGAGTCTCTGCGGTGGACCGCGTCAAGGGTGCTCCCTGATTTTCAGTGGCCATAAGTCCATTCTTCCTTTATAAAATTATTTTTGACAATTTAGGACTTGTAATTCAAAGGACTTCTAGGTCTTCATATCATCATTTCCAAGGGTCTTCAAGAGATCCGAATGACTATCAAATGGAATTCTCATGTCCTTGGATGTCTTGTCTAGGGGTCTCGTAGGACCATGCCGAGGGTGCAGTGGGCACATCCCATGCCCTTTAGTGTCTGTGAACCCTACTCACCTTCTTCTTTCCTATCTCCATAGTTTTAGGTGATGAAGGTCTCTAGTCACATGATATTGTACATATGATACTGAGGGTTTTTATTATATTTTTTTAATACTTGTCGCGTGAACAATATGGGTTGTATTTTGGTTCATGAGAATCCCATGGGAAAACTTTTTCATTTTTCCTTAAAGGAACATGGAGCTTTTTTGACATGGGAATGGTATTCCATGTGGTGAGGTTGAAAATCCAAAGAGAATTCGGAGACATGGAAGTCATGAAACCAAGGTCTCGTGGTGTCTCACGGATCACGCAAGGCATGAAACACATGTATTTCAGTGACTGTAGACACCACTCACTCCTACAATTTTATCCCCATTATATCATGTGATAATGTTTGGGAGGTATGCATGTTTTCTCAAGTAATATCAGTGACTTTTATAGATTTTCTAGTTGTGTCACACATGAATAATGTCAATCATATGAGAGTGTTCATGTATTGTTGAAAATACCAAGCATATTTCCTTAGATCATTGTATGTTTGTCCAGAGGATTCTATGTGGGTAAGATGATGAGCCAAATGGGTTTCACGAGGCACACCAGTCAGTTCATGGTGCATCACATGTATTCTGGGGCACATCACCTATCCTACAGTGACCGTGACCCCCTCTTGCCTCCTCCATGTTTTCTCTTTCTTTCTATGTGATGATGTTTCGTTGGTCTCACAAGATGTCTTGGATAAAATATAGGTATTTTTTCCTCTCAATGATGATTTAGCACATGATCTATGTGGAAACTAGGGTCTCTTCCTTTTAATGCCACGTCCCTTGATTTTTGAAGAATTACATATGGGTTTTGAGGTACATGATAATGAAAAAAAACGTGAACTGGGGTATTCAAATCCAGTTTTCACCTCTCAGCAACTGGTGAACAAGGGTGCTAAGTTAGGGGGCTCTACATTTCTTTTCATGAGTTAGGAACCTTGTACGGAGACTTTTCAAGACATTGGAATGGTAACAAAATCATGAATATTTAATCATCCTCTTCTTCCCCGCTCTGTTTGGGAAGATAATATCCCCATTCAGATGTTTATTCCTTTGTTTTTTAGTTTTATGGATTCCTATTGTGTGAGCGTCAACAGATGGATTGGGCTAAATTTAATTGGGTTTGATTAAAAAAGGAGACAATTTTTGGTTGTAAGGTGTATGGGAACCTTACCAATGGGAAAATGTTACCTATATAATCTATCCATCATTTAGTTTTAAATATGATGAAAGGTGGTGGGTGAAACATGTAAAAGTATTCTAAAGTGAAATTTGTATAAATTTTATTGGTTTGGATTAAATGGGATTAAAATTCCAAACTGTAAAGTGTGTAGGAATTTTATGGATTGTTAGATGGCCACTGATATGACTATACTATTGATCATGATCATGTTTTATTATGATATGTTTTAAAATGTAATGGATGTTAAATTTTAATTTTCAATGAACTGGTTAACTCCGAAAATTCACAATTGGACCCAAGTTGGCTAGTTGGGTCATGTTTCATATCTGATGGCACATTTTGGTGTTTTAAAATTTTAAAAAATTAAGCATATGCTATTGGGTTTCTTTATGAAGAACCTAGGTTGGATTAGTTAGACCCTTGCAGGTGTCTTTATCTTTAATAACTTATAGGTAATTTTCTTTGGTAAATTTCCAAATTATGGATAAATACAACTTAATGTAAAATGTTTAAAAAAGAAGTTTAATGACACTTGACTATTTTTATTTGATATAATTATTAAAATCTATTGACTAGTGATTATGTTTGAGATGAAACTTGACATTTTAAATAAAATTCTTTAGATGTTTAATTATTTAAGTGTAAAAAAATGTAACGGGATTTGAAATGGAACTATAGGTGGTGTACTCTGGTTAAAACCCTTTGTGTATGGTTAGTTTGAGTTTCTCCTTCATGTTTTCTTGGAATGAAAGAGTAAGTGTTTTCTGTAGGTTTTCTCCTATTTAGAAATGGGTTGTTGATTGGTTTTTGACCGTAGTGACTTTTTTCGGCATGACCTTATTATGGGTCAACACTTTCTACACTCTTAAGGGGCTATCCCATGGAAGTAATCACCCTTAGAGTTTATAATCCTTTCTAATTGTTGTTAGTTTTTAGATGTTGGGTGCCACTATACCTAGAAGGAATCCTCTCACCTTTTAATGACACCCTTGTTTAGATGGGTGGTAATTGTAATATTTGACTCTATTTATGGGTGTGAGCATCTAGTAATTCTTAGTTTTAATAGGTTAGACATGCCTTCAACATGGCCAGCCGCTTCGTAGTACTTTTGATCCTATTTTTTTCCTTGGGAGATTCAATAAGTTTTCATTTTATTCTACAGTCATATGAGATAGACTGAATTGAGCCAGTTTTTTGTGCAGAAAATTGGATATTTGAATGCATAGGGTGGATAACATCCAATATGTGTTTTTTGTTTATAAAAAATCATGGTAGTATGAATTCACATTCGAGGTTCATTTCAAGTTATAAATAATGTAACAAACAGGTTGAGATTAGTTAAATCATTGGTACTTTTCCTATGGTGAACGGTCTCTGGGAATCTCCATAATAGAGTGACCTGATCATTAAATAAACAACTTTATCCCAATGCTTGGGATGACTTTCTTGGTTCATGGGTATTTTAAAATGCCGGTCCATTCATTCATGGTTTACTTTTATAATTACCTGATGTTTGTGAGTATGAATCAGAGGAAATCTACCTTTTCATTGAATGTGAATATGACCTAGTGTGACTTTGATTTGTTTTTATATCTCTTCTTTCAATTGATAGGACAATCCTAAGCTAGGGAGTGTCATATCGAATATGGTAATGGTGTCCTTCCATGTAGAAGGAACATAACTTAACAGCACCATTATGAAATGGTTGATCTTTCTTGAATTCCTTTTGTGATTTAAATCTTGTTTAATGTCACTGGTTTCATTGTAGTACAACTTGAATGTGGTTGGATGCGCATGTAACCCTTTATAGAACCGTTGGACTAGGATGGACTTTGGTGATAAATCATGAACAATCATGTGACACATTGGGTGGTGAAGGATTATGATCGGTTAATGATGATGCGTTTGTAGGTAAAGCCGAGATTCTTCATTGAAGATCGACTGTTATGGTTCAAGTGTTCTTCTTTCCATAAATCAGGTATGATTGATTGGAAACCATTCTGACCATTTATTTTACTCTGTCTTAGTGAAGAGCATGTCCCCAATCTTGACATCATCCTTGATACACTAAGGGAGTGTTAGTCTTATTCCACAATATAGTTTAAAATTATATTGGTCTTATTGGGTTGTTCCCTTTCAGTATTTCATGCTATATGCATGGTTCGTATCGAGGCATGGTGGTTCTGAGTGACCATTGGGACACTAAGTAGGAATGACTCAGGTGGACTCTCAGATACCAACAATTTCATTTATTTGATGTAACCACCAAAGGGATTTCAGCCAGACTTCAGTCAGTAATCTAATGTGGATGTTATAGCCTTAATCCAACGTCTCACATGCACATGGATTGTGGAATACCTTGGAAAATTTCCTTGAACTAAAGTTTGTTGAATCTGAGGTTTACCCCGAACTTTTTTTTGGGCATAGAGTTTTTTTAAAATTGGTGACAATTCCAGGGGCTAGATCTATATTATGCCCTTTTTAGTGATATGTCACAATATTTTTAAATGTTACCCTGATGATTTGATTGAACAACGCCCTAAGAAATCAAGTTTCAACTTCGGTGAGAGTCCTCATTGTAAATGTGTGCCACATTGGAGGAAGGCATTGCTGTTTTGTTTGAAATGTGTTGGACGTATAAGCCAAGAACATTCAAGAATAGTTGGATGGAGTGGATCGACATGTTATCATTTTTGTTTGATATTTGTGGTTTTAAGGATCCAATTTAAACACATCGTTAGGTTATGATGGGTGTGGCTAAAAGGGGTCAACTAAACTTTTCAAGGAATGAATGCATGACCAATTTCACTCAGGTCAATCGAGATTCGACCATCCATTTTTAATGAAATCACACATGGGGAATCCATAGAATGATTAGAGTATTGTCTTGTTGTCAATTCTAGATGTGGGAGGTATAATGGATCTGAATTTTCCCTTTCAACTGTTAATTACTATGTTGGGGAGAACCTTCAGCGTGATGTTTAGAGAGATGATGAAATGATCATGTATTTAGCTAAAAAAACATGATCAAGCTATATTATGGTGGTTTGGTTAAAAAATATAGTGTTATTTTGAGTTTTCATGGCTTAATTGTTGAGTTCTTAAACTGTGGTTGAAGTTGAGTTGGAGTTTGGAAATGCAAGCTGACCGTTTGGATGAATCTTCATGACCATAGTCGGTAACTTGACGTGCTCATTATTCCCAAATGCATCTTGATGATGATATTTTCTATTTTGGTTTGGTTCTAACATCCCATGTTTTTAAATGAATGAAAATCCAATGGAATTTGATTTTTTATATATTCACTAGACGATACTTTTTTATTAAAACTGATTTTCGAAACATGATTTCAAGAGCTTTAATAGTATGATATGTTTTTTTATAATGAAATTAAAATAATTAAATTAAAATAAACATAAAAATGTAATAAATGATTTAATAATAATATTATTATTATATTTATTATGGTTATGGTTATTTTTATTATTATTATTTTATTTGGTTAGGGTTAAGAAACCCAAATGGATCCCTCTTCCCCTTACACATAGCATCTGACACACCTCCCTCTCCTAAATCATAGAACAACCCCTGCCTCTCCCAGTTAGTGCATGACATCCTCCTCATGACCTCCATTATGCTCTGATTTCAACTGGTTTTCCACTGAAATCTCCTTAGATCTGGTGAGGTAAGCCTCCTCCTCCCTTCCCATCTCATTTTCCAGTCGATTTTTGGCCTCTCTGTTGCCCGGTGTGGTTCAGCTGAAACCCTAGGGGTATGTATAATCCAATTCTTGGGTTCTTCCATTATCATGGTGTGTAGTTCCACTCCATTACCCCTTCATGTGAGTTCAGACATCCTCTGCTGAAGGCGAAGAAGTTGGTTCTTTTCGGGTTTCTGCCTCTATCCGGGGTATGATTGGTCTTCCGCATCTTTATTTGGAATGTTTTTATTTAGGTTATTTATGTGTTTTTGAGTCCTTAGTAATTTATCTATTGTGATTTGGTCCTTTCCATGTGGTTTTAAGTCACCAAGATAAAAGTGAATTACCTGCACATTCATAGGTAAGCATATTTATTGGTAAGTTCCCCTATTATATGTATATTCACCCATGATAGTGAATATATATGTATGAGGATAGGTGTGAATTCATAAAATTGAAATAATGTAGGTGTGTGTTGGTGTTAATTGGTATGTGCATATATGATCTATATGTAAGGATTTCCCCGTTATATGTATATTCACCGATGATAGTGAATATATATGTATGAGTGGTCGGCTTGGTTCTTCTCTCAAGGTAGGATCCCTTTTATTATGCTCTAAATCAAAGTATTCATTAAATTACTGATTTACACACATTCCTTACATTTAACTAATCCATATCGATTTCTAGAACAAATGTTCAAAAAATGATAAATGATTTGTTTGATAAAAAATCACGGTTTTATAATAAAACCCCTCCAATAGAGGTGTGATGTCTTTAAAAACTCACAATAATGATTAGGCATTTATTCTTACTTGGATTATTTATTTATTATCTAATAAATGAATTTTTTGATAAACAATGTCATGGTTTTATAATAAAACCCCTCCAACAGAGGTGCGCTATCTTCGAAAACCCATAATGATGATTTCTGTTTTCTAGCTTTCTTAGCCATATTATTCTATAGTTCTTCATGATTTTATATTGTTTTTGGGAGTGTGGAATTTTTATAACATAACCCGTATAGATTCCCTTAAATGAAGTACCCCCTTTGAAAATAAATGTTAAATGAACCAAGGAACCATCTATGTACATGGCCCATTTTATAAATTGAATATAAATTTTAATAAATGGGATTACCCAAGTTGTTAAATTCGCATTTTTCAATGACACCATCTAAGTGTCTCTTTAACATTGATAAATAAATTTCTTTTTTTGTTTAATTGAATATCTTTTTTTATGGGATTAACAATGTAGGTTGTTTCTCAGTTATACATGGAACTTCATAAGAAACTCTTGAGCTATGTTAATTTATTTTCCTTCCCTAAAATGTATTAATTGGTTTAGAATAGAATGACCCCATGGGATAGAAAGACCATTTCTCTTTTATTATGCTTAGGCTTAGTGCCTATTGTCTTTTTCAATATTCCATAGTTGGTTGGCTTGAGATAAAATACTATCACCTTATATTGGAATGCTTATACGTTTTAGATTTTATATTAAATTGTATGTGATGACATACTATTTTTATAAGATATTCTTATATCTTATGCTTTTCTTATGATAAATGTTATCTCCTAAAAATATTAATAGTTCCATTTTCATTTGTTTAAAATTTCATAGCTTTATTAAAGGGTAAGTATGTGACATTGAGATTCTTCTTAGTTTCATGTATTTATATATATTTATGAATTTGTGTGTGTTATATTCCTTGATTGATATAGATCTTTTGAAATGGGGCGAGGGAATACATGGGTTCCATATTAAGGATTCATGGATGGACTCCCATTCTTGGGTGGTAATTCCATGACATGATTAGGGTGATTCTTTTTCATTCTATAAAAGGGCTTCTCGGGTGGTTTATTATTCTCCTAAGTGACATTTGTTCCATAAGGGAGAAACCATGGATGAACCATTTGGAAAGATATCCACGCCATGCCTTGGGAGATACACGGTCCCCTATGTGAGATACATGGGATGGAATCAGAAGATACCATGCATCATAGTGATACAAGGGACTCCATATGGATTGAATTGGATGGAATGGGTGATATTGGATTATCGTATGTTCCTGTTTCAACACTTGGGATTCATTTAGAGTTTATTGTATATGCACAAGTCATCACCTCTAGTTTTAATAGATTGTTTTATTGGATTGGAATTCCTATGAGATGCATATCATTCATTATTATTTTTTAATTTCTTATGCACATAGATTATTCTCCTTGATTTACTAGAATTTTTGAACGAGGACTTCTGAATTTGACCCCATGAAAGGAGAAAAATCATGGGCGGTGTACCTCTTCTTGGGTTACCCTGTCCACTTTCAAACCTTATATAGATATATATATTATAGATTTTATAGGTACACCTTTCAGATGTCCATTTAGGTTAAAATTGGTTATAACGGATTTGTGTTTGGTTCAGAAACCAGACCATGTTGTTATTATTATTTTTTAAATTCTCTACATTGATATGTATTGGTACATTGTTTATTTTTTTATTTCATGAGATGGTTTGAAATATACATTGTGGGTGTTGTTATACTAAGATTTATATATCAAACCCTACTCAGGAACTATTTAGAACCTGAGTATTTCTTCTTGCTCACCTATCTTTGGATTATTTCCCTATGATGTTCTTTGAACATGGGAGCTAGGGAGCATATGATTGGGCTAATTCATAGGATTCTTGAGGAGTTATTCATTTGGGGTTTCATTACATTTTTATATTCTACTACTTCTACATTATATTTTTAATTGATATTATGTGAATCATGATATGGAATTTGAATTTCCAAATTTATTTTATTTGTTACATTTATTTATCCGATGATGTTGTCTTTTTTTCCAATATTCCATTTTTAGTCATTTATTACCTATGATTACATTGTTACCTAATAATTTTCATTGGTTATACCGATGTGTATACTCTGATATATAAGGGAATAATATCCCCATAGATAAAACCTAGTCTCTCACTGCTAGTCGATAGCCTCTAGTGTTTGGGGACATGCTCATGATGTTATGTGGCGACCTGTCTGGATACCCGTTTAGTGGTCAGTTAGGCTAGGACGTTATATCATCTTTGGTGGCTTGTTATAAATAAGTTTGTATCAGATTTTTCATATCACATCCTTAATTTTTATAAAGTGAAGGCTGGGAATCAAGTTCCAATGGGTTTAGCTCAACCCCTAGAGGTTCCAGTGTAGAAGTGGGATGATATATCAATGGAAATCATGATAGGGATTAGAGATTCTTGCATAGGACACAAATCCATCTGGTTGATCATATATTTACTCCCCAAGTAGGCCCGCTTCCTAGCTATCTGAGGGAAGAGTTAAATTATGATATTGGGAACCTTTTACAAGCAGGTGATAGTTTAAATCCACGTAGTTTTCTCAATGATCGTTTTACACCATGATATTATCTTCATGATACAATTGTGGAGAGGATTGAAGGATGAATATGTGACTAAATTGCATTTGAGAATGGCGTTACACCCCAAAAATAATGTATAGACTGAGAGGACCATTCAGGTTTTGGATTACATGCTTTAGTCTTTTAGGTTTGAATTTTATCATAGATGGGGGGATCACCTACCATTGGTGGAGTTTTCATACAACAAAAACTTCCATTCCACCATCATCATGGCACCATTTGGGGATTTTATGGGAAACCCTATATATAACCACTATATTGAAATGATCATATGATTCATTACTCATTGTACTAGAGTTGGTGTGAGCTATGAAAGAGAAGTTTAAAATTTTGCAAGACTGGAAGAGGAATGTACAGATCTACCATATGTGTTATGTGAACCAATGTTAGAGGTCATTGGAGTTTGAGGAGGAAGACTGTGTGTTCTTAATGGTCTCTCATTGATGTGGATTATAGATATTTGGTATGGGTAGAAAGTTGTATTCGAGATTCATTATCCTTTTCTAGAAATTATTTAAGACCGATGTGGTGACATACCACCTGGTTCTACCACTATAGTTAGTCAAGGTACATGATTTCTTCTACCTATCTTAGTTGAGAAGGTATGTGAATAACCCATAATATTTTCCCAACTGGGGATATCTAAATATCATTAATGGATTTACCTTTTCAGAGTACTTGGAAGATATCGAGGATCGATAGGAGAGGATACTCCATGGGTGAGAGAGTCCCTTAGAGAATTTCTGGTGGAATCACAGTATTTTTCATGGGAGAAACTTGGGGGGGGGACCTAGATTTGATCCCAATTCCCACATTTTTTAATAGTCCATTTTTATTTTTGGGATAAATATCCCTAAGGTGGGGAGAATGTAACATATAAATTTTTCCTATATATATATTTTAAATATATCTAGTAATAATTTTTTGGATCTAGGTGTTGAGACAATGAGATATTCGAGTCTTAGAATTCTTGTTTTAAAAATATTGAATATATTAATATCAGACGTGCATTGTTTTCATGAAAAAGTGGAGAAACTCAAGAATGGATGCATGGATGAGAAATATGAGGTCTTCATTGAGTTCAAAACTTGGGTTTTACCCTATCATAATATAACCGTTTTTAGTATCAAACTCTTTGTTAATGTGTCTTCATTGGTGAAAATAATAAAATTAATTACATAATTAATCAAATTTATTTATCCTTTTATGTGTTGGTGTAGTAACCCAGACATATTCCATTTAAAAACATTATATCAAATTCAAAGAGTTATCCATGCGACCCTTAGAATTGAGAGGATAGGTTTAAGGAGATCATTGGTGGATGAAAATTGATCAGAAGATCAGATCGATACTAAAGGCAATGTCTATGCCAACCGAGTTAATGGATATCACCAATGACTAGGATGTATGATCGGTCTTCATTTGCGACTAATAGGAACATTAAATAGGATTTTTGATTTATGAGGATTCTTCTTATTCATATATATTATTTCTAACACTGATCAATTCAAAAAACGATAATTGATTATAGAAAGATAGTTGATTTGATTATTTTTTAGATAAATCATTATTCTTTCTAATAGAAATGGGTAATGGACATCCTGAACACAACTGAGGTTTTTTTCTATTTGTTTCATGGTTTTAAACTAATTTCTTCAAATATTCGTCATGGGAAATTATTTTGGACTATGATTTCAAGAATACATGTTATTTTATCATTATTAGACCATAGTTTGACAAAACATATAAATAATACGAGTGCGATTCCTGAACAAGGGTGCAGTCAGGGTGAGATGATAACAAATGATGATTTGAGGTGGATTGGAATGGACCAGAGGTTACCGTTCTTCCTAGTTTGATTCATGGTTACTGTTTGAGGTGAAATATGGTTTCTTAATTGAGTTGGGTGGCTGAAATCAGATATTCAATGACAGAAAGGCTCATCCAGATAGGATCCTCGATTCCTAGGTCAGTTTGGTGGTGGATCTAGACGTGAAGGTGGTGTCATCGTACATGTGAAGGAACAAAATTATCTAGAAACATTCATGATATAAGGAATGTAATCTGAAGATAAATTTTTAATGAGACCCCTAGCTACAACACTAGGTTTTTTGTTGATAAAAAAACATGACATGTTGTGTGAAACATGTTACACACTATATGACCAAACCTAGTGACTCTCTATATACCCTCAGGTATACGGGAATCGATGGAGTACACAATCTAATCCATTTCCACAATCATGTATTGGTATAAATAGATTTAGAAGTGTACATGGTCATGGGATGGTGGGATGGGAAGGGTTTCGGCTTTCCTCTACGTGTTGTGTACCCTTTGAAGAAACATCATTTATTTTGAGGTTTATATGCCATGTGAGACAATGATATGAATGTACAACAGATGATGATTAGACATATTATGTTCCCATAGTACATGTCATGTACTCCCTCTGGGAATCTTTGGTTCCCTTCACTTATTTAGTATCTACCAGGTTTAGTTTACTATGGCACATTTTCCCTTTTATACAAGGGTGCAATGCATCATTACCTCCTTATAATAGAATTTGATCCCCTATTTGGGTATATTATTTGATAGAGTTTTATGTATCCCCATGTTGGATCGGGGTGAGATCCTATATCTTATCTTAGGGGTCTATGGTATCATCATGACTGCCATACAAAATGAATTGATCCCCTACCTAGAAAGGTGATCTTGTAGGATGATTTGTATCCCCCAGTGGCCCTAGGTGTGACCCCCTACCTAGATGATGAGATCTTCATATATCCAGAGACTACTTATTCAAAAGGTCCCAATGATCAAGACCTTTGGTATGAGAATCACCAGTTATATAATGACTCATGGATTGGATTCTCCCAAAACAACCATGACCAAGAATCCTTGAGAAGTATCATGTGGATAGTAGTATTGCTTGATGCCACTAGAGGACAATTTTATATTATGATTATATATAGGTTTTTAATATTGTTATGTCTTTCTTCTTATTGAAATATATATTGATTATATGACAACTCTTGATTATTTATTCTTGGTGATTTTTGGTTATCATATTAATTATTTTTATACTCACCTCAAAAAGGGATTTTCTTACTTGGGTCATGTATTATATAGATAGTAGACCTTTTGATGGTATCCTAGGTGGACTGGGAGAATGAATGGTAGATATTGGTCTAGATAGAATGAGGTGTATATCGATGTTTCATTTGACAGCAGTACCCTTCTTCTAATATGGTTATAAAATTTTATATTTTTGGTTGGGCTCATATATGGTCTATTATCACTTTTCGGTACTCTGATGTGGGATAGATGTCATGCATGCACTTATGGTATATTTTTTTACTTTCTTACCATTGTATGGGATTGGATATGTGTGTGTGTATACAGGAATATAGTATAAAGTATTCCATGTTTGTGATATATCTATTTAGAATTGGTCTCCTAGCCTTGGCCTATTAGAGGTGAGCCTAGGATAGCCATAATCATCTTATCACCAGCCATGAGAGCCCCTATGTGTCGATTCGTGATTGCGGTGTTAGATCTCACACCTTTTCTCATTCTTCTTCAAAGGATATATATTCAAAAACCATGTGTATGTAATTAAAATAATATGAAAACATTAATTCTATTTACTTATCATCATTTTAATAAGAACAATATAATTAGTCTTTAGTTTTATTCCAATTAATCATAGGAATTATCTACTTAAAAATAACTTTAAGAATCAGTCTTACAACTCCTCATGATAATTATAATTATCATGGTTTCTTACTCATTTATTTATTCCACAAAACCCACATTTTATTTAATCCATATATTTATATATTTATGCATCTTCACAACCACATTCTTGGTTATTTTTTATGGAACTCAGATCATTATAACACTTTATGCAATCATCACACACTATGACATGGAAATCTCTTCATTACATGACTACCATTTAAATGGAATAAATATCTTTATATTAATAATTTGCATATATATATTATCAATGTGGATATTTTATTAATTTAATAGAATCACATCAATCATCAATAATTTCATCGAATGACAATCCAAATGAATTATTGTGATTTTTATTTACTAAATAACTAATCTCAAATCTTATAATTAAAATCTTACTTCAATTGTTTCATTCAGAAACTCTTGGACATAATTAATTCTTCATAAAGTAATCAAACCTTATAATGAACCCTATCTAAAATTCACAATGAAAATCTACTGATATTTTTCATAAAGGAAAGGAACATTATGAACTTCTATTAATAACCAAATAATGTCTTACAATATACCTCATGAGGTTATGTTTAAAAATTAAAATCTAATTCATTTTCTAATTTCTATGTAGTATACACGTGGTTGTCCTTATAAAGTATTATAATAAAACTGATAAGGTTTATTCTTTTTTGAATTTTTTTGATTTTTTCTTACATTTAATTTCATAGGGTGAAATAAACATTATTAATTTCACCAATAATCATTACCAGGTAGGGAAAAACTTATGATATTTAGAAAACAACCTTATAAAATCTAAATGTTAACATTACTAAATTTAATTTTTGATTTTTTCACATCTGAGTTAACTTCACAAAAACCCATTAAACCTTACTATATCTATTAAAGTTTAAAACTTTTTCAAATTTAAAAACAACTGATAAGTTTTAGATGTAACAAAACCTGAATTAAACCATCTCATAACCTTATTATTTTATTCTTTTATGATTTATATCACTTTATAAAAACATAACGTCATCACAAACCATTACAAGAACATATTCCAAATTTTAAATAGAAAATAAACAATCCTTAAAATATTTCAATGAAATACCAATAAATTAGCTCAATTTCTCTAACATAATCAATGCGAAGTATCATCCAAATAATTTCTAATATAATTATCACAAGGATTGATCTTCAAAACATTAATTGATAACTCCTTCACCAATATAAATTGGAAAAAAATTCATCTAAATCCATTGGTCTCTTCATAAAATCATTTTAATATATTATCCATATAAAATTTAATGTATTAGATTCTCAGAAACATTTTATCTCAGTGCATAGATCTTAAAAAATATATAATTGAGAAAAATAATTCAATTAATAAAATATTCTCTAACACATTATTTACATGAAATTGAATAATCTTCCTCATCCATTTCTATTTGAATAATGGAAATAACTCTTCATTACATTCCTTTTCCAAATGACTAGTGATGTGAGTATCTCAATATCCAGAATCTCAAATTTTGTTTTCCATACATGTAATGTATGAAAATAACTTCAATTATAAGTTTCAAAGAAGTTATTTAAACATCATATAATATTCAAAATTAATCTTACATAATAATAAATTTCCTGGTAACTTTAACATAATTTATCATATAAACCTACTTTAGAGCTCAATATTTCTTTTGAGTTAATCCACTAAAATAATAATTTACATTATATACAACAACTACATGCTCAATGATTTATATAAAAAATATGAAACAAAAATCAAGGTGGTTCCAAAAATCTCCCACTCTACATTACTTCCCAAAAACAAAAAACAAAAATGTCATGTCAATATATTCTTTACATTTATTTTCTTTCTTCTTCTTTTGAAATTTATTTTCTCTCCATTATTAAAAATAAATACAATGAATATTGAGAGAGAATAATATCAATTCTATTAAATCAATGTGGCTTTAATTATTCCGCTCTAAGTATACATGATCTATACAAAATATAGAAAAAATAGGGTTTAATTTAAACAAAAATATGCACATAATTAATTAGAATATGATACAAAGTGAAATTTATTTCTATATGAACTATTTAAACATTTCTAAGCTGATCCAATTGATAGAAATAAGTTAATATATATTCATTATTATTTTACCAACCTCAAATAATATACACATCATAACACAAAAGAGAAAAAATTCAAAAATAATTGGATGACTTTAATCTTCATATTTAATCCCTAAAACCACTGAAAACATCATAATTTTTCAAGTCATTGGTTATATCAATTTCTTCTATTTATGTAAATGATTTAATAATTCAAAATAAGTATGATATAATTTAAAAACATAAATTTTAAATATTAGACTTCCTGAACTTTTTATAATATCATATTTGTATGACATAATACTTATCAGAAGCTACTTAGTCTCCCCTTAAATTAAACCATTTCAACCTTTCTTTATCATGGATGATCGTGTTATTCATTTTTTACATTGGACATCAAATATTGGATTATTTCCAAATAAGAAGTATTATCCTACTATAAAATTGTGATTACATTCTTATATTTCTTAATAAATAGGAATAATTATAGCTAATATTATATTATACCAAAATTATTAATTCATCACTATATTGTCCATATTTAATAACTTTTACATTTCCTGAGTTCTCTCCCAAATAATTTTATACACATTCAATTACATGAATAACTATCATAGAAATACAAAATTATAGATAATGTAATAAGGTGGTACACTTCATTCCTAAATGTTTATAGAATTATTTATAATTTATTCTCAACCAAGGTGTAACATCCCACCCCGTATCATTAGATTGAGAGGGTAGGGGAATGCTACTCAGAATTAAGTGACATTTACAAGGCACCAGTATATAGAAATAAATGCCTAGGGATTTGAGGATAAATTGGGAATGATTTTCCCTTAAGATAAAACCAACCAAAAAATAAATCCACTATCAACAAGTACATGATGCATGTCGAAAAAACAACCAAAACCATGCATTAGAAAAAGGAAACCCACATATCCATAACAATACTATATACCAAATTCAACCAAGGAAAAATTAGAGTACCAAGCGGAAGACTACAAAAACACTCTGACAGAACAAGGAAACCCTCAATTGCCCTCCACCAAGATCCAAGCTCCAAGAACCACAACATCACCAATGAATTATGTTGAACTGTTTGCAAAATGAGATGCCTTACTCCTACCTATGTCCTGGAATACAACATCTTCAAAGGCACCCAACTGACAAAGTAAGGGGTGAGTAAAAATACTTAATAGGTTCTTTTCAAAATGACATCCCTATAAATGGCACTAGGATAAAACCATTAGAATATTTAAATAAAATAGAATATATAAAACATTTAATATTTCAATAATTACAAATAAGACAAACACAACCCTACCAAGCCACCTTTACTCAAACCATGAATCCCAACGGAAATCCAGAAAACCATGCCATAAGACATTTTACCATTTCAAATTAACACCAAAAATTCTATATTGCAATGCAACACACAACAAGGAAACCAAAATGGTGGAGCTCATATCCAACCTATTCACAACATTTCCAAATATTGGTGCTTCCCGAGCACTATCAATAATGGTGGTTCTTCTGACCACTATCCATCACCTTTTTTAGTGAGAATTCCCACCCACTTCCACACAACCAACACCATCCACAACAAATAATCAACCAAGAATATCAAAGCACCAATGCCACACAAAATCACACCATCATTCCCATCACATGATAATTTACTTCAATAAATCACTCATTTATTAAAAACACCCTTTAACCAATATTACATTACAACCCACATTTCAATAAGAAACATATTTATTGAAATCCATATTTCACAAAACCTTTTTCATAATCAACCAATAACGATTTTAAAATCAAATTTTTTAAAATCACACAACAAAGCCCCTTTTTGCAACAATAACCCATTTTCCACAAAATCCCAAAATCACAACCAAGTGGGTTTCCAAAAATATTCTCACATAATTATTAAAAATAATTTCAAGAAAAAAATAAATTTTATTAAATCCACTAGTTATTACCAAGTGGAGTTTAGAGAGATTCCACTTACCTTTAGCGTTCTGGTGAATTCAACCCACAAGAAACCACACCCCAACCTAGGAAAATACTCCTTGAAAACCGCTCAATATCTTCTCATATATCATCAAAATATCTTAAAAATAAACACCAAAGGTAACCAAAACCCTAGATATACACACAATGGGTGTAGATCTAGAAATCTGAGAGAGAGGTAGATGTATATCTAGAGGAAACCCCAAGGAACCCTGAGAGGGGACTTACCCGAGAAGAACCACCCTCAATCCCCCAATAAACCCCGTATATTTGCTTCAAAAATGCAAGAGAGAGAACCTTAAACATTTTATAATCCTAAATCTCAAGTGAGGATCTAGTGGGAGGATGTTTGGAATGAAATTATGCAACCCCGAGGGATACCGGATTTCAAAACCACAATTTAAGTGGCTGCATGGTTAGCCCGCACAATTTGGAAAACCTTACGCTAACCATGAACATGCCACTACTTTGAGAGAAGGGGTCTTCTTGGTTGCATCACATGGTTTGGAAAACCCATGAAAATCCCACTGTCTCCCCCTACACAGTTTCCTGGAGAATCTGCATGGTTGTCTCTAACCATTATCAAATTGTACGAACTTAAAAAATCCTCCAAACATATTCAAAACCATTCCAAACACTTCCAACCTCTTCCCAACTCATCCCAAACACTTTAAACAAATAAAAACTCATATAAAATGCCACATACCTCAAAACAAGGGTTCTGCACAAGATTATTTTTCTTTATAGATCCATGTTTGTGAGAACCCCTCATGCTACGATTATTGATCTTCCACATAAGATCCTTGGGTAGAATAAATTACTAAATGTTTATAGAATTTTTGTTGGGAGCATATTTCTAATATTGTTTATAAAAAACATGTTTTTCCAAATTCAATGTAAATTTTCTTGTGTACCCCCTCCTAAAATACCAAGATTGTTAAACAATGTTTTGAGTTGTAACTAACTAGCTTACATTAAATACATAGTTTTTCATGAGAACCAAGGTTATCTTTTTTAGGGATCCTACCATTAAACTGTATTTATTTGTTAATTTGAAAATTTTGTTTAACACTATAATATATTTTATGATTTTTTTAATCTTTCATTCTTCTTCTAAATAAATTGGCAATATGATCATGCACTATTAAAAAGCATGGTTATCTATCTTGGAACTTTTATATGGAATCTTGTAAATTCCTTCCACTAGGACATATATTTTATTATATTATTTAACTGATTTTTACATCTATTATATTTTTATTATATCAATTAAAATCCAAATGTATTGTTTGAAAAAATCCATGGCATATCAACTTATTCCACAATAAAATTTGTTTCTTTTTTTAAATGTTAAACCCTTTAACAAATTTTTTTCATAACAAGTATGTTATCTTCATCACCCAATAAAAAATACCATGTTTTCTCCTTTTAATTAAAAATTTTCATTCTTTTTAAATCATTAAATATAGGGTTATTCTTGATTTATTTGTGAAAGTTCATATTTTCAATATATACATTTCGATTACAAACACTACAATTATTATCCATATAACTAAATTTATTAGTGATTGAAAGATTTTAATATTTATCTTGTGGTCTTTGTATTGATAAATTCACTCTCCTTATTAACATCAGATTCTATTTTCATATTTGAATAGAAATAATGTTCATAAAATCCAAATCATTATTCTTGGATGTTCCACAACACAAATAATGGAAAAAATATATATCTTTTCTTATAACCAGCAATATTTCAATATTTTAATACTTATTTTATTTGTTTCTTTTCATTATATAGTTTAGTTTATTTATAGAAACTATATATCTATTATCTATTGACAATCACTATTGTTATTTTGGTGGGTTCTTCATTACTTTTCAAATTTTATTTTTTTTATAAAATTTTATTTTAAGTATAAAGTATGAATATATCTAGAATTATCATAAACATAACTTTTGGGGATGTGTGGTAATTTATATTTATACCTTCTGAGTATTTAATAAAGGATGAATTTAACACTTTATTTCCATAAACACGAGGTTTATCAGTACAATTTTCCATTTTCTAATGTGTACATAGTCGAAACTCTCCAATTAAAAACATGGGAAGAATCAGATTGAAAATTTTCTAAAGATTCCAATATAGCATCCAATTCTATATATTTTTTATTTAAAATGGTTTAATTATAATCTAATAATAGTATTTTGTATTCACACTCACTTTTTATTTTATGAAAATACTTCTTATAATCGTATTTGATCACATTATTCTCTAGAAAAAAAGTTTTATTCTCTATGATATTATTTTCTTCGATATTTAGTTGATCATTCATAACATAAATGATAATTTTTTTGTCCAATTCATAGTTCTTCTCCTCAAGACTATCAATGGATTCATATTTGTTTTTGATTTCATAAAACCTATCATTTCTATATTTGGAGAGTCTTTGTTTAATCTTCATTTCTTTCATGGTCTTAGAATTATATTTGATGGTGAGATCTAAACCCATCATCACCTTATTATTAGTTTTTCTCTTTTCTTAGATTCTTATACAAGGTGGGTGACCCCATATTTAGGAACTCTAAAATATCCATAAAAAGTGACTAAATCTTCAATAAAATATTATAGAATATCTTTTAAATACTATATTGATTTAACCTATAAACCATCCAAAATGTGATATTTCCGACTTTTTCATGGTGGGGGGTCATTTTGGAATGAAATATCAATTCTTTAATTTTCCATAGAAATTACACTTGAACATTATAAGGTTGTAATATTGAAAATATTCTTGTTTGTTAATGTAACTACAAGATCTTCGTCCATATATGATCTATCTTTTTTTAGAGTTAAATTATTAGGAAACTAATTCATATTCATCTTTGTATAAGATGGATGTATTCTTCTTATTTTACTATTATTTCTTCCTCCTATTCTTAAGAGTATTTGAAAATATATAAATATAACCATCCATTGAAACTTATTTTACAAGTGTTTAAATCATTATTACATTGTATGTGAAACTAAAAATAATATAAAAATCAATAAATATTGAGATTACAAAGAATCGAATCAAAGATGGAATGTGGTGCTCTAAAACCACTTTATAGAATCGTTCTTGGATATTCCCAATAATAATAAATGGGTGAATATTTATTGGTGACTCATGATCAATTAAAAACATTATCCATACTTTTGGATATGTATTTCTTTACTAAAAACATCTCACTCACTCAATCCTTAACATTAGATTGAATATACTCAAAGAATAAATGTAAACAAACAAAGACGAAGATATTTTTTAACAAAGTTTACCTCCAATATGGTGAATACATCATTTTTGTGTAGTATAGAGACCCAAGTTTTTCATATATTGATATTATATATTTTATATGAATACTCATTACATTTCACAAACCTACACATGAGGATCATAAAGGTATTGTGCCATTGGAAACATAGAAACATAATAAAATGGTTCATAGGTGTACTAAATCATCTCCCACTAAGTCATTCATAACTATCACCCTTCTTAGAAATATCATATGTAATGAATTTACTAATAATGTGGGTAAAGTAAATATATTAAAGGGTGAGATAAGATGCTCAATATGGGTAAACAAAGGAGGTATGTAAGCATTACAAGATCATAATGGAATGAAATCATGAGCATAACATTTGATAAACATACACTACATTTCAAAGGTCGTAAAATTTAGTCATGCAAAAAATATTTTCAGTTCATAATACATGAGTTATAAGGAAATAAGAGAACTTGACCGTGAGATTATAACACTGTAATGAGACATAGAATTTCAAAATATAAAATTTAAATGAAATATTATATCCATGATACCCACCAAAATATTCATAACATGTTAGTCATGGGGTAAACACCCATTTACTTTCTTTCTTATTGGTATAACCTCATGTGAATCCTATTTTAGGATCAGGATAACCTCCCATGTAACCTATTTTAGGATTGGGATAAACCCATGTGTACCCATTGAGCTCATATAAAATTATCATTACCCAATTCATTATAGGTAGATATAGGTCTCACATATAACTTATTCAGAATATTTATATGCCAAACAACCATAAAAAATTTATAATATCATAACCCATTAAAAAATTGGTCTCAAAATCATTTTACCATTTCCTCATACCATAACCTGTGAATAATGACATGGGTTTAATAAGTATTTAATCATCATATAACCCCTAGAAGAGAAAGGTGTTTCACAAACAACTCCCTCTCAGAAACATAAATGATCCAGATAAATAATAAGAATGGGATTATTGGTTTATATACGTCATACATAAGAAGAAATATTAGATTATTTTATATTATATGTAAAATTATTTTGAAGGAATAATCACTGGGAATGTTTAAAAAAAAAATTAATTTAGATGAATTTTTTTAAATTAAAAATTTATAAAAACTGTTGAAATAATTATAATTGAAAATAAAATTTAAAAATTATTAATTAATATTCAAATAAAATAATGGTTATGACATCTGAAAATTTTAGTTGATGTGATTCACGTTAATACAATGACTCCATTAAAATTTTTAGTAAAATCCAAACATGAAATATTTGGGAAAGTAGATAAGGATTTCATTAAAAACATTTGTAAAAAGTAAAAAGAGAGAAAATAACTTTAAAAAATCATAGAGGAACTTTAAAAAAAAATTGAAAACTTTTTTAGTAAACATTGACATAAAACAGAAAGTGGTTTCGACCAAAGAGTGAAATAAAGAAATTTTTTTTAAACATTATTCTTAAATAGTGACTGTATAAAGAGATGAAAATGAAGGGAAAAAAATTATTCTCATGACACCTCCAGAGTGGTATAAAATCCATTAGTTTTATGAGATATTGATCGTATGGTTTTATCATCATAAACATAATCATAAACAACCTCGATAAATGATGATATTATTTCATAAAACCCTTACAACTTCAAAACCTTGAATCATTAGAACCATTAAAGACTAAATTAAAATGAAAAATTAAATACATTTGAAATTTTAATATTAATGATATATAATTTCAAAATATGTTTTATATAAACTTCATAAAATAATTTAGGTTCTTAATAAAATATATGTCTCAACGAAAAATCATAAGAACCAATAAAGACTAAATTCAAATGAAAAATTAAATATCATTAAAACTAGTATATTAATGATATATAATTTTAAAATAGGTTTTATATATACCTCATAAAATAATTTAGGTTTTTAATATAATGTGTGTCTCTATAAAGGAAGGTTGAGACAAAAATCACATATCATATGCCATGAACTCCTCCATACACATTAAAACCTATTTTATAATAAATATAAGTAAATTATAAATATATTATATAAATATAGTTATATATATTACATACCATATAAAAATTAATTTTGACCTTTTATTACATGTTTATTATCAATTCCATTTTAAAGTCATGTTCTAGAGAAATAACTACATTGTTTTTCATTTTGTTTTGATTTTTTTATAGTTGGAATATTAATTTTATCATGGTGACATAATGTACAGAATTTTATCCTTGATATAAATATCCTATATATTAACTATATATGTATTTATTTTGATCTATAAAAGTTATAGATATTAAATGAAATACACTGTTCATGGAGATGATAGGCTATACGTTTCCATTTTCATAGAAGTTTGAAAGAAAGACAGGTAAATAATATATTATAATTTTAGATTAATTTTCATTTCATGTATATCAAATATTTTAAATAAACCCATCCTCAATACATTTCATGTAAAGCGATAATGAATCTCATCGCTTCATGAGGCAGTAATCTGTTGTACACACGAGCGATGTTATCGTACACCCATATAATGAAACGTATGAAGGTTTTTGTGGTATAATAGTTAAATAACTATATAAATATCATAAATATCATATATAAATATATAATCCATCATTATATCCTTAAATTAGAGGTTGTGATGGAATACGAATAACATCAGTTCGAGAGGCGGTAGTCTGTTTTATAACTAATTATGATTTTATATCACATTTGATGGAAGATGAGATGGTTGTAGGTCATGAAAATAACATAAAAAAATATTATTATTTGTAAGATAATTTTGTTTTTTATAATAATTTTTTAAAAAAAATTAAGTAGTTGTTGGAAGAAATAAAATAAAACATTCTTTTATGGGGTATTACCTATTCTTTAGAAAACATCATTTAGTTTTAACCAAAAGGCTTCTTAGATTGGATTTTTGACCCAAATAAATAATCAATGATGGTATTAAGGAATTAAAGAAGTTAGTTTTTTGAATGTATTGGATAAAAAAACGTGGTTTGGAAGTATGAAGAGGAGATTGGAGGTGATGTCCTTTTATAAGTGATGTGAGTGGCACACTTGTAATTTTAGAAAAGAAAAAGGTGTACAAAAGTTTTTCACATGCCAAAAAGATTCAAAATAATACAAAATAAATAAATTAAGAGATAAGATTAAAATAATTCCATAATATTTGTTTTGAAATGTTTTGAGTCTTTTTTAACCATTATCTTCTCACTTTACCCCAGATGAAACCATTTTTACTTCAAATGTGGTAAATATCTATTACTAAATTTACCATTTATTATAGTAAAAATGAATTTCATATTATAAGATAATATAAATTAAATAGATTCAAAATATTTAATCCTTTTTTTAAATTCCATTAATATATGGAAAAATTATTAATTGAATATTAATACCATAGACATGATGCGAAAGAAGATTTTCAGAGTGAAAATGTTCAAATGTTTTAATAATATTTATATCAAAATTCAAAATGAAATTATTTAAAATGAACTAAGATTGATTATATGATATAATATTTAAATAATTTTCCATTTAAAAATATTAAAAAAAATCACAATATAAATTCGTTATGGAATGTAAATTTTCAATAAAAAATATATTTTAAACTACTCACTGAAAAATTAATATTTTGAGATTAATCCGAAAAATTCACCCAATGGTAATTTGGAAATGATGATTTTAGAAATGATGTTTATTTTATAAAATTAATTCTCTAAAAATTTAAAAAATTAATTTTTTTTCAAATTTATATAAATTTTTTTATGAAGAAATAGTATTTTCAAAACATATAATGACATTATCAAAAATTAAGTATTTTTATCTATATGTTTTTTAATATAAATAAATTATACTTAAAATTTTAAATGTACTTATTAATATTCACATATTTATGAATAATATATAATTTATAATAGTTTTTTGTAATTAGTAATATTAATATTTTTTTCGGAGTTATTAAAACTTGGAGTTTTATATAACACAAATTAAAATCGGAATTGCATGTGACACAAGGTATCGAATGGTTTTAATTTATTTGAAAAAAAATCATAAATAATTGAGGTACCACAATGTACCCCCCTTAAAATTATTTTTTCCCTTGAAATTATATACTCTGATGAAAAAATGAGGAGACTTTTACCCCATCATTTCCTCATGTTCTCGCGTAGCTTCTTAAAACTAGTGGGTTTTCCAAAAAATATTGAATAGGATAATAGTGTTGTTTTATTGAAATTTATATGAATGAACCATAATATCCATCAGTTTTTCCTCATAATAAATATCTTACTCTAGTGGTACGACCGATGTGTTTTAGTACATGTGAAGGATCATGTAAGTAGTTTATCATGATAAATACATGGAACACGTTGTGAAATTTATAGAGGCTTGGTGGAAGCAGAAACTGATAGGCTACCATCCCAATAAGATGAAGAATTTAAAAGGGAATTATTTATTAATAGATTAGTTTCCCATTCATTATGAATATCATAAATATCTTCTACAGTGAAATTTATAGAAACACCTTAACACCATTTTCATATTCTTGATGATTCCGACGATTGTCAGCATAACATATCTACCGAATTTGAGCTACCTTGATTGTTTTTTAATGAATCTGACCTTCTTGTAAATTTAGTTAGTTATTTTAGTTCCTAATAGATTTATTTCTCCATATTTATTTCCTTAGGTTGTATATTTACACTTTGTTCCATAGAGGGGTTCATAATGATCCGTCTAAATGACTGAGTAAAATCTATTGTTTTATGAAAACTCAACTGAAAAAAGGATTTGAACCCAAAAACCATTGAAATTAATCGAACAAGATCATTTTATATCCTTTAGGGTTTGAATTTATCTATCCAATTGGTCATCTGTGTAATGATGATGTGAATTGTGGAAACAAAACTCTATATCCATATCATATTGAATTCTTTTCCTAAACATTTTTGTAAAACACATATCACGATCAGATAAAATTGAATATGGTACCCCATAAAACATTACCACATAATAAATTTATATTTCGGAAATAAGATAAAGAAATAATTCTCTTTGATAGAGATGAAGGGTGATGAATGTTTATGTTGATTGACTATAACCCATATAGAATTATTCCCTTTAGACATGTTTGAGAGTTTTATGACAAAATAAATGATGATTTTTTCCCATTTCCATTATGGTTTGGGTAATGGATGTAAAATCCCCTTATAATTTTTTCTATTAGACATAACATGATGATATACCAATCCCCCAAATAAAAACTCTATGATATTACTACTCGTTCTATCCCACCAGAAATACACTTTAAAATATTTATACATCTTCATACGTCCAAGATGAATAATGAATGATGAACTATGAGATTAAAATAACAACTTATTATTCAAAACAAGTATGTATGGAACACATGAATGGATCAAAAATCTTATTATTCCAAACTGATCATGTTTGAACTAATAAATTTTTTAACAATATTTTGAGGCTATAAACCTTCCTTATGTGACTCTTTTATCATTACTTAGACAGATGATTGATCATTTAATGGAGAACGATAAGATTTTCCCCTTCTATATGGATTCCCAAATTTAAAAATTGAAAAAAATTAAATATTTTATATATTTTTATCCATATAAGGGATAAGCTATCAAGGTCCTTTCAACTTAAGGCATCACTGACCATGTTCACTTTCATAGGTTAGTAATGTATTAAGTAGTAATAATATTTCATCATCTCTAATCGTCTTCTTTATCACTTATTCAATTCATTATATGTGAATATAGACTTATTTATTTAGTTATTGATATATATATCACACTATTATCAATAAATATAATTCCTTCATATCTTTAAGGACAAAATTACCATAGATAACTACAAATCATGAGTTGGGGAATATTTATCCTAAACTATTAATTCCCATGAGTCATAAACTGTAACCACAGAATATTTCATAATAATTCATATGAATCCCTTATTGGATCCATCACTATAGATTACTAATACTTCTGAACTATGGTATATGGTAAGAATAGTTGTGATAAATAATATTCTTTTCATCACCTTGTAATTTTTTCCTTGTTCATCTCTCAAGAAAAACTTGGATCCCCTCTAAGTTAACCTATGGATTGGATTACATATTAATGATAAATTATTCTCAAACCATCAATAATATCTTGATAAACCAACAAAACTACAGATCTTATTTACGATTGTTACTTTGAGAAAACATTTAATATCCTCCATCATTAATAAATCTACTAATATATCCTTTATTAAGATAATATGACCTAAAAATGAATCCATTTACTGCAAAAATTCACACTTAATTTTTTCCAATATTTTCTCCTTCATTAGGGACATAGGAAAAATTCATATGTGATATTAATGATCTTACTCGATCTTTGAACACAAAATAATATCATCCATAAATACTACTGTGAACTGATCAAGGTATACACTAAAGAATCTATTCATTAAATCTAGGAAGATAATAGTGGAATTAGTAAAACTGAATCTTATCACTATATATTCATAGTATCCACACCCTGTATGGAATGTTTTATTGGGTATATCCTCTTTATTGTCCTTTAATTGATGATATATAGAGTAAATTTAATTCATGTAAAGGTATTGAGCTCCGTGAAATGGATCAAATAATTCATCCATATGGGGTAGAGGAATGTTTTTATTTATCTTAATCTTATTTAGCTCGTGATAATAATTTTTGAGTCTCATCGAACCATATTTATTTTTAACAAAAAGAAAAGGTTCACTCCAAGGTGAAACACTTTAATTAATGATTCCCTTTTCAAGGATCTCATAGAGTTTCTTATTCAATTAGTACAAATAAATTAAGACCATTCTATAATGAGTATTTGAAATTGTTTTGGCACTAGGTATGGGTTCAACTAAAAACTCAACTTCATGATTTAGTGGAAGTTTATGAAATTGTTTTAGAACGTGGTCAAAACATAACCAAAAAATAGTCATTTTGTTGATGTCAATATTCTCTCTAGCCATCTATTATTAAAACCCCTTATGAATTGGATTCAATTCCAATACAATGGATTTGATCTCCATTATAAGTTTATAATTATCATCAAATTAATAGAACATTATAGGTTTATTTATAATATCAATTTTGAATTAGCAACCTTGATAACACAGAGGCATTTATGTTGATAAATACAATCCAAGACTAAGATTACATCAAATTCAACCATAGGAAGAATGGTAATATTTTCCTGACACATATTCCCATAAATGTCAAACATAGAGGAATCCTAAACAAAAGATGTGATAATTATACCATTTAGGGTTATTTCTACAAATTATAAATATAATTATTCAGGTCATATCATGAATTCTTTTAAAAAATCATCAAATATGAATGAATGGGTAGATCTAGAGACAACGAATACATTATAAGTTCTATAGGTTTTGGTAAGGGTACTTTTCAGAAGGTCAATATTGCATCCATCATTAGAAATAGTTATCTCATGAAATTTTCCCTTATCCATTGGATTATAAGGTTATTTATGTTATTAATTTTCATCAACCCTCATATTTTGGATCTTTTTAGAATATTTCCCAAAATCATTTTAACTGAAACACTAAAGAGTGGGTGGTACATTATATGGAAATTTCTCATTATTAGACAACTTCTTCTCATCACTACGACATTCGTCTACTTGATGAACTTCATTTCCACAAATAAAACATTTAGTAGTCCCCTTAATACAATTTTTTCAATGTTTCCTTCAACACTTTGAGTATGAGGGAAAGATAAAATTCTTCCCAATATAGTTTTTAGATTTTCCCATAAATTCCTTCATCTTTTTCTTATAAAAACATGAAATTTAAGGGTCACACAAATCTATATTTCCTAATTGATAACAAAATGAATAATTTATTTATAGCTTTCAAAGTACCTTATGAATTACACCCTTTGAATAATTTGTTTTATACCACTGATGAATTTATAAACCTTACTTTCAGGGTGTATGGTAATGCCAAATATGTATCTCACATGTCTTCAAAAATTTTCCTCATATGTACAATAATATTAATTATTATTATTCATTATCTCAATTAATTTCTTCTTCACTTTCCTAATAATAAATCTAGGTAAAATATTATTCAATAATATTCTCTTAATCTCATCCAAATCCATGGAGTCAATTTCCTTATGTTCTATTATATTATTGACGATATTACACTATTGATCCACTTCAACTTTCAAATGATATTCAACCAAAATGACATTATCATGTATAGGAACTAGAGACCATAAATTATATTTTCATTGGTATTAATATACTTCTCAGTAACTAGTATAACAATTGACCCCATGAAGGAATGTGGGTGTTCCTTCATGAAGGAATCAATATAATGTTGTTATATCCTTTTTGTAAGTTCATAATGATTTATGGATTAAAAAGTTTCATGATCATATTAATGATAATTTTTTGTTCCAACACATAGAATGTTTAGCTACTCCAGAGGAAAATCATTTCACTCTCTATCTCACTCAAAGTTAAGATGGTTCCTTCTGATTAAAACAATTTAATAAAGCCAAAAAATCATAGTATAAGAAATAATAATCATATTGGGTAACCACAAAATCCCAAAAAAACCACTTATTGGATGTATAATTCATGAAACCATATTTTTAATCTATTATACCTTATATTTTTATTAGATCATTCATAGTCATAATCTATTTAACTCCATAATGATGGTTTATAAAGAGTTTGGAAATTTTTATAGCATATTCCTGAGGATTGTCAAGAACATTTTTCTAGAAAGGCCCATAGTTTTACATCAGGTGATGATCAAGTCTAGATAAATGCACCTTTTTCACAGTTTTTACCACTAGGTACCTATATTCCGGATCCAAATCCACTTGTACTATCTATATAGGGATGTAATTTCATCAACACCACTCTCTGCCCTTTAATAAAATTTCAGGACATTTTCGTATTTTGTGTCCTATCCTTAGACATATCCCTTGACATTTCTATAAGTGTCTCACTAAATTTTTCTAATCCTAATTTCAAAACATTAACAAAAACTATCATCTAATATAAATTGTAGTGACCTAGTATTTTCAGACATATATATTAAAACTTTTAGATGAATATTCATTACATTACACAAACACATGCATGAGCATCGTAAAGGTATGGTTCCTTTAAAAACAAATAAATATAAAAAATTGGTTCATATGTAAAACACATAATCTCCGATTAATTTATTTATTACTAAAAACCTTCTTAGATTTATCATATTTAATAAATTTTCTCATTACCTGGGGAATGGAAACATAAGAAAGGGTGAGCTTAGATTCTCATTGAAGGGAAAAAAGGAGATACATATGCATAAACTAAGCATAAGGGTATGAGAAAATGAGTATAATATTTGAAAAACATAACCTATATGTAAAAGATAATAATATTGAGTCATGACATAATGACTGGTAGTTTATAAGACATTAATCATAAGGAAATCAAATGACATGATCCAAGAGATAATGAAATTGGAATAAGACATTGAAATGGGTTATATATATATAATATTAGTAAATATTATCTGAAGGACACCCACCAATACAATCAAAACAATATAGGCCTAGGAAAATCACCCGTGTACCTATATTGGGTTTGATATAACCTCTAATGTACCATCTTTTAGTCTTTGGATAACCTCCTGGGTACCAACTTTTAGGGTTGGGATAACCTCTCTTGTACCCTTTGAGCCCATATAACATTAACCATTACCCAATGAGTTGGAGGGAGATATAAGTCTCACCCATTACCTAATCCATATATTTTTTGTTCCATAATATAATTAAATATTCATTATATCAGAAGCCCTGGGAACTAAAACCCGTGTAAAAGAAGTGGGATTCATAACTATTTTGTCAGGGTCTAACCTGCGGATGTGAAATGGGGTTCCAAAAAATCATTTAATCATTAAAAAAATAAATCATGTGAATGAATAATAATGTTAAAATTGGTTCATATCCCATGTAAATCAAAAGTAACATCAAAGGATGTCATCTTATATGTTAAATGACTTTGAAAGAAAAGTCACATGAAATGTTCTATTCAAAAGCATCTTTTCATAGAAAATAATATTTTACATTAAAAATTAATAAAATATTTTGGAAATAATTTTCACTAATAATGAACTATAAAACCTATAAATGAATCTTAAATGGACATAAGGGTCATGAGGTCGATAAATTTTCATTCATGTCATACATGTTAAAACAAAAAATCATTTCTCATTTTTGGTAAAAGCCAAATAGTCCTTGTTTAGAAAATGATATAAAGGTTCAATTGATTTTTTTAATAAAAAAATTCATAAAAATGAATTTAAAAAATCCTATAGGAACATTATAACATTTTTAAAATGTTTCTAGAAAACATATCCCTATAATAGAATGTTTTTTTGATCTCAGAGAGAGATAAAGTCGGTTTTATTTAAAAAATTTCTTTTGAAATATTTAGTGTATAAAGATATAAAAATGAAGGGATACATGTATTCTAATGACACAATAATAGGAGAAGATATTTATTATTTTATTCAGATAAGTATCATAACATTTCATCATAATAAACCAAATTTTAATCCATCCTAATAAACGACGAGATTGTCTCATAAAACCCTCCCCACATCGGTAACATTGAATATTAAGTACCATTAAATAGTTACATAAAAATGAAACATTAAAAAAAATATTAAATTAATTATATACATGATATAACATATTAATGTGAGATTTATGTAGACCTCATAAAAGAATATAGGCACATAACATTACATACGTCACCAAGAGTACAAATTAATCCAAACATCCATTAACTTAAGTCTTGAATTAGATGGTAAACATTAAAGAAACCTATATAATAAATAAAATATTTTTATTAATAAATTAAAGAACCATAATTATTTATATTACACCCTATATTATTTAATTATTAAATTTTATTAACTTTTAATTAAAAATTCCAAGTTAAAGTCTTGTTTCGGGTAATAACTGCTTTGTTATTCAAGAATTTTTTGATTTGTTATTTTTAGACCCATTACTTTGATCATGGTTCCAACATATAAATAATTTTATCCATGATATAAATATCATATATATTTAGTATATATGTATTTAGAGTGATCCATAAAATTTAGAGATAGAAAATGAAATACACTGTTAATGGAGACTGTAAGTCGTACGTATGCATGAACGTTGTTTTAATTTTATCATATAATTGAAAGAAAGAAATTTAAATATTATATTAACATTATAGGATACTTTTTATGTCATATATATCAAATATTTTTATTATACTCATCTTTATTTCCTACCCTATAAATCATGACCAAATAACAACACATCATTATGAAGTAGTCTATCATACACAAGAGCGGCGTCATTATATTCCTATAGAATGAAATGAATAATGGTATGTCTAAAATAATAAATGAATTAGTATAAATGTATAATAAGTATCATATATAAAAATTTAATCCATCATTATATCTATCTATGAGAGGTGGTGAGTGAAATGAATAACATCGATTCGTGAGGTGGTAGTTTATCGTACATATGAATAATGATTTTTTATCCCATTTGATGGAAGAGAAGTTGTTTATAGGTAATGATATAAAAATAATTTTTTAATTATATATAATATAATTATATTGTTATACAATAAATGTTTTATAATAATTTTCATAGATGCTGGAAGAAATAAACTAAATTGCTCGGTTAAAAGTGTAACCTCTTCTTCTGACAACTTCTTTTGGTTTGAACCAAAAGGCTTCTTAGGTTAAATTTATGTCCAAAATAAAACTTATAGAATGTTAGGAATGAGTTAATGAAGTTATTTGGGTATTTATCTACTTAAAAAATGGTTTTTGAACTATAAAGTTGATAGGATATTGGGTGGGATTTTTTAAGTGAAGTGTGTTGAACACTTGTAATTTTTGAAATGAAAAAGGTGTACCGACGTTTTTCACATGACACAAGACCCCAAAAATGATGAATTATCTGAAATACAAGTTATAACGTACAAATATTGATGAACAATGGTTTTTAAATATTTTGGGTCATTTTCAACCATTTATCTTCGATTTTTAACTCCGCTCCCCCACAGTAAACCAAATTTTACTGTAACCGTGATAAATATTTGTTTTAATTTAGTATTTTCAATATATAAAAACTATGTCTATATTATTATATAATAAAAATTATACATTTTAAAAATATGGAATTCATTTGTCGAAACCCATTCATATAAGTCAAAAAAATCACAATTTATAATATTTCTTACAGACGTGATACGAAAGAAGGTTTTCAATGAAAGATTTTTAAATGTTTAAAAAGTTTTTACCTCAAAATTCAATATAAAAATGATTAAAATGACATAGATAGTATTAATTATATATATTTATGTGATTTTATTTTTAAACCCATTTTATAATAAAATTCAACCTTATAAATTCTTTAAATAAAAATGTAATTTTCAATAAAAAACAAAATTTTTCACAATTCACTGAAAAATTAATGATGTAAAAAAAAGTAAAATAAGAATTAAACCTAATATAATTTTTAAATGTTGATTTAAAAAATAATGGTTTTTAAAAAATAATTTTCAAAATGTTTAAAAACTAATTTTATTATATTTCACAAAAAAATAACATTTTTTAGAAAATAGTATTTTTGAAACTTAAAAAGACATTATTGAAAATAAAGTATTTATTAATAAATATTATTTCTTCATATTAAACAATTTTACTTAATATTTTAATATTATTTATTACTATTAATATCACTGTGTTTAATGACAAGGTTATAATAGTGTTTTTTAAAATAGTAATATTAGTAGTTTGTTGTGGTTTGTTAAAACCTAGTGTTTCATATAATGAAATATAATTCTATTTTGGGTATGAGAAAATCTATTAAAGTAATTTAATTTATTCAAAAAATAAATAAATTCAAAAAAATGGGGTGTTACATATGGTGGTCATTATACCACTCACACACGAATATTATTTTATTATCATGAAATAACCCAATCAAGGGAATATACATGGAATGATATTCCTAGAATTGAGTAAGTTCAATGAAAGAACAAACTTGATATTAAATATTTGAAATAATCAATGATTTTATTGGTATTTCTTGATGATTGAATTTTATTTTTTATCAATATATATTAATTCTATTGATTGATGAACTTATCTTTTTTTAAATAGATGCAATACTGAAGTGTATGTACTGTGTACAAATGACTATAAAATAATAATGGTGCCAAGAATATAAGTAGTTGGTTTAGGCATGAAGGTTAAAGCCCTATATTATATGAATTCACTGAGACTATTTAGGATCCCACTATTTGAAATGTGTGATATCTATATGATTCAGGAAAATACATGAAATATGTCTATGTAATTTGTTTAGTTTTCTCATGTCGTGGCTATTCTAATTTCATTGGTTATACATCCACTTGTAACACACTCAATATCTTGAGGGAAATGATTAATTTCATTAGAGTGTGGTCAATTTCATAAGATAATGGATGGTAGTTTGAGGTATGGTCAATTATAAGAAATACTTGTGATTAATTCATTGAACAATTCATCAAGGCAACCATTATAGATCTGTAAATGTGAAATAAAAAATTACACATGTTGTGTGAGAGTCACTACACCTTGTGTGAATTTAATTGATGAATTTCACAAGCTAAGTAATGGTTCACAACAATTACGTGACTATATAAGGGTAAATAAATACTTTTATAAAGGTAACTACCTATTAATTCTTCTTGTGTAAGGTTAGTGAGGAATTTTTGAAAGTTTTTAAAGGATAATAGTATTCTACACAAGGGTCATGGTTATTTTCTCATAGTTTAATAAGGGTAAGACCAAAACCTAAAGGATGTGTAAAAGAATTCATGATATTATTCTACGTATAGAAGGTTCATGTAGGCTTTTTTTAATTTAATTGGGATTTACAATAGTTGTGTAATGTTTATAAGAACATTTTTTTGTGAGATTAAATGCGAAATACATAGTTATATTCCTTAAATATTATATGGTAATTTTATATTGTATTCATAATAAATATATTGAAAAAATTCATGACATTTCATACTTCTATGCTCATAGAATTATTCAAGACAATAAATTTTCTATGTTTTACAAAAAAAAGAGTTGCTATAGACCTTAAAATATTTTATGGAGTTTGAAGCCTGAGTATTAAGGTCTTTTAAATGGGTTTATGAAGATTTTAATGTCATGGTTAATATGGAACATGGTAATTAAATTATATATTTGAAGAGTAAATGATCAATCCTTTAGGTGGTTTTAAGGGAATAATTTATTTAATCATTATCTAAATGAATATTAATTTTAATGAGTCTAATACTTCTATAATCCATGGTTAATTCCATAATGATTATAAAAAAATTATTCCTATAACATTTAGTGAATATAAATAACATAAAATTTAGAAATGGAAGTGTCGAATATTCTAATACATAGTAATTTATACTCTGCTATATCAAATAAGAATAAAAAACATTGATAATAACTATGATATCTTTCTACTTAATGAATAGGAATAATATTATCATCTGACATTTGAGTGGAAGCTCTTACACTCATCAGATATATTTTTTCAAAATGAGTTGTTCACTCAATGATTGGAGGTTGTAAATAATTATTTCTAGAAATTATATATGTAAAATGTTATTCTATTTCTCAGGTTACTTATAATAATATGGAGATAGTTTTCAAGGGATAATAACCATAACACTTCAGGGACATTGTCATCCTTGAAGGTGGTGAACGATATTAAACAATGTGTTGAGTCCTTTCCTTGAATCATTAGGAGATTGTGGAGAGATAATTTCTAAATAATAATAAGAGTACAAAGTGGATTTTAATAAATATACATTTTAATTCACCCCCATATAATTTATATCACCCCTTGAGAGATCCATCAATTGGTATTAGAGTGTGGATCACTCCCTTATTTCTCTCAAGCACATATTAAGGATCATCATGATTCTATAAAAACATAAATCAAAAAGATTGATGGAAACGAGTCCCTTCATAGAAAAAAGGATGGTACCTTATTTTATTTTTGTAGATCTTTATATTCTTGATTCTTCCCAATATGGATTCACTTTTTGTAAATAAATATTTAGTATAGATCGTAACTAAAAAACAATGATAATGATGAATTATGATGAATTAATTTTTCAAAAATTATTAGAATTGGAGATAAAAAGGTTGTGGGCTTCAGAACCTGTTATTACATTTAGAAAAATATTTATAATATTTTCAAAGTAAATTAGAAGGTGAAAAAAAAATCTATAAACTAATTATTAATATTTTGAATATGTTTGATTACAAGAGGATAAACCCGATAATGGGATATTTACTATGGTAAATTTGTTTATCAACATTATCAAAGTGTTTAGAGAAACTATTTAAGCCTCTATTGTGGTAAAAAATATAAATATAATATATCAAGAAAAATTTTATGTTATGATATTAGACAAATAAGATATAGATCTTGATGACTTCACCATCAATAAAATTTATAATACTATCATTAGTTATGAAATGTATAGAGAAACTGATATTAACTTCAATGGAAAAGAGGAAAATCAATATTCTTTTATAGGTTTCAAATATTTTAATACTTAAGAAAAATGGGGCTATCTTTGTGATGGATAAAACGTTGTAAACATTATACAATTTACTTTTCCCATGTCATAATATTTTAAAAATGGTCGAATAGGCTTGTACAGAGGTGGGAGACCTTTCAAATGTGATAATGGTTGAATAGTTACTAAATTCTCCATAAAATGTCTTAAACATTTTGTAAGAGAAAAATAAATCAAGGAAGAATCTATGAAAATATACTATAAATCTCTTATATGTTCAATCAAAATAGGAGTGTTATATTTCACCTAGTTTTTTTAGAAATAACATTTTATTAGCTAAAGAAGGTGTTTCTGATCGTGATGAAAGTGGGCATAAAGAAACTTCTAAATAAGTATCTTAATGAGTGTGAATGGCACCAAATAATGTATATTTGAACCCATAAATAGATCAATCTTAATTCAATATTGATTATTTAGTGGAGGAAAGTGATACTACTAAGTAATATACTTTGATAATGAAGATCAAGATGTGTTTGAAAGAAATTGTCCATCTAAGAGAAAGTAATCACTTGAATAAAAAATGAATTAGATAATAAATTTCAATGATTTCATGAAAAAGATAATATTATCCAAAAATTATGATCTTGAATATTTATATTGTAAAAAAGGAAAAAATAATTGAATATGGGACTTCCACCATTATCTTTCGAGATAATTAAACTGATAAACTCAGAAGGATGATTGATTTAACCTAGAAGAAATATGTTAAAATTAAATTCCAATAGAATGATTTATTTAGATAAATGGAGGAATGTTCTAAGTGACCTATTCCAAATAAAGAATCTAAAAATTATACAAGATTTAAAAATGGAAAATCTACAAAAGTTCTATTGAAAAGGGAGATAGGTTTTAAGAACTAACACATAATAGATTGTAATATAGAAAGGATCTTTGTTATTAATAAAAACTAAAATCTACTCAAATATGGGAATAAATATATTCATATAAGGCCCTTCACAATCCACAAATAATCAAGGAATAACTTAAAAAAACTTCCATTTGAGATCTACTCATTAAATAGATAAGAATAAAAAAATAGAAACCTATTTTGTGGTACAAATTTTATCATAAAATGAGATATTGGGGGGGGGGGTAAAACTAGTGTTGTGAATTATATTTCCATATGTATTATAACTAATGGTATAATATATCTCTTCCTCATATGAGAATATATAAGTAATCAAGGGGTAGATAGAAATATTTTGTGAGAAATCAGTCAAGGCATCAAAATATTGAGATGAAGGTTAACATGAGATATAATTTAGAGTGATTAAAATAAATCTTTATAAGTTGTGATCAAGAAATGAGCACCTCATATATATGTGTTTATTTTACCTAGATCACCTAAACCAATGTTAATTATTTCAAAACATCTAGATTCAAATTTAGTTTAAGAAATAAAAAAATGTGTTTGAAGTTTTATTTAAATATTATAAATTTAAATATCCTTGTATCGTGTAAAGTGGGTGTTCATTCACATGATATGTGATATAAATAATTTTAAAATAGTAATAAATATAAAGGTAGATTTCTTGTATTTATTAATGAAATTTCACTATTGATCAAAGGTATTCGGACAAAAAATTCATTTTCAAATCAATCCATATAGTGTTTCTATGGAATATATCATAATTTATTAACGGTATCACAATTTTGCGTTAGTGGTAATGTGGTTACATTCATAAAAAATGTTAAATTTTCATAGGAATGATTTTTTTTCTATTTTTAAAGAGGTTTAATAACATCAATGAATTTTTTTAATTTGTACAAGAAAATGCAGGATTCTACTTATGTAAATAATTAGAAAATGAGTTACAGAAGAATAAGATTCATTTCCTTATCTAAAATAATATAAACCTTATGAAACGAGAAGAAGATATGATAAAAATATTATTATTAAATAACAATACATTGTTTGTTTATAAATATACCTTAAATTTAAAATGGTGAACAAAAAAGGGAGTTAAAATTAAAACATAAAATCCTTTCAAAATGATTCACTCTGATGTGTGTGGTTTCATGTCTAAGAGGTCAAAAGTGGAGAATGATATTTCATAATATTCAATGATTATTTCACACTAATGGCATGAATCAAGTTCATGACATAAAAATTAATATATTTTGAAAGATTTAAAATCCTTAAAAGTGAGTAAAAGAAGAAAACTAGTTTCAAATTTAAATGACTGAGGTCAGAAAATGACAATAGATATGATAATATTTAATTGACTAGATATCTGAATAATATTGATATTATTAATTGATTTTTTGTCCCTATACAATTCAAAATAATTGAGTGAATTAAGGGACAAATATCTGTTTAGTGGATATATATTAAATTATACTACTAGAACATGATACCTTATGTTATTGTAGGTTACGAGCCATCAAATATGTAAGAATAATTCAAAAAATATGTCCGGTAAGGCTAAAAGAACATATGAATCCCTATAATATTTGGTTTAAATAGAATCCAAATTCTAAATATTTGAGGGTGTCTTTAATTATTTGTTAGATCATGAAAAATGAAATAAGTTGATGAGATTTTGATAATAAGACTATTAATGGAATTTTTATTAGGTATACACCAATTATAAAATCATACAAGTTGAATAATAAGAAATATAAATGATTTATTGATAGTGATAAAGTCATATATTTTTAAAATGAATAAGGAACGTGAAATACTATCATTTTAGACGATGAGTATGATGTTGTGACTTTAAAACCTATTGAATAAAATATAGAAACCTTATAGATTCAAACTAAATATCTAGGCTGAACATTTTCTAGTGATGGAGATAGAGTATCAAAGTACAAGGAGAAAAAGAAAAGGTTAAAAAACTAGTTGATACTAAAAAAATATTTATTAAAATCATGGTTTCTATATAATAAGGAAGATTATGGAAAATGGCCATACCATTATCATTTCAAAAGTTTAACCTCATACGGTAATGGAATATATTGAACATAAGTATTTGATTAAGGCCATGAATAAATAATTATAAAAGATTTAAATGAATTAAAAATGGAAATTTATTACTAGAACTAATAATAATAAAATAATGTGATCCAAATTTGTTTTTAGAAAAAATTATTATGAGAATGGTGAAGTGTTTTAAAAAAATTGAGACTAGCATGAAAATATAACTCAAAAATCAAAGTAGACTAATTTAATGAAATTTTTTTCCTAGTGTATATACATGAGTCCATCTGGATATTCCTTTCCAAAGTAACTTAGAAAAGATTCAAAATATTTAATATTGATGTAAAATCCACTTTAACAAATGGTGATCTTAAAGAGGAAATATATATGGAATAGTATGGGGGATTTGTGTGAGATTTAGATGACAGTATGGTTTGTAATATGAAGAAATTAATTTTTGGATTGAATTAGGATCTAATAGATTGTTATTTTGAGCATAACATGGGCCTAATAGTCATGATGTTTTATATGGGGCATGTGGAAATAATATATATGTGACAATATGAAAACCACATCACTCTTTTCTCATTTTTTATGTTTATTTCATAACATTTTATAGTAGTGAAGAAATTTTATGTGGGGATTTCTAAAGGAACAATAATGAAGGCTTGGAAATATAAATTTTTGGGAAAATGAGATTCTTCTTGGGGATACAAATATTCTAAAAACAGGTTATATTTTTCTCTATCATGAAAAAAGAAAATGTTCTCTTGAAATAGATTTAAATATAGTAAGCTAGGTGAATGTCCACACCAATTATGGTTGGAATATACCTAAGCAAGGATGATAAATGTAAAATAGGTAATGAAAAGTAGATTAAAATATTGATTAAACATCTTATGCAGTTGATATAATCAAGAATTAACACCATATATTTTTCTCCCTTGGTGCCTAATATAAAAAAAATTCCAAAGAAACAAGATCTTTTTTGAGACAATTATATATTTAGATGCATCTAAAAGACTCTCAATCATGGATTGATGTCTATGAATACTAGTGAGATGGAAATAAAAGTATTTATTGATCTTAACTGGGCAAGGGAATTTAATGATAAGGTGTCAACATCTTGTGAAATGCGTTGTAATTGAAGAATCTATATTTCATTTCATTAAAAGAAGAAAAAATAAATGACACCAAGAACTACTAAGGATAAAAATATGGTTGCATCAAATAAATCTACAAAATTGATATAGATAAAGATGTAGATGAAATAGATTTTTGTTAAAGCAACTTATCATCTAGTTATAGGTTTTGAGAATTAGAGTCCCATAAACCTATACAAAAATCTTGTGGAGAAAACGAGGTCCATGAAAATTGAGATTAAGTACCATTTTATTAAGGAGAATGTCTAAGAGGGTATTAGAAGGATTGAATGTGTTCCCTATATAGAACATATTTATGATATTATTTATAAACCTCTCACAGGTAAATAGTTTTATATGCTAAGGATACTAAAGGGAGTACAACTCACTATTTAACATTAATCTATGTCTTATTTGACATCTTATATCATTTAGTGTCAATAATCATAAGGATATATTGTTTTAGGGGAGAGTGATGACTTCCCCATTTGTGTGTTGTTTGAATGTGCATGTGGACTTGTGTAAGAATGAATTGGGAAAATATTATACTACATGTTGTTGTGTATGTATAAATATTTTTAAAGGTTTTTTTGTTTGTTTTTATGGAAAAAATTGATGATTTATTTAATCTGTGTTGTTCTCTAAAAAATAGATAGTTTACATAGACATAGAGTTGATTGATTCACGATTTTTTTACTATCATAATGTTATGTCGGTCTCATATAGTTACTCTATTTGGTTTTCTTTTCATATGGGGGAGAATTATAAGGTATTATAAAACAATCCATAGGGATTTTTTCACATTATGTTTTATTTTTTTCAACAAATTTTATGCCTAATGATTAATGAACTCATCATTACGTTAAATAAATGTATTACTAATGTGTATTTTTTGTATACAACATATTATATAAGATTGTAGATGTCATTTATGTTATATTATAGACATGGTATGAAGCTTCCATACTTATATTACATGAAATACATGAGATGGTTTGAGGATTTCTTTTTCATCAAAATTTGTGAAATCTGTAAGTTCCATACAAATACATAAAATATAGTTATATGGTTGGTTCTTTTTGGTCATGTGGTTGATCTAAAAACCACATGGGTCATACAAACACTTATAACATTTTGAATTACTTTATGTATCACTTGATTACTTAAGATAATGGTTTATTAGTAGAGGAATGTATTATTATAAGAATCCATGTAGTTGATTGAGCAAGATATCAGTCAAGGAATCTTAAGTAACTACATAAATATGAAATAAAAATTATACATGTTGTGTGAGAGTTTATAAACCATATGTTAAGGTAAGAACACAGATACATCATCTACATATAAATTAATTGAAACCCATTGAATAGAAGTGTTTTATTAAATACTTTTTTAAAGGTAATTAAAAAATAATTCATGTTGTATAAGGTTAATGTGTAATTTATAATTGTAATATATGGATAATTACATGATTTGTATGGGTCATCATTCATTTATAGAGATATGTATAGGCACTAAAAAAATTCAGAGGATGTGTAATGGTCTACATGAGATAATGCTAGCTATGTAACAGTCAATTCAACATGTTAGGGTAATAGAGATGTATGAAAGCTACATAACATTACTTAAATATTTATGAAGGTGAGATTAAATAGGAATTACATAACTATACTATATGAATATTATGGGGAAATTAAAGAATATATTAAAATGGAATATTCGATTAAATTCATGATATTGTATACTACCATGATTGTGAAAGTATTAAAGGTAATAAATGAAATGGGTTTTATGGAAATAATGAGGTATTGAAACATTAAATATGGTGTGGATTTTAAATCATTTGTTATTAAGTGTATTAAATGGGAATATATGTATTTTTTGGATGAATGAATGTTAAACATGATAAATAAATTTCCACATGGAAGAACTAACATCCAAGTGTTCAAGAGTATTTAATGATAGAGTTGAATAGATACATTACTAAAATATTATTATATCAATTGAGTCAATTAATAATTAATTCATGGATATTTCTATAATTATTATGAAAATAATTATCATGAAATATTCTGTAAATATAAATATCAAGAAATGAAAAAAGTGGGTGTTGAGTATTTTTGAGAAAAAGGAACTTATACTCTATTGTATTTAATAAGAAGTACAATATTTGAGAGTATCCCTAATAGATTATTATGAAAGTAAGATGACGTTAATAATCATCTAGATTCCAAGTATATTTTCATATACTCACTAAAAATATTTCTTCAGAATTAGTTGATTCCTTGTTAATATATGATTATAATAGGGTTTTCGGGTAGCTCTATGAGTTCAAGTTTATTCCCTTGTTTGAGTTACTTTTCATGATAAGAAGGGGAATCTCCGTGTGGGATAATATCCCTGAAACAAAAAGGATAAAAGAATCCTTAACGGAGTATAAACACATTAACATACGTGTTAGGTCCATTTATTTTGGCATCAGTGAGAATCTTGAAAGAGTTTTGTTGAAAAATCATGAGTGTAAAGGGAATTTGAATAACTATACAAACTAAATCACCCCTATAAATGTGTATCTCCCCTAAAGTGATCCAATATCTTTCCATCCATGTAAATAATATATTACCCTACACCTCTTAATGTATGATCTATGATGTGTATTGAGTCTCTCCTGTATACTTCAATATATTTGATGTCCTTCATCAGTCTATATAATCTCAACAGCTAACTAAATATTGTTAAGACTTCAAAATATATGAATATTGTAAGATGGTATTATCACTCCTTTAACTGAAATAACAACTGGTAAAGGAATGAATTAAATAACACTTTTATATTTTTCTTCTACATCTTCATCTTCAATGAATATGAATGATCATTATAATAGTATTGGTAATTTACAAGGATTCAACTTATAGAACATGTATGATGGATAAAGCATATGGTATCTCTTATCTCTCTTAGACAATATTGAATAATCTAATGATGGAAGAGTTTGATCTCACATAATTTTCCCTTTTTATTCTCAAAATGTATATTCAAAAACCAAGTGAATATTTTTCTAAAAATATCTAAAATTTAATTCCCATATGAAAACATCTAAAAAATCTTGAATATTCTGTCTTTTGTTTTATTTGAATTTATCGTAGATAATATTTCATTTAAATACACCTAATGTCATATTCTATTAACTCCTCATGATAATTAGAATTATTATGGGTTTTTACTCATTATATATTTCTGAAAAACATCCATTTAAATTTATCCATGTCTATCTGAGGTATATAAATCATCATATTCATGGTCATGGAACCAATTGATGCGGTCTATTTATCTCTTTAACATTCTTCAATAAACACACACTATAACATTAAAAACTATTTATAGATCAAATTCCATTCAAATGGAAGAAATATAATTGGAACAATAATCCTTATAAATAATTCTGACATGGTTATCTTCATCACACCATAGAATTACGCCAATTATCCAAACATATCATGAATCACTATCCCAAACAATGGTGTTAATTCGAATCTATATTATTTTATTGAAATATTCTTTCATAATATTTCATTCTGTAATTATTTAGCTTCACATATTTCTCAAAAATTACTTGAAACATACGAATCCCCACGAGTCAACCTTTTGAAGTTGATCTATTGCTATTTTTTACATGGAAAAGAACCTTTCAAAATAAAATGGAAAACCTCAAAAAGTTATCCAATGAAACTTATGTAATTTTTGTGTCAGCCAAAGGACATAATGACTTTTAGATTTTATCATTACATTATACCGGGTCAACCATGTGAAATAAAAAAAATATAATTTGTGAGGTTTATAAATTTTCTATATTTATTGAATTATTTTCATCATCAATTTTATAAAGTTAAATAAACCCAAAAAAAAATTTTAGTGAACCATATGAAATTATAAAACAACCTTATGATGTTCAGGAAGCAACTGTATGAAATCTAGAGGATAAACCTTACAAAGTGTAGTAGATCTCATAAAATTACTAAATTCACTGAAAACTATGGATTCCATAATTGATCGAACATGGTTTAAATAATTCAATATCCTTGTGAATTTAATTTTTTCTAGTTCAAGTAACTTTATATTTTTTTTAAATATTATCAAACAACTAAAAAAAATATTTTAATTTCATTTAGCATATAAATGTCCTATAATATATTTCAATGATCATCCCCTACTACAGTTCAATTTCTCTCACATTATCCATGTGAACAATAATCCATATAATTTCCATTATAATTGTAAAAAAATACATTAATTTTGTATATATTTATTATGTAAATACTTTTTTATTTGTTTCATTACACACAACACCAATATAAAACATAATTGTGACACATATTATAATTATTAAATATGGCCCTTATAAAATAATTCTTAAATTAGTATGTATAAATTAAAGAACCCATATTTTGAAATATATATCATTGGAATCAAGTAGTCATAGTCTTCCTTACAAGAATCTATTTTTCATGCCTAGGAAAGATATGTCATCACTATGTTCTTCCATAGTATAGGATATGGGAGATTTTATTATATGAGTTGTGATGGATTTATCACATCCCCTTACAACTTGATTTCTTCTCAGGGTAGGAGATGTGATATCTTGGTGAAAATTAATATTTTCACTATCCCCCATGTGGTGTTTTATAGGATTACACATTTATGGGAACTCTCTTCTTATCTATTAAAACCACAAGACCAAGAGTGCCTCCCTTCTAATGAATTCCCCCCCCCCTCCAGCTTGATTTGTTCTTAGGGTAGGCGATGTGATATATTGGTGGAAATATATTGTTTTTCTACCCCCCATGTGGTTTTTTATAGGATTCCACTTTCAAGGGAACTCTCTTCATAACTATTGAAACCAAAATACCAAGATTACCTCCTTATTAATGAATTCCCTCTGCTGTAACCTATCACTCATTGCAAATAGTGATGGAGACTCTCATAGTGGATGTCAGACCATTATATTCCATGGAGATGGCCCAAAATCTCCTTCCCATGTTGACCCTTGTCTCTGATTCATATCCGTGTATCCCCTGATGGTGACATCATTCTTTCCTCAATGACCCTTCTTATATGTTAGGAAGAACACATTCAAATATATCATGGTTTACTATTCTCTTTTGTCCCCTAGGCACGGTCCTGGTCTACAATAGGTTTATTAATTAGACTAAACATTGGAATCCCCCCTTCGGTTGAAGACCCAGATCCAAGAGTGTTAGGAAAACATCCAAATAAATTGAAAGGAATTGATTATTCATATGATTCTAAGATCTAATGATCCTAACCAGTCATTATACCATCCCATATTTCTCTCAAATGGGTACATTGTATTATCACATATAGATATTAGAATGAAAGTTAGCGGTATGTCTTCTCCTCCCATTGATTCCCAAACTAGAGGTCATGCCATAAGGGGACAAGATTCTTCCTCTTATCATCTTATGTGCTCATTGATGTTGTGGAAAAAATCAAGGCACATTATGTTTCAATGATTTACTCTATTATATGCAATGATTATGGCATAGAAACTTGAGTGGAGATAGAATTATTATATTCTCAGCTATTTTTAATCAATTTTAAATGGTTTCTATAATTTATCACAAATAACACCCATCAAAAATTCATGACTTCACACTAAATCATGGTATTTTTAACTAAATTCACAATGACCATAGGAATTGGGATATTTGGATTTTTTGAAATAGTTTCATATAAGTTGTGAAAATTAGTGTCTATAATGAACATATATCAATAATGATTAATATTAATAACTTCAACTTATATTTTTTCTTTCATGTATCATAAATGTGACATGAATGAGAAGGAGTTCCTCTGGTAGGATTTAAGCATCTTCAACCCCGGTAATGAGGCATGGATCATCAGATCTTATTTTAATGTTGTCCTGGACATGTCATAGAATAAGGATGGGGATCTATCCATGACAATATAAGCAAAACATTTCTAGATTTACATCTCAAAATGGTCTCTTAGACATGGGATACAGAGGGGGAAAATATATGTGGGGTAATACCCAGAAGGCGAGCCCCCACACATGGTGCTACCCGGATCGTAGCTTTTATAATATCAAGGCTATATCCTCCTACCCAAGTTCCATTATTAATCACCAAGTTCGGGTGATCTTAGACTAATCTATAATATTCATCTCTCTCACTAGATGTAGTGCTCATAGTGAGCATTTTTTCTTTTTATGTTTGTGGGTGAATGGCCCCAGTCATCATCTTATAGATCATTCATCATGGGATAATTGCATAAATTAAATATCATTAGTCATTTTTATTAATAAAATATGAAATCTAAAGGAGGATCCTTAAACATTGGATTCCAAAAAATATTCCCATTTTTAGACATGGAAAAACTAAATACATACATTGAAAAATTATATTTATACATTAAATTTTTTTGGGATGATGGCCTTTTTAGCAATCTAGTATGCATGAAGAACCATATGGGTGAATTTTTTATTGAACAAGAATGAATATTCAATGAGAGTTCTAGATTGTTATAGATGAAATATTCTGATAAAAATATAGACTTCTTTTATGAATGAATCAATGAAAAGAAACACATTAATGTTCTAAATGTAACTCTTAAAGATAGATCCTTTACCATTTATCCCCATATGGTGGGAATTATAGCTGTTTTTCATTTTAATTAATTACTTGGAGATAATAATTCATGTAAATAGAATTTTTACCCTTGAGAAAATGATAAATTTTTTTGAAACAATTCCTCATGTGGTTTCCCAGGCTATCAAAATTTATTTAGAAAACATCCTAGATGTGGAGGATGTCATAGGGGATATTAAATTTCTCATTTCTTAATTTTGCCTTGAACATGATGATTTTCCATGTTTATTTTTATCACATCACAGGACATCATCAATAATGATTTAGTGGATATCATCTATGATTTTTTACATGGAGAGATCTTACTGAAAGTGTCAAGTGTCACTACCTTGATTTTCATCCCAAAATTGATGGATATTTTATCTCTAAAATAGATCAGGGCAAAGAGTATGTGAAACATATCCTATAGATTTCTTTCCCCTATACTCAAAAGAAATATCTCAATGAACCTCAATGAATGTATATTTGTCAAACAATATGGTTTTATCAAGAAAAGTTCTCCACAAGAATCCATCTCCATGGAATATTAAATATTTAGTCTTATCAATGAAAATTTAATGGGCTTTAACATTTCTATAATAATCTATATGTAAAAAGAACAAGATAGGTTAATGTGGATATTCATCAACAATGTTATGAGTGGTATGGTTTCTTTGATCAGGTGGTCAATCTATTCTTCATAATATTTTTTTCTCATTGGTTCTTGGTAATCAACATGGGTAAACGTTATGGGTTTTTATAGTGGGTCTAGGGGACTTGGAAAAGGGACCCCCTAGCCAGTAGTGTCTTTATTAAGGTCCAAATCTCTTTTAGGAGGTATTTGAACAAATGTATTAGTGAGGTATATATTCATCCTTCCAGGTGTAGGAAAAAAATCAATGGTTTTACTCATCTATTATTTACTAATGATCTATTTTATTTCATTAATAGTGATAGTGGGTCTATTCAAGATCCTCACTATATTCTTCACACATACAACAACTAGTGTGGCCAAATTATGAACATAGGTACGAGTAATGTCTAAATCTCAAGATCCTATTTGGAGGGAAGGGGGAATAAAATAGAAGGTATATTGGGAATACACATAAGGACATTCTCCAATGATTATTTAGGGGTCCTGATCTACATGGGTAGAATTTAAATCCAAGCTTTTGATGGACTGGTGGGAAAAAATCTCCAACTACATCCCCAATAGGATTTTTCAAACTTCTTCAAGAGGAACATCACCTGAGTTAATTGTGTGCATGCCTCTATGCCCATTAATATCATATAAACCACCATTATTCATGAGGAAGTGGTGTTAGATATTTATATCTTTATAACCACCTTCATTTGGAACTCACTTGAATAGGGTATACACTATTATAAATATTGGCATAGGATGTCCATGGAAGCTGAGTACATAGGAATTAATATGAATATTTTGACATAAACCATGGGATACCTTCAAACATGGTTGACCTATGATTTTTTGGAATGAAATTTTTGTCAGAAATTTTTATTTTAAATAAGTATGAAGATTGTCTGGATGTATGGGGGGATGAAGTTTGTGGCTATAGGACTTGATTTTTAAAAAAATACCTATTATTCATTATCACTCATGGTGGATCATGTGTTGTGGTGCTCTAAATATATAGATTTATAATTATGTGGGGAATTTTATTGGATTTTTGGGCCACCTAGATATCAGATATCTCTTTCTCACATTCTAGTAAGATTCCATCCTTCTTCAATGCCATCCTCAACTAGAAACAAAAAAAGGTGTATAGGATTATTTCAATCTATAATGGGATTTAAATGATTTTTTTACCAAATCATTATACAGACACTTATTAGTGAAGGTTTATCAATGTTATCTACATGAAAAGTTTTTCCACAAATCATAGGGAAGTAAAATATGATCCAATGATATCTCTATTAAGAAAAATTTCTTTGTTCGGTACATCCAAAAACATGATCTTCTTACTGGTGAAGGGTTAAGAAGAAAAATGGTCTCTATTTCTTCCAAGTGAAACTTCTTACATCGAACTATGAAAAATATTACCACTCTATTTTTTTAAGTAGAATGGGAATACTCATTTTGGATTTTCATAGGTGTTTTCAATGGTCTGTATGTGAAGGGGTTTTTTTTGAAAATATCATTATCTGATTTTGGTTCCATGACACCGAGGATAATATTCAAGAGCAGAAGGAAAGGTCAATACTGACAACATCTATCTATTTAAGTATCTAAAATGCATGTAACAAATTTAGAAATGAGGGGGTTTCTAGGACATGACTGGAAGTGATGGTTTGGGTTGCTCATTGTTGGTTGAGCTAGTTTTAGACCTTAGACAATGAGATCTTGCTCCTTCAATATTGGATACTCATTAAAGTAATGTTTTTTTTCTATATTTTAGAGACCATCTCCCCAAGGTTGATGGGTGTGATGGATCCATCCTGATAGTTCTCTCAAGTTAAATGTTATTGGATCCCATGTTAATGGATAGATGAGGGGAGGGGATGTTGTTTATAACCAATCCAATTTAGTTATATTTTAATTTAAAATTTATTATTGGATCGGGGGACAACATCAAAGAATAATGTACTACCATGTTCAAGGTCCTCAGGTAGTCACTCTCTCATGGAATTTTAGTTTACAAGGTTGAAACTAACTCTGTATTATCTACAAGTACATCAGGGAGGATATAAAAATTCCTTGGACAATAATTTATCCATTATGAAGGTGTAGAAGTTTGTTTAGTAGTGGAACTGATCATTCTCCCAAATAGAGAGAGGGAAATAAGGTGGTTTAATTCTTCTCATTATCATGAAATCTAGATAACCTGTGTATCTTCATCACTAGCACAGGCTTCGTTCCCCTAGAGTGTGTTCGTCTTTTCTAGGCTGATGTATTGGGGTTTCATTATTTCATAACCCATTCAAATATTTTGTGACCATTACCCCATCTCATCAACAAAAGTTCTCAATATTGGATAGATGGTTTGATAAAATTATGTGCATTTGTTGATTCATCGAGTTGAAATATTTTTTAGGGTAATTTTGTGATTTTTTGACAAAAATAAAATTTTAAGTTATTTTTTAAATGATATTTTTTACAAATACCAAAAATTTTATGACATAAGAATGAAATAAAAACATATAAAAACATTATATAGAATAAAAATTAATTTATGGGGTAAATTAATAAATTTAAAATTAATATGTTGAAATTATAAACTTATAGTTCACTTTTGGGAACCTATGTTATATTTTGTTACAATAAAAAACAATTTAGGTAATTTTCCTTTAATTAAGTTTCTGAAATGATCAATTATGTTTTCTATTGACTTAAAATTCAAAAAAAAATATTATTATTTAATCCTAAACAATTAATTTCATGATAATTTATACTTTACAACAAATTAGTGTAAATTCAATTTTATTCTTAAAAGAACATTTTCTAAAAGCTATTTTATTATATTAAACAAGACATTATTTAATTTAATTTTTATCTCCTTTAGACATTGAATATTAAACAAAACATGGAATTACAATATTTAAATTAGTTAATTATGACTTTTTCTGTAACACCCCAATCTTACATAGTACACTTATTTTTAAATTATTCAATGGCTTGCGTTGTACGCAACCCCGAGTTCAAGCACACCACGACCCATCAAAGTAGCCATTTAAAAATCATACATGAATAGTAATAACCACATAATGAATTTTATAATAATTTTTTATAATATAGACTTAATTTTTGAATTTGTAATATCAAAATTATCTTAGGGGTAAATTATGGTAATTTTCTGAAAAGATTCAATTTCTGATGAATAGTGAAAAATACTGCATTTTAATTCAAAACTATCTCTTCATCTAATTTATTAATATTGTTAGATTGTATTTATAATTGGTTTTATTGGATTAATATTTTATCATTTAAAAAAGTTATGGTCATTTTATGTAATTTCTCATTTAAATTCTACAAAAACACATGTCAATCTTTTGATAAATATTACTTCTTGAAAACCCGCTTTTTTGTTTTGACAACGGTAATTAATTTTAAATAAATTAATGAAAAATATGTGTTTGAAATTTGGAAAATGTATTCCATATTTTGAATCATAAGTTCCAAATTTTCTAAATAGGTACATTTTATTTTCTGACATTATGAATAGTTACTTTAGTAATTATTTCATTTACCATGGTTAAAGGGTAAATATGGTAAATAAGGGTAAATATTTATATTTGAATAATATTAATATACACTAAAACATTTACTAATCCTATTTAACGAGATAGTTACTTCCAGGTGCTTCCTTGATTTGATTTTGGTACCCCGTGGAGCCACTTGGGAGTGAAAATGATATTTTGTAATAATAAATTTAAAGTATAGAAAAATATAACATAAACGTATATATTTTACAATAAAAAAATTTATATGGTGTTTTATAATTAATATCTAATACTAAAAATATTAATTATAAATATAAAATCATTTCCTATATCATTGTATTTTATTTATAATTTTTATTCATTAAAGTAATATATTTATCTATGACACAATGATGATGTAGTTAATACCTTATTTACGAATGATTCAATAAAATGTTATTATAAATATTAAAATAAATATAATATGAATATTTTTACACCATCCAAGAATTTTATATATTTTATTGAAATATTATCCTTGATTTAATGCCTTTGGTTCAAAGTAATCAGGTTGTTATGAAGTTGTAAACAAGTCATGTATGAATAGTGTCCAAAATTGACATAATTCATAACCTAAAACATAAAATAGTTTATTAAATGATATTAAATTCCTAAATATCTATGATTATTAAAAATGGAAAAACAAATTCCAAATATTTTATAAATACCTTTTTGGGGGTCGTTTGACTAGATATGGTAATTACATTACCCCTTAATAAGTTAATAACATGATATATTGGTAAGATTAAAATGGGTAAAATAAGGGTTAAACAAAAAATATAAGGATAAAAAAATATAAAAAATAATTTGATGATGGTTATTCATACCAATATCATAATAAATTTCAATTAAATGATTTTTGGACCATTTATAATCGAAATTGAATTTATAATAAATTATTATTTCTAGACTTTCCTAAAGTACCCCTCCTCCCCCTCATTAAAGGGAACCACCTCATCCCACTTATTCACACCTCTAAAGACATTTGGTTTGGAAAAAACCTTCCCAAATAATCTCATAACTTACTTATATTCATTATAGAGGCCATCCTTTTGGCAGAAAACCAGCCTAAGGATTCCATTTGTGAAAATCAAAAGGAGACACCTGAAGAAGGGGTAATTGTTTTATCTCTTCGTTCAAAGATAATTTATTTTTCTACGTCCTCTTACTAAGTTTTTACCATAATAAAATAATAAATCCAGAATATAATATATTCTTATATGTTTTAATGACTATGGTACAACCATATTCCTCTTTTACAGATCCTATGAAAAACAATATCACCATTCGTGCGTGCGTACTGCTTAACATCTCCACACCGTTGTGTAAACTATTTTTCATCTATACTTCATTTAGATGCGTATAATGATGAGTAATAATTAATTAAATAATAAAAATAACATTATGTTATTTCATTACAATGAATAATAAATCCAATTACATACCATTAAACCATTAAGGAAATTATATCGTCGTTCGTGCCTACGTACTGCTTACCGTCTCCACGAAGCGGTGAGACTCATCTTCCACATTCACCATAAAAGAATCATTATAAAGATATATATTATGAATAGTTATGAAATATATGAAATAATAATACTACTGTAATAATATATATATATATAAATATATATATATATATCTGTGAGTTTATGTTATTCACTTCCATTCATACGACGAGAAAACAGAAACAACGTTCATGCGTATGTACGACCTACCATATCAATAAACTATGTATTACTATATTTTAATTGAATATATATGATATATAAATCATATTATACATTTCATTATGTAATTAAATCGTGATCAAAGTCATATGATCAAGAATAACAAGTCAAAACACGTTCGATAAATAAAAATATTATTACCTAAAATGTTGCATTTACTTGGAATTGTTAATAAATGGGTAATATAAAAACATAAAATAATAAAATATGATATCATAAATATTATTATGATTATAATATAAGTTAATAATACCATCATATATTATTTTTAGACAAATACAGAGAATATTAGACTTAAGGTAAGGGATTTCATCTCAATTTCATTTCATTGAAGCATATAGTAATGTTATGCACCTATTTACATTTATATGGTGTATATTCTACTTTTTGAATTTTTATATCATAAATATAATTAATTTAATGATATTATATTATTTCCTTCATGGTAATTATTGATAAGTCCATATTTCTCCATTAATATGGTTATATGATAATGCATATTATTTATTTCAATTATTCAACCTGAAAAATACTTTGGACTGGAAATGATTGGTGGAGTCTGGACTTTATATTTACCCTTGATGAATAGATTGGTTATCAAGAGAAGAATAATTTGGAAAAATGGGTTTCTATACTTAAATTTAAACCATATTGTGAAAGGTATTAATGGTAAAAGTTTTTCATGTGCCTGAGACATAACATCTGTGAATAAATAATTTCCCTCATTTAATTTCATTTATTATTTATCGATGAGATTTTGTGTCGACATACATATGGAAACAAATTATTATTATTTTATTGATTTATGGAATATGTTTCAGTTTCATAATTTCCATATTATTTTTGCCCTATCTAGTTTGGTAAATGAAAAGTGTTCTCAAATAGTTATCTTTTTATATAGATTGATTATTACTTCCATTGTACATACCATTACTAAGCATTTGAGCTCAACTTTATTATGTTTCTATCCCCAAGTTATGAAGAAGAGTAATTTGATTAATATTTCAAGGATACAATTTATTTCAATTATTATGTTTTATGTCTTATTTTTTTTCCCAATTTACTCTGGGTATCATGTATGTAATTTGGATTTCCAAGACTGCTAAAATATATGGTTATTTTGGATTTGTTTCCTTGTAATAATTCCAATGAAAAGTAATAATGCAGCGACTTCAGGATATCTGAGGTCGGGGAATTAGATTTGGTATCAAAGAATGTGTAGCAACAACCTTGGAAACAAGATTCATAGAACATAGATTTGGGAACATACCCTAAGTAAGACTTTCAGGATAAACTTATGATAATTCACCCAAATGATGCATAAAAATTTAATTTATTAGGAGTGTTTTACCATATTTGAAAATACTAATTTTATGAACTAATCTGACATGTGTCATTATATAGAAATGAAACCTGGAAGGACAAATAGTATCAATACTCAAGGAAATTACATGGGTTTCTCTGTAGAGGAAACTAATAAAGCAAGTATTGAAATAGAGAAAATTATGGAGATATTAAGGAAACATAATCAGGTTATGAAAAATAACATTACCCAAATGGGAAAACCCTTTTTGTAGAGGGAATATATTATAATATATCCCTTTATGAAACAATATCCAACATCATTTAGTGGGACTACTTATCCATTTGTATCTGAGTAGGGGATTAAGTCTTTGGAAAAGATATTTATGGCCTTAGGATGCAGTGAAATAGAAAACGTTTGTTTTTTATTTTATTGTATCAAACGTGATGCTGATCAATGGTGAACATTGAACAAAAATACTAGAGATGAATAAGAAATAGAACTTATGGAATGGATAAATTTTAAGGAGACATTATTCAACAAATAATTTCCTTATGATCAACAAATTGAGATGAAGAGGAAGATCTTTAGCTTAAAAAAGGAATAATAGAGTTTATTAGATTATGAATCTACCTTTACAAGGATATCTAGGTGTTCTACGAATTATATATGCAACACATAGTGCAAGACCAATCACTTCTTTCAATATTTTAATCCAAATCTCTAAAGGGCACTGGTTTCATAGATTTTTTCATCATATGATGAAATAGTATTATATGCTGTCAAGATAAAGAAGAAATTTTCTAGGATCAATATATTAAAAGGAAAACAAGACATGAAGTGGCCATACGAGAACCACAAAAAAGGTAATGCATCAAATAATAAGAATTTTGAACAATTTTCACCTTGTGTAAATTGTGGAAAAAATCACTATGGGAAATTTTTTGAGGGATTGGGAGTTTTTTATAAGTGTGAGGATAAGGGATATCATGCTCATGAGTGCAAAGGGAATAAAGAAATCAATTACGTCAAGTTCTACAATTGTAATGTTATGGGACATTATTAAAATTAATTCCCCAAATGTCTAGGGAATCTACCAAAAAAGAGGCTAAGGGGTGATAGACAAGCTTTTTTGATCACAACTATTGAGGTTGAAGTTCCTAATGATGTGGTGGTAGGTAATTTAATTATTTCTTCAAATTTAGATACAGGTTTATTTGATTATGGATCATCGCATTCCTTTATTTCTTCCTATTTTTAATTAAAAATTAAATATTTATAATTCACCATGAAAATGGAATTTTAGTTAGAACTCCTTTTGTGAACCTTATCACAACAATGATATGTAAATAAATTCTTATTTTGACATATAAACGTTCTCTAATTGCTAATTTTTTTGTCACACCTATGGTTGATTTCAATATAATCCTCTATATGGATTGGATTTCAATATATGATGTGAAAATATATTGCAAGAAGTAGGAAGTTATGATTTGTAAGGAATATATAGAATTCTTTATCTTTAGAGTAGAAACTTCACTACAAGATTCTTTTCAAAATCCACACCCAGAAGATTTACTGAATTCAATTATTGAGAAGGAAGATAAAACAAAAAATATTGATGAAGTAGGTAATCCTCAAATGGATGGTGTACCTATTGTGAAGCAATACATTGATATTTTTACTAAATATTTACTTGGGCACCCCCCAGAGTGTGAAGTTGAGTTTTGTATTGATTTAATCCCTAATTCAATGCCAATATAAAAAACTCCCTATAGAATAGACATTGTGGAATTAGTATAGAAAACATACAACTTGAAGAGTTGGGTAAAAAAGGACTTATCCATCGTAGTGTTTCTCCATGTGGATCCCTTTTTCTCTTTGTCAAGAAAAAAAATGGATCCATGAGTCCGTGTATTGATTATATGTGAATCAATGTGTTTACAATAAATAACGTGAATCCTCTACCTCATATTGATGATTTATTTGATCAACAACTCAATTCTTTTCGAAGATTGATATTTTTTTGGATATCATTAATTATGAGTGAAGAAGGAAGACATTTCTAAGACAACTTTTTAGATGAGGTATGGTCATTACGAATTTAGAGTAATGCCTTTTGGATTGTCTAATACACCCTCTATTTTTATGGATCTCATGAATAGAGTATTCAAGGAATATATTGATTTTTTTGGTATTCATTGATGATATTCTAATATATTCTAATATATTTTAATACCATGAGTATCAATTGAAAATCATTCATGAGACTCTTAGTAGAGAAGAATTATATCTCAAATTTAGCAAGTGTGAATTGTGGCTTCAAGAAATTTATTTCGTTGCCCATATAGTCTCCAAGGATGGAATATCTATTGATCCTTTAAAGAAAAATTCAATTCAATAATGGACATAACTGAAAAGTATAACCAAGGTACATAGTTTTATTAGTTTAGTAGGTTATTATTAGTGTTTTGTCTATAATTTCACTCGATTGGCTAACCCATTAACCAAGATCACTTTAAAAAAGTTAATTTTTTTTTGAAAAAAATAGTGTGAATAATGTTTTTAATAATTTAACAAAATATTAGTAAATGATCTTATCTTGAATTTACCATATTGGAATGATGGGTTTGTTATTTATTGTGATTCATTAAAGAATGGACTTGGTTGTGTCCTTATTATAATGATAGGGTTATTACATATTCATCAAGGAAATTAAAAACCCATGCAAAAAACTATCCAACTCACGATCTTGAGTTAGCTGTAGTAATATTTGCTCTAAAGATATGGAGACACAATCTCTATAGTGAAAATGTGAGATATATAATAATCACAAGAGTTTCTAATATATTTTCTCATAAAAAGAACACAACATGAGACAAAGTAGGTGGCTTGAACTACTCAAGGATTATGATTACACATTACACTACCCCACAGGGAAGGAAAATATGGTGGCAGATGCCTTTAGCAGAAATGACCATGGAGTTCTGAACAAGATGACAGTTAAAATGGATCTTATTTTCATTTATCTAGTAAAGATGGATATGATTATTTTCAGATGGTGAAAGATCACTAATTATTTAAATGGTCAAAAAAAATCATTACTAAAAAGTATAAAAAGTACTCAGACTGAGGATGGGGAGTTTTGAAAGAAAACTAAATATGTGAATGATGAGGGAATGATTGATTTCATATTTGGAGGTGGAATTTTGAAATTTGGGTAGAGGATTTGTGTTCTCACTATACCTAAGATAAAAATGGAATTATTGGATGATTCTCAAAGATCCAATTTCTCTATAAACCCTAGTGGCACTAAGATGTATAGATATTTGAAGGATAATTTTTGGTGGGACAACATGAAGATGGTGATTGTTGATTATTTGTTGAAATGTTGGGTTTGTCAACAGATAGAGGCTAGAATAAAACACCCCAGATGATTCATGAAACCTCTTACTATACCTATGTGGAAATGGGATGATATTACAATGTACTTTTTCATGGGTCTACCAAATACTCTTAGAAGGAATAATGCGATTTGGGTTATTTTTGATCATCTTAAAATTCATTAAATTTTCTTGCTATAATAGAAGATTTTTCACTGGAATGTTTAACAAGGATATATATTAATGAATTTCTAAGACTTCATGGTTTACCCCTATCGATTGTTTCTGATTGTGATATACATTTTACATCAACATTCAAGAACAGTATTTAGAAGGACATAGATACTAAACATTTTTTGAGAGCTACAAACCACACTCAAACTGATGGAAAATCATATCAGACCATTCAAACTTTAGAAGACATGTTGAGATCCTTCTCAATTGACTTTCAATATATGTAGGATTAATATTTACCTCAAGTATAATCTTCCTTTAACAATAGCTTCTATTCAAGTATCCAGATGGCACCATATAAACTATTATATGGAAAGAGAATTCATACACCAACTTGTTGGGATAGTGTTAGTGAAAGAAAAATTTTAGGTCCAAAACCTGTTAATGAAACAATGGAGAATGTAAATATTATCCAAAACCATATCAAATCATCTCAATGTAGGAAAAAGAGATATACCGACAACTGCAAGAAGGATTTGGAATTTCACGTAATAGATCATGTTTTCTTAAAGGGGTCTCCGTGGGATGGTGTTATATGATTCGGTAAGATGGGTTAATTAAATCCCAGGTACATCAGACCATTTTAAATTCTAGATTTAATAGTAACCTTAGCCTACCATTTTGGGAATGCATCCAAATATCTAAAAACATCAAGAAGTGTTACACATATAAGTGTTATAGAAATACATTCCAGAACCAATGCATGTAATCAACTATGAAGAAATAGTACTTAAACCAGATCTATCTTATTGGGAATATCCGATCAAGATTCTTGATACTACAGAACAAGTGTTGAGAAATCAGACCACTCTTATGGTAAAATTTCTATAGATAAACCATAAAATGGAAGAGGTGACGTGGGTAACTAAAGAAGATATGATGAAAAACCACCAAAATCTTTTTATTTCATGATATTATAAATATTTTGACGACAAAATTATTTTAATGGGGAATAATGTAATACTCCAAGATTCGACGATACTCTTCTTTATAAATAATTCAATGGCTTTCATTGTACACAACCCTGAGTTCAAGAACACCACAACCCATCAAAGTATCCATTTAGAAAGCAGTTATGAATACTAATAATTTTTTTTGATATTTTATAAACATTATTTTTCAAAATAGACTTAATTTTTGAATTCAGAATATCAAAATTATCTTAGGGTGAAATTTTGGTAACTTTCTTAAAAGATTCAATTTTTGATGAATATTGAATAATACTGCATTATAATTCAAAACTACCTTTTTCATCCAATTTATTAATATTTTTATATTCCATTTTTAATTGGTTTAATTGGATTAATATTTTATAATTTAATCTAATTATGTTAATTGGAAGTAATTTCACATTTTATTTGTACATAAATGCATGTCAATATTTTGATATATATTACTTCCTAAAAACATGCTTTTCGGTTTTGAAAATGGGAATTAATTTTAAATTAATTGATGAAAATTCGGTGTTGTGAATTTGGAAAAATGGATTCCATATTTGGAATTAAAAGATCCAACTTTTTTAAATAGGTACATTTTATTTTTGGACATTATGAAATTATAACTTGAGTAATTATTTTATCTGCCATGGTTAAAGGGTAAATCTGGTAAATTTTGGTAGGAAAATAATATTATCATAATATCAAACTACACCAACAGATTCTCTAATCCTATTTTATGCGATATTCATGACCATGGGCTTCCTTTTGTCAATTTTGGGACCCCATGGAGCCACTTGGGTGTAAAAATGGGATTTTATAAGAATTAATTTAATGTATAGAAAAATATAACATAAAAATGTATATTTTACTAAAACTATTTTTAAATGGGGTTTGATAAATAATATCTTATATTATAAATATTCATTATAAATCCATAAATATTTCATACATCATGGTATTTTATTTATAATTTTTAGTCATTAAATAGTTATATTTATTAATGAGACAAAGATGATTAAGTGATTACCTTATTAATAAAGGATTAAATTAAATGATATTATAAATATTAAAATAATTATAATTTGAATATTTGGATTCCATAAACATATTTTATAGAAGCTATAGACAAATTATATTTGAGTTAATTTCTTTTTTTCCATGTAATCAGGTTGTTATAAATTTTTTAAAAAGTCATGTATGAATAGTGTCCAAAATTGACATAATTCATAACTTAAAACATAAAATAGTTTATTAAATGATATTAAATTTTTGAAAATCTATGATTTGACCAAAATTAGTAACACAAGTCCAAATATTTCATAAATAACTTTTTGTGGGTCATTTTTAATGATATGGTATTTACATTAACCATCAATGTGTAAATAACATGATATCACAGTAAGATTAAAAAGGGTAAAATAAGGGTTAAACCAAAAAGATCAGGATAAAGAATATTAAAAATTATTTCCTGAGGGTTATTTGAACCAATATCATCTTATATTAGAATTAAATTTGTTTTGGACCATTTGTAATCAAAATTGAAAATATAATAAATTAATATTTCTAGACTTTCCTAACGTCCCCCTCCTCCCTCTTATAAAAGAGCACCACCTCAACCCACTTATTCACAACTCCAAAGACCTTTGGATTAGCTGAAACCTGCCCAAATATCCTCCCAAATTCCCTCACTTCATCCTAGTGTACACCCTTTTAGAAGAAAACGATCCTAAAGAGTCCTTTTGTGCAAATCAAAATGAGACACCTGAAGAAGAGGTAATCGTTTTATCTATTCTTTCAAAGTTCATTTCCTACTTCCTATTACAGTGTTTTTACCATATTAAAATAATAAATCAAGAATCTTCAATATTATGATATGTTATTATGATTATTGTAAAACCATATTTCTCTTTTACCAATCCTATTAAAAGAAATATCACCATGCGTGCGTACATACAACTTACCATCTCCACGCCGTGGTGTAAACTATTTTTCATCTATACATCATTTAGATTGGTATAATGATGAATAAAAATGAATTATTCATAAATATAACATGATATTATTTATTTAAATATCATATTAAATCCAAATCCATACCATTATAACATTAAGGAAATGATATCGTCGCTCGTGCGTACATATGGCTTACCGTCTGCATGACGCGATGAGACTCATCTTTCACATTCACCATCCAAAAATGATTATAAAGATATAAATTATGAATAGTTATAAAATATATGACATAATAATTATAATATATTTATATATATATATATATATAAATATATACATATATGTCATTCACTTACTTCCATTCATACGATGAGAAAATGGAAACATCGTTCATGTGTACGTAGGGCCTACGGTCTCCATGAACGGTGTATTCTTATATATTATTTATATTATGAATATATATGATATATAAATCATATTATAAATTTCCTAAGTAAGTCATGATCTAATTCACAAGATCCTGAATAACAAATCAAAACACGTACGATAAACGAAGATATTATTACAAGAAATTGTGCATTAACTTGGAATTGTTAACAAACAGGTAATATAAAAACATAAAAGAACCATATAAGAAATCATAAATACTTTTATGATTCTAATATAAGTTAATAATTCCATAAAATTATAGTTCTATACAAATAAATAGAGTATCAGATATAAGGTAAGGGATTCAGTCTCAATTTCATTTCATTAAGGCATATTGTAATGTTATGCACCTAGTTCCTTTTATATGGTGTATATTCTACGTTTTGAATTGTTATATCATGAATATAATTAATTTAATTATGTAATATCATTTATTTAATGGTAATTACGGATAGATCTATATTTCTCCATCCATATGGTTATTTTATAAGGCATATTATTTATTTTTATTATTCGATAAGAGAAATACTTTGGACTGGCTATGACAGGTGGAGGCCAGACTTTATAGAGCTCCTCGATGCGTCGATAGGTTCTCATGAGATGAATAAGTTGGCCAAATGGGTTTCAACCCTTAATTTCAAACTCTCTTGTGAAAGGTCTTGACAGTAATAGGTTTTAAGTTACATGAGACAAGACATCCTTAAATAAAGTATTTTCCTCATTTTATTCTAGTTATTATTTATGCATGAGATTTTGCGTCGATATATCTATGGAAATAGTTCCTTCTATATTTATTGATTTATAGAATATGTTTCAGTTTCTTTATTTCTGTATTATTTTTGCCTTATCTAGTTTTTAAAATGGAAAGTGTTCTCAAATATTTATCTTTCCATATAGATAGATTATTTCTTGCACTGTATGTATCCTTGCTGAGCATTTAATCTAACACTTATTATGTTTCTCTCACCAAGTTATTAAAAGAGAACTTTGATTAAGCTTTCATGGATTTAGTTTATTTCAATTATTGTGTTTTATGTCTTATTTTGTTTTCCCAATGTACAATGGTTATCATGTTTGTAATATGGATTTCCAAGATTGCTAAACTATATAGTACTTCATGATTTGTTTCCCTATAATAATTCCAATGAAATGTAATAATGTACCAGATTCAGGCTATCTATGGTTGAGGTATTATAATTGGTATCAAAGAAATTTTATCAACAAAATTGGAAACTAGATTTAGAGAACATAGATTTGGGAATATACCAAAAGATACACTTTTAGGATACACATATTATAATTCACCCAAATGATGCATAAATTTTCAATTTATGTTGAGCGTTTTACAATATTTGAAAATCAAATTTTTATGAGCTAATATGATGTCTGCCATTATATAGAACTGGAACCTAGATGGATGAATGATATCAATACTTTAAGAAATTGAAGGGTTTTCCCTGCAAAGGAAACCAATACATCTGGTATTTGAATAGAGAAAATTATGGCTATATTAGAGAAACTTAATCTGGTTATGAAAAATATCCTTTCCTGAATGGAACAACCCTTTCCATAAATGTAATCTACTATGATGGATCTCTTTATATGAAAAATTCCCCCTATCATTTAGTGGGACGACTAATCCAATTGTAGCTAAGAAGTGAATTAAGTCTCTAGAAAAGTTATTTATGGCCTTGGAATGCAGTGAAATAGAAAAGGTTACTTTTACAGTCTAATGTCTCAATGGTGATGCCAATAAATGATAAAAATTGATCAAAAATACTAGAGATGAATAAATAGAACTTATGTATTGAATAACTTTTAAGGATACATTATTCGACAAATAATTTCCTCTTGATCAAAATATTGTGAGGAAGAGGTAGTTCCTTAGAATAATGAAAAAGGAAGAAGAGAGTATTGCATATTATGTATCTACCTTTATATGGTAATCCATGTTTTATATGGATTATATACGAAATACATAGTGAAAGATCGATCACATCATTAAAGGTCTTAATCAAAGTCTCTGAATGGCACTGGTTTCACAGAATTTTTCATCATTTGATGAAATAGTTTTAGGTGCTATCAAGACAGAGAAGGAATTTTCTAGGATCAATATATTCAAAGGAAAACAAGACAAGAAGAGGCCATTTGAGAACCATGAAAAAGGGAATGCATCAAAGAATAAGAATAAGTTTGTATTATTTTCCCCCTATGAAAACTGTGGGAAAATAACCCATGGAAATGTTTGAAGGGATTGGAAGTTTGTTATAAGTGCGGAGATAAGGGACACCAGGCTCATGAAGGAAAAGGGAAGAAAAAATCCATGATTTCCCATGATAAAATTGTTAAGAGATGATACAATATTCAAATTAATTCTAAAAATTTAATGGGAATCTATAATAGAAGAGGTTGAGGGGAGATGGCCAAGAATTTGCAAACACAACTACCAAGGTTGAAGTTCCTAATAATGTGGTGTAGTTAATTTTATTATTTCCTCAAATTTATCTAAATATTTTTTTGAGTCTAGATCATGGAATTACTTTATATATTCCTAGATTTAATTAAAAAATATATATTTCCAATTCACTATGAAAAGGTAATATTGAGTTATAACACCTAGTGGGAACCTTATTGAAACAAATATATGTTTAACAGTTCTTATTTTGGCATATAAATGTGATGTAATTGCTAATTTTGTTATCATAACTATGGTTGATTTCAATATAATCCTTGGTATGTATTGGATTTCAAAATATGATGTGAAAATCTATTGAAAGGATAAATATGTTACTATTTGTGAGGAAGATGTAGAATCCGTTATCTTTATAGTAGAAACATCATTAATCAATTCTTATCAAAATCCACCCCAGTAGAGTTACTGAATGAGGTTATTGAGAAGGAAGAGAAAACAACTTCAAGGGATGAAGGAGGTAATCATAAAATTGAGTATGTAACTATTTTAAAGGAATGAATTAGTGTTTTTCATAAATATTTACCTGGGAACCCCCAGAATGTGATGTTGAGTTTTGTATTGATTTAATCCCTGATTGACGAAAAAAATAAAATAAAAATCCCTATAGAATGACCACTTTGGAATCAATTGAACTAAAAAACCAACATGAAGAGTTGGGTCAAAAGGGATTTATCCACCCTAGAGTTTCTCCATGGGGATCTCTTAATATCTTTTTCAAGAAGAAAGATGGATCCATGGGTCTTTGTGTTGATTATAGGGAAATCAATGTGATTAAAATAAAGAACAAGTATCATCTACCTCGTATCAATGATTTATTTGATCAACTTCAAGGAGATCAATTATTTTTGAACATTGATCTTCATTCTAGATATCATCAAATATTGGTGAATAAGGAAGAAATTCTAAAGATAAATTTTCAGATGAGGTATGGTCATTAAAATTTTATAGTAATGCCTATTGGATTGGCTAATTCACCCTCAATTTTTTTGGATCTCATGAATAGAGTATTCAATGAATATATTGATGATTTTAAGGTGGTATTCATTAATATTATTCTGATATATTCTAAAAAAATAGAACACCATGAATACCACTTGTGAATAATTCTTGAGACTCTCAGGAGAGAATAATTATATGATAAATTTGGCAAGTGTAAATTCTGGATTCAAGAAATTTCTTTCCGTGGCCATTTAGTCTCTAAGGATGGAATCTATTTTGATTTTTCAGATAAAAAGGAAATTCAAGAATGGCCAGAACCAACATGTATAACTGAGTTATGCAATTTTATTGGTTAATTAGGTTACTACCAACATTTCGTCCAGAATTTCACCAGATTGGCTAACCAATTAACAAATATCACTCGAAAAGGGGTTAGATTATTTTGGACAAAAGAGTGTGAATAATTTTATGATTAATTGAAGATAATATAATTCAATGATCCAATCTTGACTTTACCATATGGGAATGATGGGTCTGTTTTTTTATAGTTATTAATCAAGGAAAGTACTTGGTTGTGTCCTTGTGCAGAATGATAGGGTTATTGCATATGCATTAAGGCAATTAAAACCAGATTACCAAAACTATCCAAATTCTAATATTGAGTTAGCTATAGTAATATTTTCTTTGAATATATGGAGACACTATATCCATGGTAACAAATGTAAGGTATATACTGATCAGAAGAGTTTGAAATATATTTTCTCACAGAATAAACTCAACATAAGACAAAAGAGGTGGCTTGAGATACTCAAGGATTATGATTTCATAATACACTACCACCCACAGAAAGAAAAATAAGGTGGAATATGCCTTGAGTAGAAATGACCACAGAGTTCTGAATAGGATTAGAGTTGAAAGGGATCCTATGTTAATGGATCGAGTAAAGAGAGATATTGGGATTACCATATATGGTGAAACATCAGTACTTTTTAAATGTTTTCCAGACCATATTTACTGGAACAGATAAAAAGTTCTCAGACTGATTATGAGGAGTTTCAAAAAAAAAAATTAATCTGTGAATGATGGGACACTAATTTATTTCATATTTTATGATTACATTAAGAAATTTTGGAAGAGTCTTTGTGTTCCCAGTATACCTGAGCTAAAAATAGAATTATTGGATGATTCCCATAGCTCTAATTTATCTATACAACCTCCTGGTAGTAAGATCTATATAGATTTAAAGAAAAATATTTGGTGGGACAAAATGAAGAGGGATATTGATAATTATGTGTTGAAATGTTTGGTTTTTAAATAGGTTAAGGGTAGAAGACATCATACTGTAGGATTCATGAAACATCTTCCTATAAGTATGTGTAAGTGGTATGATATTACGATGGTCTTCTTTATGGGGACACCAAAGTCTCCCTAAAGTAATGATGTGATATGGGTTATTTTTTATTGTCTTAACAAGTCGACACATTTTTTTCTATAAAAGACGATTTACCACTAGAAAAATAATAAAGGATATATATTAATTGTGTTTTAAGACATTATTGTGTACCCCTATTTATTTTTTCTGATCGGGATCCCAATTTTACATCAAGATTTTGGAAAAGTCTTCAGAAGGCCCTAGATACTGAACTTCATTTGAGCACTGCATACCACCCTCAAACTAATAGACAATCTAAATGGACAATTAAAACTTTAGAATATAAGTTGAGATCTTGCTCACTTGAATTTCATTGCATATGGGATCAGAATTTAACTCTAGTATAATTTTACTATAAGAATAGCTGCCATTGAAGTATCCAGATGGCACCATATGAATCATTATATGGAAAGAGATGTCATACACCAACGTGTTGGGAAGATGTTGGTGAAATAATAATTGTAGGTATAGAACTTGTTGAAGATACAATGTTGGAAGGTAAAGATTATCCAAACCCATATCAAAACAACTCAATTTAGGAAAAAGATCTATGTCAACAACTGAAGGAAGGATTTGTAATTTCATGTAGGATATCATGTTTTCTTGAAGATATCTCCATAGAATGGTGTTATATGATTCCTTAAGAAGGGTAAATTAACTCCCAGGTACATCAGACCTTATTATATTCTAGAATGAAAAAGACCCATAGCCTAACATTTGGAAATTCCTCCAAGTCTCTCGAAAGTTCATGATGTGTTCCACATATCACTATTAAGGAAATAAATGCTAGACCCAACGCATGTACTCACCCTTGAAGAAATAGAACTGGGACCCGATCTTTCTTATTATGAAGAGACTATCATGATTCTTGATACTAGAGAACTAGTTTTTAGAAATCAGACAAATCATATGGTAAAAGTTCTTTGGAGAAACCACAAAAATGGAAGAGGCAACGTGGGAACTTGAAGAACATATGAGGAAGAACCACCAAAATAATTTAATTTCATGCTATTTTAAAAATTTCGTGGATGGAATTATTTTATGTGGGGAATAATGTAAATCCCTAAGCTTATATGGTATTCTTAATTTTAAATAATTCAATGGCTTGTGTTGTACGCAACCCCGCGTTCAAGCACACCACGACCCATCAAGGTAGCCATTTAGAAAGCATTAATGAATAATAATAACCAACTTTTGAAATTTTATAAACTTTATTTTTCAAAATAAACTTCATTTTTTAATTATTAATATCAAAATTATCTTAGGGTGGAATTTTGGTAATTTTCTGAAAGGATTCAATTTTTGATGAATAGTGAAAATACTTCATTTTATTTCAAAACATCGTTTCCCTCTAATTTACTAATAATTTTATATTGTCTTTTTAGTTGGTGTAATTTTATTTATAATTTATCATTTAATCCAATAATATTCTTTGTAATTAATTTCACATTTAAATTGTACATAAACACTTGTCAATATTTTGATAAATATTACTTCTTAAAACCAACTTTTGAGTTTTTACAAGAAGAAATAATTTAAAATTAATTAATACAACTTATGTATGATGAATTTGGAAAAATGGATTCCATATTTTGATTCATATGGTCCAAATTGTGTAAATATGTACATTTTATTTGTTATACATTATGAATAGTAACTTCAGTAAATATTTTATTTACCATGGTTAAAGGGTTAATATGATAAATAAGGGTAAACAATAATATTATAATATAATTTAAAAACCCTAGAACATGACAAAATCTTATTGGATGAGATATGTTCGACCATGGGTTTCCGTGTGCCGATTTTGGGACCTCATGGGGCCATTTGGGTTTGAAAATGACATTTTATAAGAATTAATTTAAAGTATAGAAAAATATAACATAAACACGTATCTTTTACCTAAACAATTTTTTAAATCAGATTTTATAATTAATATCTTAGAAATTGAATATTAATTATAAATTTAAATATATTTATTACATCTTGGTATTTTATTTATATTTTTTAAACCTTAAATAAATATATTTTTTTATAACCCAGTAATGATGCATATATTACCTTACTAATGAAAGGTTCAATTAAGTGTTATTATAAATATGAAAATAAATATAATTTTAATATTTTGATGCCATAAAAGAATTATATAGATGATATTGACATTTTCTCTTTTAGTTAATTCCTTTGGTTTGAAGAAATAATGTTGTTAAGAATTTGTAAAAAATTCATGCATGAATAGTTTCCAAAATTAACAATATTCCAAACATAAAACAAGAAATAGTTTACTAAATTATATTAAATTACTAAAAATAAATGATTCATACAGATGGATAATAAAATTCTAAATATGTCATAAATTAATTTTTTTGGGTCTTTTGACATGATATGGTAATTAAATTTACCCACAATGGGTAAATAACAAGATATCACAGTAAGATTAGAAATCGTAAAATAATGGTTAAACAAAAACGATAATGATACAAATTATTAAGAATTATTGGATGATGGGTAATAAAAACAATATTATATTATATTTTAATTAAATGAGTTTTGGACCATTTTTAATCTAAATTGATTTTATAATAAATTAATATTTCTTGAATTTCCAAAAGGGCCCCTCCCCCCTCTTATAAAAGAAAACCACCTATACCCAATTATTCACAACTCCAAAGACCTTTGGCTCAGCCAAACCCTACCCAAATCACCTCCCAACTTTCCTCACTTACTCTTAGAGGCTACCCTTTGGTAATAAAACCATCGTAAAGAGTCCATTTGTGCAAATCAAAAGGAGACACCAGAAGAAGAGGTAATCTTTTTATCCCTTCTTTCAATGGTCATTTCTTCTTCAACTTACTCTTACTAAGTTGTTACTATAATAAAATAATAAATCAAGAAACTAATATATGTTGATATTTTTTTAGGATTATGGTACATCTATATTCCCCTTTTACCCATCCTATGAAAAACAATATCACCATGCGTGCGTACATACAACTTACCATCTTCACGCTGTGGTGTATACTATTTTTCATATGTACTTCATTTAGATGTGTATAATGATGAGTAAAAATGAATTAAACAATAATTATAATAAAATATAATTTCTTTAAAATCAATATTCAATCCAAATCCATACCATTAAACCATTAACTATATAATATCGTAGCTCGTGCGTACGTATGACTTACTATCTCCACGACGCGATGAGAATCATCTTCCACGTTCACCATCCAGGAATGATTATAAAGATATATATTGTATGAATAGTTATGAAATATATGAAATAATAATTCTAATAGAATAATACACACACACACACACACATATATGTCATTAACTTACTTCCGTTCATATGATGAGAAAACAAAAACAATATTCATCCATACGTACGACCTACCGTCTCCATGAACTGTGTATTCCTATATGTTATTTATATTATGAATATATATTATATATAAATCATATTATACATTTTGGAAGTAATTTAATTATCATCTAAGTCATATGATCAAGAATAAAAATTCAAAACTCATATGATAAAATAAGTGATTATTACCCGAAATGTTCCATTAACATGAAATTGTTAATAAATGGGAAATATAAAAACAAAAAAGAATCATATATGATATCATAATTATTAAAAAAATTAATATATGTTAATAATACAATCATACATGAGTTTTAGACAAATACAATGAGTATCAAAGTTAAGGTAAGGGATTTCGTCTCAATTTCATTTCATTGAGGGAAATTGTAATGTTATGCACCTAGTTACTTTTATATGTTTTATATTATACTTTTTGACTTGTTATATCATGAATATATTTAATTTAATTTAATTATATTATTTAATTCATTTTATTTATTGATTTATCCATATTTATCCATCAATATGGTTATTTGATAAGGAATATTATTTATTTTGATTATTCAAAATGAGAAATACTTTAGACACGCAATGAAGAGTGGATCCTAAACATTGCTTTTCACCTTGATGCATCAATAGTTTCTCATGAGATGAATAATATGAAAAAATGGGTTTCTACCCTTAATTTAAAACCATATTCTAAAAGATATTGATGATAATGGGTTTTCAGGTTCTTAATAAATGACATCCTAAAATAAAGTATTTCCCCCATTTAATTTCATTTATTATTTATCCATGAGATTTTTCATCAACATATCTATAGAAATAGATCATTCATAGTTTATTGATTTATTGAAAATGTTTTAGTTTCTTAATTGCCATATTATATGTGCCTTATATAGTTCTGTTAATGGGAAGTGTTCTCAAATATTTATCTTTCCATTAGAATTGATTATTTATTCCATTTTTCAAACCCTTACTAAGAATTTTACTTCACCCTTATTAAGTTTCTCTCCCTAGGGTATGAATAAAAGGACATTGAATTAGCTTTCAGGGATGCAGTTTATTTCTATAATTGTGTTTCCTATCTTATTTTGTGTTCCCAATGTACTATGGGTATCATATATGTAATCAAGATTTCCATGACTTATAAACTATACAATCATTTTTGATTTGTTTCCATGTAATAATTCCAATGAAATTTAATAATACATCAGCTTCAGGTTATCTATGGTCGGGGCATTACAGTTTCATTTTTATTTATAAAAATTTGCTTACCATTTTAAAATTTATTCACTATGGTTGAGGTTTAAATGGTTAAGAATGGGGTAAATTGAAAGATAAGGTCATAAATATCATAAAAAATATCTCTAACTGATTGTATGAGAATTTTTTCAACTTAGCCAATATTATAATTTAAATTTGGCCAATCTTGATACACACTCAAGGAATATTACTTCTCTTTTTTTACATTAAGATACATATATTTAAAAAAATCCCACCCCTATCATTTATAAAAGGATTCTTCATCTTCACACCACAACCCAAATTATTTATTTTTATTCAAATTACATTTATTAATATAATCTATACCTCTAAATCATATCTTTTGGTTTGAAACCTCATTTATTGATTATATGTCTTAAATCTCTCATTTCTAAGAGGCCCTTCAAGAAGAGATTCAAGATCTCAACATAAGTGACATCTTCTTGTTTATTTTTATAATATATCCTATTCATAATTTATCTTTAATTTTATTTATAACCTTAAAAAATTATTTGGAAACCATTATTCCTTGGTTAATGTTATATTATCATTATAAAAAACGTGTTCTTACTCATTTGACCATTATAACGTGTTCCTATTTTGGTCTGATTTATTGAATACATAAACATTATTGTAATGTTTATCATGAATTAATGATAAATAATTATACTATTAATAATTTATAATAGTGATAAATTTATGATTTTTTTCATAATTTTGGAATGCTAATATTAAAATATATTTACCAATAAGTTAAAGTACCAATAAATTCATCAATCAGACAAGAAGGTAATTTTTCATCATTCGATGTGAACTATCAAAAAAATTTCCATGAAATGGATATTGAAATATATACAAATATAAAAAAAGTTAATTAACTTATAATTAACATTATGGAGGTTAAGATTCAATGAAAATGACCAAGGAAAAACTACTATAATATATAATTTAATGGAAATATTAATACTTACAGATGAATGATAATTTTAACAAGAATCAATTAGAACATGGGAAATATGTAATTATAAATGGAAGATATATATTAAGATAAATGTTAATAAGGTTATCATTAATATTTATAATAAAACTAAATTTAATATATAGGTAACTTAGAGAACATCCAACTAAGAGGAAGTTCTAGGTAATGGGTTTTTATCTCAATTTCACTTCATTGATACATATTTCATATTAAAGATTTTTTTACGTTAATATGGAGTATATAACCCCTATTATACATATTATATCATGAAACATTATAAAATCATTATATTTTATGCACCATCTCAAGTTATTTTTTTAATGGTGGTTTTGATTTTATAATACGTAAGAGGTTTTATTTTTAATCATTACAAAATAAATTTGAAGAATTTTACCAAATTATTTTTCCTCCATGTCTATATAAATTATACTATTTAAAGAAGGCTCTAATAAATAATTTTTTGATTTCTTAAGGTCATTTTCAAATATCTTTGACATTTTTTGACAGAATTAAAAATGATTCTTTTTAATGTTTTTTGAATGGAACACTTTTTGGATTTTATTGTTAAGGTGTAAAAAATGTTTTTATAATGTTTAAAGATTGATATATTTTTTTAACTATTATAAATTCTATTAATTATAAAACACCCTTTCATTCTAACCATATTTTTCAAGAAAAATACAATAATAATTATTCAATGAATTTTTTATTTTTTTTGAAAGTAACCAAAAGAAAAGTATACCATTCAAATTTCTCAAAGCACATATAAAATTATTTTATTTATGAATTATATATATAATATTTATTGATTTGTATTATTTACTAAGGATATTTTCTAATGAAAATAGCCACATTCATTTTATGGATGGCGTATGATTTTGTTTTAAGAAAATTTTAAAGAGATATGTATCTTTTCAATCAGTTAATTAATTAAAGATGTAATGATGAATTAAATTACCTTATTATGGAATAAAAAAGTATCGGGATTCATTTTTGATGAGTGAGGTACAATATAGACCACCAATTCATTGGTTATATATTTATATCTTATGAGAAAATGAAATTTCATGTACAATATTTTATTTATTCACAACTTAATGAGTACGTATGATTTGGTTTTCTCATGACCTTATGATTACTAATCCCATTAAGTTTTCCTCATTTTCATATTACTCCTTGTTATAATATCATTTTACCTTGAATTATGATTATTGTCACATTCTTCCAAGAAATGGTATATGTTTTATGGTTCTATGATGGCCCTTTTATGAACCTATGATCCCATTCCATGATCGATGAAATTTTATCATTACCTATGATTGTATCTTAGGATTTTTTATACTTTTTACTAAGATAATTATCACAGGATTCATGTTCACTCACATGGCTATGACATACCCATTTATAACTTATTGATATTCTTTTTCACAACTAAGAAGTCAATATCACTCTAAATTTTTGTTTCCACTTCCCTAGTAAATTATATATAAGACTATATGTAGAATATGTTTTATTTATAGGAGTTTATAAGAGATGTTAAATAAATATATTTAATAATATATTTATATATATAATCTTAAAATACATTAATCCTTTTGGTTTTGTGATTAAGAGATTATTTGTGAGATATAATGATTAACAAGTTAAAAGGATGTAAAATATATGAGTCATTAACTTGGGTTTCCTGGGTTATTATCTGAGTAGGGTTTATTTTTTTTATTATTAGGTTAAAAATTATAATGTTACATAACATAAAGTAAAAATTTTTGAACCAGTATTATTATAGTCTAGGAGTAAGTTTTTCCAGAGTAGGGAATTCATTCTAAGTACTATTCAAATTTATAGAGTTATGTTATCTGATTCTATTAATGTATTATTGAATAATTATCATGTTAAACTCTATTGGTTTTAGTAAATGGTTGGAATTTAGAGAATTTTTTTTAGAAATGGGTTCAAAGGATGATGTGATTATTTTCCCCCTATGTAACCAAATGGGATGGGTTTTGGAGAAAATCCCTTGTGGAAATTCTCACTGAACAATCTCAAGTAAGGAACTATATTATAAAACATGTTAGCATCAGGATAACACCACGATAGGATCAACATGATATAGATTACTTCATGCAAAAATGTCCGAATTCCATTTTTTGGTCTTCCAACACACCAATTTTGTAGAAATGGATTTATTTAATAAAGATGATATTTTTCATTCTCCAGTGCTCAGAACAAGAGAAAAAATATGCTTATTGGATGACGAGGCTAACGAATGGTGGAAGCCACTAATAATAAAATTAAAAAGGATAATGATGACTATAGGGAAAAAGAGTTTTTCATAAAAATATGATTCAAAAAATATTTTCTCCAAACTATTCACATGAAAATTGACTGAGAATATTTAGGGAAAAAATAATAGTAGAAATTCATTGGATCCTTTTAAGTACACTTCATGAGACTCATAAAAAAAACCTCTAGATTTATTACTGACTCTGAAAGAAACTATGCATAATTATTTAGTTACATAAAATAGGTACATTAAATATAATTACCTATAAGAGGCATTGATAGTAATGAGGAAATACTTCGATGTAAAATTTTGATAAATATTGAAACTTGAGACTCTCATTATTCCCATGAATTTGGATAAAAAATAAATGGAAATAGAGTTTCAAGGAAACTTGAATGAAAAATAATATGGATGTAATTAATTTTAACCCTGTACATGAAATGTTTTCGTAGGAATCACAAAAAAAATCCATTAAAGGATCTAGAAAATGCTTTACATGTGGTAAATGCAGACACCGAGCACACTACTGGTGAAAAAATTGAAAGTGAAAATTAAAGAAATAGATGAGAAGAAAGCACAGACTAATGAACCCGAAATAGTTATATTATTAGAATGAAATTATTTTAGTAATAATTAAAATAAATTTCACAATAAAGGAGATAATGAGGATAATAGGTAGAAAACGATCCTAAACGAATTGAATAATAAAGAGACAGCAGAGTCACTACTGATGAAGTGGATTATGACAATGGATTAGTGAAAGGTGCCAAAACATTATATTCAAAAAATTTGAATATATTATTTGATTCCTATTTTACTCATTATTTTATATCATATCCGTTTCTAATAATGTTGATTCACTACCTTAAACATAGGATATTTCATTTTTTAAGAAAACACCCGGGGGTGTGATTATTTTCTCCATTGTGTACAAGTCTTCTCCAATGATGGATTATGGGATTATAATTCTTATAAATATATTTATTCTTCCCCAGGTAGAGTTTTACGTGATATTGGGCATGGATTTGATCTTCCTATATTGATCTCATATCAATTTTTAGGATTAGGAAGTCTCATTTTTTACCCTGAATCATTCCATTATCAAATATCGAAGTAAAGATGATTATGAACACCTATTAGAAGTATATAGTATAATATGGTCCATGATACAAAATAATGAGGGGCACTAGGATCAATTTTTTTTAAAGAACTCAACATTGGAGAGATTATTATTATACAATAGTGTATAAATTTATTCCCCAATAAACTAAATGATTTACCCTAAGAATGTGAGGTTGAGTTTTTAATTGAGATTATAATAAGTTCTACGCCTATATCGAAGAGTCCATATCAAATGGAACCCATATAATTAGAATAGGTTAATAAGAAACATAATCATAAAATGGATAAGGATTTTATAGGTAACCGATTGATCTTACTGACCACTAATACGACAGTCAGACCGGTGATTCACATTGTCTCAAGCATGCCTCCCCATTTTCTCATGGATTCCGACTAGGAGTAAGGTTGTATGGGGGTGACATTTTGGAGAGTATACACTCATGAACAGAGTAACACATCGGTATATCAAATACTAAATAACGTACAATGGTATAACCAATAATAAATGATTGAAAGAGTAGAAAAATAATAATAAAAAAAGAATAAAATAATGGCCAATGACAATATATAGTAGATGCATGCATGTCTAGGTGATGATACATAATATAAATCATTAGACCTACACCATGATATATGATATAGGGAAGTATATAAATTAAGAAATGAATTAAAATCCTCATGGGAAATATCCATGAGCATCATGATATCTAGCTCTGTCCTTTTCTCCAAACTCCCAGGTAAAAGCATACAATAATAATAAAATGTCCATGGTCTTATGAACATAAGGTCCACTCGAGTACCCCATTGCTATAGAAACCTGAGTAGGGTGTGAGATATAAATCCCAATAGGTTACCAACAATGGTTTCTATAATAAAATCCAGTCTATGAATATAAGTAATCAATTTTCCTTTAATATGAATAAATAAATAGACCGAATAAAAAAATATAACTAGCATGTTCAAGTTCCAGAAGGACACCAAGCTGCTCTACCTTATTTGGCTCACGGACGGAATAATGAGTCTAATCAGTAACCACATGTTTATAGTAATAATATATATATGGTATAGTAAGATATTGAATCCACTTGTATGAATATAGTACATGAAGATGTAAGTGGCTGTATACATGGTGTATTTGGTGTTGGATGTATAGGGGAATAACTTAGTCATCAATAACTAGTCTGAACGATCCTATAAGCTCTAGAAATAGGGTGCATGGGCTATATCTCAATGGAGTGTGAGACATCTTGAATTAAATTCTGGATGGTGAGTGATCCATAATTTCAGCACTTGAACTATAGTGAGTGTGCCATCATGTCAACACTCAACAAGGGACGTGGTGCATAAATCACACCATCCCAATAATTTTAATAGTGTGTAAAACAATGACTCAACACCTAATGTAAGGTTGCATGATTTCCACTATGCTCAACGGCACCCTTACCATCATTCCACAACCTATATCAATCCACAATCATATACTAACAATAATAGAATCTATTGGCATTGCCTCTCATGTTATACATTTATTAATCCTATTTAATATTAATGTATTAACATTTAGATTATAGCATGTAATAATTATGAAAGGAACAGTGTGGTCTTTAAAACCTTTACAATTCATCTCAATTTAAAACATTTAATTCAGTCAAGGAAGGAAAACCATAATGAAGTAAGTCTTTTTTATCATTCGTGTCATTTCCTTTATTCCATTTAAATCAGTCAATGAAGGCATACCATCATGACTTGTCATTCCAGTTATTACAAACAATTTAATTTACTAAATAATGACAAATAAATATAAAAAGATTAATAATATCCTTAAAAATTTCATTAGAAAAAGGTAAATTACCTATAAGTGTAATTCTAATTAAAATATGAGTTAAGAACATAGAAGCTTTCTTGGTTCATTTAACAATTATATCAATGGAGGGAAATTACATTTATAAATAACCTAGGATGCCATGTACAGAAAAATTCCATATGTCTAACCTTAACAAAAAAATAGGAAAACCATCAATGCCAATAAACATAGAAATATGAAATTTACACAATACCACACTGTAATTTATAAGAAAAAACACCTCATCTGAGGGGTTTTATTGTAAAAAACATGTCATTGGTTATCAAATAATCAATTCAGAATAATTAAACATCATATTTATGAACCATAATTCAATTTACATTATAGAATAATTTTTTTTTGGAAAACAACCCATTATAGAAATCCAATTTACAAGGATTCAACATAGAAGATAAGAGGTTACATTCTCTATAAGTAATGTGTCCACAATGGGAAAATCGATTGTATATCTAAGATGAATACTAAGGAGGCAATCTAGGCATAATAACATTTAAAAAAAGAGGAAATACTACTTAGAACACCCAATGTGGGTCCATACATGTCATCAACCACCTCTAATCAACTATACACTGTTCAATAAGAATGTATTAAGCTGTGAGAATCAATTTGAAATGAGGATGTAAATTAATAAGTGATGATTGAAAAAAAATAGCATGAGGCATAGTGGAAATCTTATAATTCAATAGAAATCTTGGGAAAGCAGTAGCCACATACTTTACACCATTGGTGATCTACTTGTCCAATATCAAGCTATAATTCCATCAAGTTTGGAAGAAATATATGAAATGGACATCTTACCTGAAAATATGGAAAATGAGTATACAACTTGGTAACATTGTCAAGAGAATACTAAAAGAATAAAAATTCAAAAAGAATCAAGAGCTTACCAATACCGATCCATAGAGAACAATGGTGCTCAAATCAGATCATAGATGAAGGAGTTATCATAAATCCTAGCTTATGCATTGGAGAAACCCATGGAGGAATAAGAGATGTTTCACATGGATGTCGGAGGAAAAAAGAAAGGAAAAAATTAAACATAAAGCATCATTAAGGGAAATAAATTTAAATTTACCCAAAAACTATGTAACATAGCTTCGTCGAATGGTTTGGCCAAACTGTGCACCAAAAATATTGATCCCACTGTCAGAGTAACCCACCTCACATAGTTGAGCCACATAGGTTTCCTAAATGTGAACTAACCATGCGATGAATTGGTATTAGATACTTCTTATGTAGAACTAATAATGCGTGATAGGTACATGGGTTGTGTGAAATATTAATAGCGCTTGTGCTTTAAATATGATTCTCTAAAACCTGCCATACAGTTTACTGTTGAGGGTTTCGTGGTTTTAGAAAAATCATGCACCCAGTGCAGACCCTCCAATCCAAGGATTTTAGTGGCCCAATGCTTTCAAAACTGAAAGAGTCACCTAGGGGGACCATCAATCCCTTACCCTAGTCTATAAACAACACTTTCATGTGTTCCGACTCTCTGAATTGTGTTCCAAGATCTATTTAAGAAACATAACATCCACAAAATGATGAAATTCACATTCCCTTGGAATTTTCCAATGTTCCAAAAACGTGGGTCATTACAACATTCCCACCTTAGAAATTCTACTCCCTGATAAAACCTTGTGGAACAAAAAAATCATTGACAACCTACTTGGTTTGTGATGTCCCATCCAAATGGTTGCATTGTGCTTCCAAATTCCCAGTGCACCTCTAAGCATTCAATTAATCCTACCATGCATAAACCAACAAGACCCAATCCTGCACTAATTTTTTGATTGAAACACTAAAAGAGAGATTTCCCAAGATTATTTAATAAGAGATGCAATCACATCACCATATCTTTAAACATATGGGCAGTGGTGCTATCCATCCTAGGCATAAACATCATAAGGGGCCAATTCCAAGGAACAATGACTCCACTACTATAATTTCGTATGAATTACACCCTAATCACTATTAATATTCTTCAGACATGAATTATATAATAAAGAGAACAATATTTCACCAAAGGAAGTATCAGAGACCTCTCTAAAAATAAACGGCCAAATCCTGTTTGAATAAATAGAAACTGGTCATGCACGATTTCCCAAATGACACAAAATGACCTTAAAACCACACTCACCTTAACCTGATGGCACGTTTTACAATGGCCCCTTCGCCTAGAAATAGTAATCAAGGATTACAAGTCATGCCACTCCGGATGACTCATCTAAAAAATTACAGGCCTATATGGATAGTTTATATCAATCTAAACCACAATTCCTTATTCCAATTCATCATGTGTTCACCATTAGGATGCTCACAGAAGTCCATAGATAACTAATGATGATGTTCTCAGATCATTAAATAACTGAGACTAACAACTAGTGTGGGCCAACATCAGAATCAATGAATTGGAGTCCTTGTAACTAACCCAAAGTGGTCCATACACTATGTTTACCAATGATACGTTGGTACAAGACCCCTAAATCAATATTAGCTCATTGAATGAGCCCAAGGTGGAATTCACCTTGAAATCACGATAAGGATGAAAAATAGTTCCAACTAGTATTTCAAAGTAATTCTATCATGGGAACCTAAGTATCACTCCTGAAAAACCACACCTCGATAAGAACCATGCATATAGTGCACACCGCTGAAAGAGGCCAAATATTAATCCCAACATATTTTAAAACATTAGAGAGGTGTAAGACAGACACTCTCTTAGATAGTCAAGTATGGAGTTAAGATATTGAGCACTCACATCTCCTAGATATGAATACACTATTAGGATTTGAATAGTATACAACCAACCATGAATCCAAAAGAAGAACTATTGAACCACTACTGGCCAACTTCCAGAAAGAAGATTAGCTTCACAAACCTATGCATCATCACAAACAGAGCACAATCCTTCACCACTCAAGGCATATGGTGTTTATTCACATTTATCAACCAAGGTCCATTAGAGACCAATGGAGTTTACCAAGGGTTTTATATAAAACCAACCACATAAGTAGCATGCTACTGAGAAAGAACTAACATTGTTTAAAACTTCCAAGCCTAAAGGGAATTCATGGAAGACCAATCATTTCCAAATGGCCATCCTTTATTGTGTTCCTTTTACTTGAAAGAGAACGTATTCACCAAAACCAACACGATTCTACCCACCTTAAGAGTGTATTATCCATTTAATTGAGAGATAGAATAGACACTCAAAAGAACGCATGACTAGATCCACCTTAGAAATATGTTTATTTCTCCTCTATGTCATAATCACACACATCAATGAATTTGGAATAATAAATAAATCCAACATTACCAGCATGCCAAAATAAATCCTATTGGAATTTCCTTTAGAGAATTGGGTTGTATTGATTCCTTTTATTCACATTCCCCTCCAATATATATATGTTATGAGTTCATACTGAATAGCACAGGGATAAACAATTTTAATTAACTCAATCAATTCATTAAATCATTTAACAACTCGAGAAGGTCAACACATATGAACAGACACCACTAAATGTTAATAAGCAAGATAGAACTTCATTGATAATATCCATAGGCTATCCACCATAAGAATTAAAGAATTAGGTGGCATGTACATCAGATTTAACACAAAGTTTTATTTCTCCATCAGACCATTAACCTGGATGATGATGTAATAAGTTATCCATTAATGAGGAAAAAGAAATAGTCACATGACCTATAAAGTAGCTGATGATTCTGTAGGTATGTCTAACTTACTGAATCTGTGTAACAATTAATTCTCACGCTCACAACAAGGATGAGGAAAACATCACCGCACATCCAAACAAGGGTTTCATTTATAAGATAAGTGTAATATTATAGTCAATGACACTCAAAAAACACCCACTAATATAAAGATCACATCATTTAGAATAAAATTTTATCTCTAACGGTAATACCTACCTTTGTAAATCCCTTTATAGAATCATAAGAATCAACCAAATAACTTGGTCACACCAAAACCAATTTCACTAGGATTAAGAGCCTATCATTTAATACATTACTAAAAAAAGGAAGCCTATTGAAAACACATATGGTTTCATTCCTAGTAAACTCAAAGGAATTTTTAATCTACCCTTACACAATGGTTTCAATGAAGGACACCACTTCATGTTCCATTTATTTTATGTCAATACCTTGGTTTTCATTCAATCATTAAACATTTACATGATTTTATATACAACACAAAAGAATAACATGAAATTATTATCAAAAATATTTTTTATACATTAAACTTTTATTAAAATCCAATCATAATTATGAAATTTATAAAATTAATTATTTTTTAAGTTATAAAAGATAATGTGACATATGAAGACCCCGTTAAACTTACCATGGTTAATCCTAATTCACCTAAAAATTTTTACTTAATTATATAAATTTAAAACACCCAAGAAAACCATCTAAGAAGAAAAATTCCCCAACTGACCTACTTCGGTCTAGTTGTGCACTTAAAACATTTAACCACATGATATCCATGACTATGTAATAGATTCACAGGCCTTAAAGAGGAAAAAATTCATTTCAAATTAAAATTAAATATAATTTAAATTTATAATCATTTCTAAATATAAAATGGTCATATACAGTGGTTTAGTTATATGGGTGGCCATATCTCAATCCATAAAGCACCAATACACCCTACAGATTAGAATTGGGATCCCATTAACTAAAATCATTATATTTCAAAATTTTGAACCTTATATTATATTACATTTTTACAATATTTTCTAAACAAGTAATAAGCTCCATGATGGTTTGATTATATGCGTTACCTTTTCCCAATTATAGGACTCTCATACACCATACAACTAAAAACTGGGCCTCGTTTAATTGCAACTTATAAATTCAGCCCATTCATCAAATTTGTGTATATAAAAACAAAACTAGCATGTTATTAAGAAATAACCATAGATAAACATGATAATAATCATAGAAGCATGATACGATGATAGAACATGCTAAATAAACATGCATTATGGAATATAATCACCTATCATGATATTAAATTTTCATACTAAATAAACACCCATTTATGTTATATACACAATCATGATAAATAATTACCTAAAACGTACAAATTTATGAATATTTTTAGAATAACTAGCTTAGAAAATAACAAGCATTTAATTTAAACAAAATAATTGTGTAATACTCAAGGAACACAATCAAAATCAATAGACAAAATAAAAATGCATCTACATGGCATGGAATATACATGACATGTGAATCTATATGTGCCTATAATGATTCATTTTAGGATACTTTATTTCTATACTAGGCCAGGGAAAAATACAATTAATTTCATAAATAAATATGTAGTAGAAAGTACACCACTCACTCAATGTGAAATCAAATGAAACTATAATAGAAAATAGCATGAACAACAATCACATCCCTGGAAACTTGGACTTTTCCTCATTAATGGGGTGATAATTCCCAAGAACAACTATTTACCAAGAACTGAAACAGCCTTAAGATATTGTCTACCATTACAAAATAGCATGAAAAGAAAAAATAAATTCTTTGATACCACATTGTAACATCCCAACCTGACTGAACACTAATACAAGTTCCTGAACACATGTCCTTAACAATTATTTCTCGTATGCTAGAGGCTGCCCACTAGTAGTGAGGGTGTAAGGATGTGATAATAGAGAGACTATAACCTCTTGAACATAGAACAAAACAATATATTAGATAATAAATAATAGACAACAACAGAAGTAGTGATAAATGAATGACATAGCTACAGAACAATAATACAAACTAAATACAAAGATGGAAACACCAATATACAATATATGCATGAATGTACAAGTGATGATACATAATCTAATGAAATATAAATACAACATTATAAACGATATAAGTAAATATGTAAATAAAGAAATTAAGAAAAATCTTCAAGGTTAATCTTCTTGATCACCATGAGCTCTACCTCAGTCCTGTACAACTATCACGTAGTTACAACCATATAACAAAAAGGAAATTTTTGTGGTTCTATGAACATAAGGTCTAGTCGGGTACCCCAGTACAATGGTGGACCGAGTAGGGTGTGAGATATAAATCCATGTAGGTTAACAACCGTGATGTATATGACTAAATCCATTCATTGAATATAAGTAATTAGTATGAAGGTAACATGAATAAATAAGCAGAAAAAATAAATAAATAACAACCAGACCTCTCCAGTTCGAGAATGGCACATGGCAGCTCTACCAATTTGTTTCATGGACCAAATAAAGATCCCTATTAGTAACCATATATACATAATATATATATATATATTTGGTATAGTTATATATTTCTTCCACCTATATGAAAACAAGTACGTATAGACATAAGTGGCCATATACCTTGAATACTTGGTACTGGGTGGACTGAGTCATAACTCAGTCTTCCATAACTAGTCTGAATAAGACTATAAGATGAAGCAATAGTATACATGTCCTACTTACCAATAGAGTGTGGGAAATCATACACGATACATGGGATGGTGAGTGAGCCATCATGTCAACACTCAATATTTATTTAATGTACCATCATGTCAACACTCAACAAGGGACTTGGGATATAAAGACCCCCATCCAAATAATATAAATGGTGTGAGACACTGTGATTCAACACCTGTTGTAAGGGATAGTGATTTTATTCTATGTTCAACAACACCCTTACCATCATTCCACAAAATTTGTCAGGCCATAATCATATAATAACAATCCTAGAATCCATGACGTACTATCTATCATGCTTGACATTTATTAAGACCATTTAATATTTAGTTATTTATGTTTATATTATAGTATGTACTAATTATGAAATGAATGGCATGGACTTTCAACCCTTTACTATTCATCTCAATTTAAAAAAATTAATTCATTTAAGGAATGAAAACTATAATGAAGAAATCCTGTAGTGTTTTTCAAGTCATTTAATTTATACCATTTAAATCAATCAAGTAAATAATTCCATCATGACTAGTCATTCCACTTAATGAAAAAAATTTAATTTACCAAAGTTAGAAAAATAAATTTATAATGTTCAATGACCTGTTAGAAGCTGTCATATGAAAAGGGGAAATTACCTACATGGGTAATTCCAATTTAAAGTTGCATATAGCACTTAAGAGGAGTCTTGGTTCATCTAACATTTTTATAAATGGAGGAAAGCTGCATTTATCAATATCCACGAAGGCCATGTAAAAAAATCCAAATCTACAACCTTAAAAAAACAAAGAAAACCCATCAATGCTAATATGCCAAGAAAGATAAAATTCACTCAATAACACTCTTGTAATTTTGAAGAAAAAACACCATATCCGAGTTATTTTATTATTAAAACATGTCATTGGTTATCAAAAAATTCATCTATAATAATTAAACATCATATTTATGAATCATAATTCAATTCACATTATAGAATAATTTCTCATAAAACTACCCATCGGGGTAATTCAATTTTCAAGGATTCAACATGGAACATTGGAGGTACCATTATATCTTTATGTAAAGTATCTATAAGGGTAAAATAATTTTCAATTTTATGATTAATTCTCAAGAGGAAATCTTGGCATATGAAAATTTACCGAAAAAGAGGAAATTCTATATGAAACATCATATAGGTTTCCATAAATGTGATCAACCACCTATAATAAACTAAAAATGGTTTAATAGGAATATATTAAAGTTCGAGGATAATTATGACATGAGGAACACATTTTAAAGGCCATGCTTTGAAAAAATAATGTTCACAAGACAGTGAAAAAAATTAATTATTTAATGGACATTTAGGGGAAAGGAAATAGAATACCGACCATATACGATGACAGATCTACTCATGTAATATCAACCACTGATTTGGCCTGGTTTAGATGAAATATATGAAATGGAAATCCACCCTAAAAATTGGTAAATTTATTTATCACCTCAATAACATTGTCGAGAGAATATTAAATTAAGAACTATTATAAGGTAATCGAGATCTTACCAATGAAGATCTACAGATATAGACGATGATCGAATCAGATTATAGACAATGGAGTTATCTTGAAGCCTATCATAGGTGTCGGAGGAACACTCAAAGAAAAAGGAGAGGGATCAAATGACTGGAGGAGGATAAAGGAAAGAAAAAAATAAACATAAAATTGTTTTAATGTAAAAATGGGAAATTCACCATAAAAATGGGGTGCATGGTTTGGCTGAACAGTTCTGGAAAACCGTGTGCCAAATATCCAACTCCCAATACGTAAGGAACCCATATTGCATGGTTGAGATGAATATGTTTCCTTAGCATGTGCCAACCATGTGATGAGTAGTCGTAGTTACTAGCTAAGTTCCCTAAATGGGCAGTCTTGGAACACAATTTGAGTAAACCATGAACAACCCGTGTGTTTCACATCTTCTCCTCTAAAACATTCCACACCGTTTTCTGCTGAGGGATACATGATTTTAGAAAAACCATGTACCCAGTTTATATCAATAAAAACTCTGATTTTTGGGGATCAACACTCTTGAAACTAAATAATAAATTTAGGGTACCCCTTGGTACCTTAACTAAGGATAAAAACAACACTTTGAAGTGATTCAACTCTCAAAATTGCACCAAAATATCAGTTTAAGAAACTACCCATCCACCAAAGGGTGAAATTCAAATTACCTTACAATTTAGGCTTGGATAAACAACTTGGGTAATTATTTTATATTCTATATCTCTTCCCCATACGGTTCATCATTCCAATTTTTCATTATGAAGGATTGATTAGTGAATCTTTTCATTAATTATCACAACCATAACAAAATCAAGATCAACAAAAACTATCATCTAAACTTCATTGATAACATCACTGATAAAATTTTAAGGGAAAAATAAATCTCAATTATTGACCTTTGATATGGATATCATCAATTAATAATTAAAAAAGGAGGACATGACAAACAGAACCTTTTGTCCGAGGTGCGTACATTAATAATTCAAAATATCACCTTTAAAATACAAATTCCCATATAATTTTAATAAATCTACTAAATAATGTATTTATGAAAAATCCTGATCTATTTTTATCGTTTATATATGATATTATTATCTATTTCATGAGAAAAGATGATTATAATGATCATTTTAATATTATGTTGAAGGCCCCGAGAAAAGAAAAATTCGGTGTAAAATTTATAAAATATGAATTCTCTTTTAAATATAATTCATGTGACATGTAATCACTGAAGAGGTCATATGTAACACTCCAAGACATTAAAATATTTTCATTTTATAGAAAAATAATTTTTTATCTTTATTTATGCACAACTCCATGTTAAGCTTACAATAGACACAACAACGAGTTAGCTTCTATTACCTTCAAGATTGAGTTTAAACACATTTTAGAGAAACACCTATTTTAAAACTAAATTTTGAAACTAAATTTTGAAACTTTTATAAATTTTATTTTTCAAAATAAAATCTATTTTTGAATTTGGAATTTCAAAATTTTCTTCAGATAATTTTTTTTACTTTTCTATGAAATTTAATTTTTTGGTGAATAGTAAAATATTCCGCATTTTAGTTAAAAAACCCTTTTTAGTTAAATAATTATCAACATCCAATTATGTTTTAAATTGGATATTAAACTCAAAATAGATATATTATATATCTATTAATCAAATTCATGTCATTAGAAAAATTGTTATATTAAATTTAGATATTAAAACTTATTTAACTTTTGAATATTTTCACATTAAAAAAGGCCTTTTTCACCATGTCTACAGGATTAGCATTAAAATAAAATTTTCCACTAATATGAATTGAATTTAGATAAACATACATAAAATATTTGTTTGAATATAATATATATATTATAATAAGATAAAATTATTTTTTGACCAAAAATATTAGTAAATGTAATTAAAATTAATTAAAATAATTAAGGTAAAATTATTCTTAACAAGGGACAAAATAAAAATTAAATAAATAATGTAAAAATAAAGGTTAACGTTATTGTAAATAACTGATAATTTATTAAAAGAATTTATAGTACTAAAAATCCTATATTTTAACAATTTATTTTTTAATGTTAATAAATATAAAATATTCTCCAACCATGGATCAATTGATCTTTTATATTTAAAAAATTTTCCCACACACACTAAAAAAATTGTTAGCATGGTTTGGGTTAAAGTAGTCTTTTTTCTCGTTGCACATTCTTGTTTGAAAATTAATTTCCAATACACATGTGATTTTTATTTTGTAAAATAGATATAATATTTAGAATTTAATGGTTTTATATTGTTTAATAAATTAATCATTAATTTAGTATTAATGTTTAAATTACATAGTAAATAAAACTTGTTAATTTAATACATACTAAAATGATAAAAATGATGAAACATAAATACTACGGAATAAAATGATAAAAATAATTTTATTTTTGTGTACCGTGAGTTTTTCTCGGCCATAATTCCCATATAATCCATTATTTGTCTGTTTTGGAACCACATTAGGTAAGGGATACCTCCCAGTAGTGTTTACATTTTAGTATTTACAATAATTTCACTACTACACTATAAAAAGGAATTAACTCACCCCATTAATCCCACCACTCAATACAATTTAGATGTAACACCCCCAGATTTCACAGTACATTATCTCTTTAAAGTAATTCAATAGCTTGCGCCACACATAACACTGAGTTCGAGCACACCATGAATTACCAAACTAGTCGTTTAAAAATTAGTTATGAACAGTATAAACAAAATTTTTAATTTTATATACTCCATATTATTTTAACATCCATATTATATTTTTCATAGACATGATATAATAACAAATTGATTTTTTCGGATAAAAGATTTATTTTTCAAAAAATGAAAATGTACCACCTTTTAATCGTGAACCCTTTTTGAATCCAATATTTGACACATTTATATATTAAATTTGACAAAATAAACTTCTTATTTAGAAGTGGGAAAAAATTGTTTTTGTTTGGATAAATATTTGTTGTTTTTTTGACAACTTTCATATTTTGATGAATAGTGAAAAAGTTTAATTTTAATTGATTTTTTTAATCAAAAACATTTATAGCATTAAATTATTCATTTTAAAGGTTTATATGTATAATTAGACTCTATTATTATCATTTAATCCAATTTTGGTCATTGGAAGTAATTTTACATTTAAATTGGACAAAAACACATATCAATCTTTTGATAGTTTATTACTCAAAAACATGCTTTCTGGTTTTGACCACAGGAAGTAATTTTAAATTAATTAATTAAACTTTTATATTTTTAATTTGTTATATTATAAATCATTTCTGATTTTAATATATCAAAATTTGATTTCAGAGAATTTTTTGTATTTTTATAAAAACATTTAATTTTTAATGAATAGTTAAAAACAGTGCATTATAGGTAAAAATGACCCTTTTCAATTAAATTATTTTTAATTTATCTTAAATTTAAAATAGATACATAATAAATATATTAGTCTAATGTAATTAATTGGAATCATTTTATAATAATATTATGTATATCAAATTTTATTGAACCTTTTTAACGTCTTTTTACCCGTCATCTAGGCATATTTATCCACCTTCTAGGCACATTTGAAAATTTAAATAAAATGTAATTTTACTGATATTATGAAATGAATTTATAAAATTTTAGAGACACAATTGACATCATTATGTAAAATTTGGATAAATATGATGAAAATAATTTTTGTCGAATAGTAACTTTTGAATTTTATTTACCACGGCTAAAAGTAAACAAGGTAATTAAAGGTAAAAATAATTTAAAAATCACACCAACACATGTAAAAATTATATTGGATATGTTTATTTTGATCAAAAAACGTTTTTAAAAAAATTTATCCTTTTAATCCCTTTGGTTTAGATTATGACATTTATTATATTTTATTTGAATAAGAGTTAAAAGTGTTAAATTAAAAGTTAAATAAAAAAACCATTATTCATATAGGGTTACCCATAAGATAAATTATAATAGAAATATTCAATTAAAATATAAAAATATTTCCCACATCATGGTATTTTATTTATAATTTTCAAACATTATATAATTAAATTTATTTTTGACAGAAAGATGATGTAGTAATTACCTTATTAATGAATGATTAAAATAATTGGTATTATAAATATCCAAATAAATGTAATTTGAGACATTTGATGACATCCAATAATTTTCTAGGTGAATATTACATGTTAGGGTTTATTTAATTTTTATTTTCTATATAATCCACATTTTTTGACTTTCAAAAAAACCATATACTAAATAGTATCAAAATTAACATAAATTTGTTTAAAAAAATACTATATTATTAAATTATATATTATTCCTTAAAATATAATATTCTGATAAAGTACTTGTATAATTATATAAATATAATTAATGAACCACTTTAAGCTCACTTTGGATTTTATAGTATGTTTATTAACCATGTATTATAATAATACATGGAAAATGGTAAAAGTTAAAAAATTTAACTAAGGGTTAAATCTAAAAGATAAGGTTCAAATGGTGACCTAAAATTGTATAAAAACTATTGGAAAAGAGTATTTAGACCCATCACCTACTTAAACTTTAAATTAATCCATTTGGAGCGATTAGAAACCAGAAATTATTTTATAATAAAATAACATTTCAAGAAGTTCCTAAAGTGCCCATCACCTCTCTTATAAAAGGGTACTTTACCTTATCTCTAATTCACACCTCCAAAGCCATTTTTCATGGCCAAAACCTGCTCAAATATCCTCAAATATACCCTCACTTCATCCTAGAGGCCTTAAATTTATCATAAAGACACCATTTGGAGCCCTTCTGTTCAACTAAAAAGTAAACACCCATAAAAGAGGTAATTATTTTATCTCTTCTTTCAATGTTCTTTTCTTCTTATTCTTCCTATTTCTTTCTTGGAACCATATTAAAAAGATAACTCTAGTACCTTATACATACTAAGATGTTATTATTAATATGGTTCAACAATATTCATAATTTTATCCATACGATGAATGAAAAAGTCACCATATGTTCGTACGTGCGGCTTACTGTCTCCACGTCGTGGTGTAATTTATTATTAAATTTTTCAATATTTTTATGGGTATAATAATGAGTATAATGGATTTAAATAATTAATATAAAATGATAATTATTATGTATATTTATTATACCATCCGATGACATATGATTTCACCATCAACATAATGATATCGTCGCTTGTGCGTACACACGGCTTACCATCTCTACGACAAGATGTGATTTATTTCCATGTTCACCATTCAATGATGATTATAATTATATATTATTAGTAAGTATGTAATATATGAAATAATAATTCTACTAAATATATATATATATATATACATATATCTCATTCACTTACTTCTGTTCAATACGATATGAAAACGGAAACAACGTTTATGCGTACGTACGACCTACCATCCCCATAAACTGTATTTTATATTTCATATATATATATATATTATACATATTAATATTATAAATATATATGATACATAAATAATTTTTTATATTCTAGAAGCAATTAAATCATGATATACGTGATACGATCAAGAATAACAAGTTAAAACATGTACGATAAAGAAATCGATTATTACCCGAAATATTACTTTAACATGGGAATTATTATTAAATTGGTCGTATAAATTCATAAATGAATCAAGTATGATATCATAAATATTAATATAGTTATCTAATAATTTAATAACATACTATGATCATTATACAGGAGGATAAACATACCCTCGACCATAGGAAAGTACAAGGAAAGGGCTAATTCTACAATCTCATTATTATCCAAGATAGTTTATGTGTGAGTTTTTACTGGGAAATATTTATTATATTTGTCAATTATTCATAAAGGAGTTTTCAAAATAATTATTTTTAAGGGAATATTTAACTAAAACATCATATTAAATGGTTTAAATATTTATTCTTCTAAATAATTTTCATTAATGTCTATGTTTTCAAAATGGTTTTAAGGATTTATTTACATGAACCTCAATGTTTTAAAATGATAATTCACTTCAAAATTTTCAAAGTGGTATGGGACACTTTGATTAACAAATTCCTTTTAAATTTATTCCTTTAAAAATTTTGTGACTTTTAAATGATTTCATGAAAAAAATATATTTCTCTCAAATAGTTTTACTGATTATTTTCAACTATGTCAATCTTCTTTATAGGATACTATTCATGATTTAGGTTTATTTATTATAATAAAATGTTATATATTTATTGAATGAGTTATGATATGTTTGACTATGGATTTATGTTTTTATACCATTCATTGTTTATGGTTAATGTATTGACATTTCATAATCTAGTTTTAATAAAAATGTTTATGTTATGTTTCTCCCTTTTCATATGAGGAATGCATTGGGCATAGAATGTGAAGGGAAGGGGCTGCTCTATCCCCATGATGCATCAGTATGTCTCATGAGACAAATTAGTGTCTTGGAAAAATCCCTTGAAAAAACATTATTTTTATTCTTGACACGAGTCATTGACTATGTGGTTATGATGTCCAGCATTATGCATTACCCCATTATGAAATTAGTTATTTCATGTTATTATTCAACTTTTAGAATATACATGTGCATGTTTATGTGGTAATGTTTGATTTATGTTTTCCATATTATGTTCAAATTTATGTTTAAAAGGCTGTTTTTTATTAGATATCTTACCTAAAAATTTTATAGCTTTCGCTACATTATTTACCCTTACTGAGCATATGAGCTCACTCTTTTCTTATGTTTTATTTTCCCAAGATTCCAAGAAGTGTATTAGGATTGATATAAATGGTTAATCTAGAGGAATAATGAAATTCTCAAAATATTATTTATGTTGTGTTTTATGTTTGAATGTGTAATGTAACGTTCATGTATGTAACCTATTTTCCAGGACAGCTAAACAGATCAGTCCTTCAGGACTTGTATCTTTGTAATCATGCTAATGTGTTAAAATAATGCATTGGCTTCAAGATTCTAGGTTCAGGAAGTTATATTTGGAATAATAGTACGTTTAGAAATAACCTTCTAATCTGGATTTAGGAAAACTATGATTATAGAAAATTTCTCTATGATATACTTTGAGGATTAGTATCGAAGAAAATACTAAAATATTGGTAATGTAGATTTTTTTTTGTTTTCCAAGAAATACATCCATGTTTGGATATTACCAGTGGACGTGGTGTTGGAACATATATACCTAGAAGTGAAAAATTTGACAGAGTTTCAAGCTGGGCTTGGGGTATCTTGGTACACGATAACATGCCTTACTGTGCACTTGATTTGACACTCCTGTGGGATATGATTAACATAATTCACATTTAATTTACAAACCATTTTGAAGGATTTGTGAGTGAATATGTCAGCAAAGAAACCATTTTTATTATTATGATACTAGATGTGTGAAAATATTCAATTAGTGTAGATAATTTTCAAGTATTAGGATTATACATTATGATATGATCTAACATAGTCTATGTCGTTATTTAGAAACAGAACTCAGTAGAAGGAATGAGAACTCCAGAAATACATATTTCCCATAGAGTAATAAAGATCAAATATTTCATGGTCTTAGTCCAACATTTTGAAGTGAAATAGCCCCCAATTTATTCTCATAATATGAGGAAATAATATCAAAGGTTAATTAGAAAAGTAAAGAATTATCTGAGTCATATGGATTTGAAGGGAAGCCAGAGATGAAGAGGATGGCGGAGAGAAAGATGGATTAACGAAAGAAGTGAACGAAGAATTTTACCACAAGTGATAACTGTTGAAAGAATCACCTTGGTAAATTATTGAATGGAATGTGAGTTTGTTATAAGTGTAGAGAAAAAGGACACCATGTTCGTGATTGGAAGGGTAAGAAAAATGTTTCAAATGTACAATGATTCATCTACAAGGAGTTGTCACACTATGAGAATGAATTTCGCAATCAGCAGAGTATACCCCAAATGATGCTATTGGATAATAATCATGTTATGATACTACCACAAATGAATATAAATGATTGGTGCTCTTCAGTTGTTATTAAAGAATTATATCATTTGATTTTTTATTAACGATGTACAAGTTATATGAATTATAGTGTATATAAGGATTGAACTATAATACTATTTCATTAATGATTTGAGATTGTGAGGTACCATGAAAAGTGACTCAATAGCTGGTTACACTTTTTGGAAAATATATGGTTGAGAGAAAGATAAACCATTATATAGTCTGGATACCGAGGTATGGATTTTGGAATAAGAGATAATTGAGTTGGATAAAGTATATTGGATTTTATTGACTACCATGGGACTAATTAATGGTTTTTTATACCATAATTGTTGAAGATTACAACATTTTTGGGTTTAAGGAGTATATCAAGTATTCTATGTTTTACAGAAGAAATAAGGAAGTGCATACCTATTCAAATAAGTTTTATGGTAATTCAAGTTGTTACCAAGTTTTATTAGTGTACATGATGAAGGTATTAACAAGTTCTTATATGATAAAAGAGATATTCAATATGTTATGCTGACCTCCCTTATAATTTTTTGGACTTCGAGTTTGGACACAATTATTTTGGATAAGTCAAAAGGTTGGAATTTATTATGTTGAACACTTGATATTTTGTTTGAGGTTAATGTATAATTTATTGAATAATTTGACCTAAAATTTTGTATTTTAGTAAAAATTTAGAGGATTAAGGGAATAATTATGTACCTTATGATTTATAAAATGTGCTTGAAGCATAAAAAATCATTTTTGAACATTCATTTCCTAGTGCAATGGATGAAGTGAAATTAGATCGAAGAACCACCAAATGATGAGAACATGATTATGTCAGGTAATGAAATCCTATATATTTTATTCAGTTCTTATCTTGAAAGTAAATTATTCTCTTCTCTTCAAGAAAAAATTATCTAAAAAAATGTGTTATCCTAATACCATAATTTTTTTTGAACCAATGATAATTTAAGTCATCATAGATTGATGGCTTTGAGGCCCTAAATTTTAAATTTATTGTTCACTTGTTTGTGACTAATGACCTCAAGAACTAACTATAAATATTTATAATTTTCCTCAAATTATTTGTCTCTAATTACCACCAATGTTTTCATATTATAAATCCTAATTTGGTTGGGACTTTTTCATTTCCCTATCCCTCTTATTAAGACTAAATTTTATTAACCCTATTTCTGATGGGAGTTTTCCACAATGGTTTTTTCTTTTTCCAAACATTTATTTTCAAAGAAAAATTTCAAATTGTAAGGATGCAATTTATTTAAGTATGGGAGAATGTAACCCCCCCCCCCCCCGTATTTCATAGTACGTTATTTATTTAATGTAATTCTATAGCGTGTGCCACACACAACACTGAGTTCGAGCGCAACACAACTTACCAAACTAGCCGTTTAAAAAGATGTTATGAATCGTATTAGCTGAATTTTAAATATTATATACTCCATATAATTTTAACATCCATATTATTTGTTTCTTATAAATATTATAAAAAAAATTCATTTATTCAGATAAAAGAAGTATTTTTCAAAAAAATGAAATCGTACCACCTTTTAATTGAAAACACTTTTTAAATACATTATTTGAAAAATTTATATATTATATTTTCTAAAATAAATATTATCTTTATAATAGGGAAAAATAATTTAGTTTGGATAATTTTTTTTCTTTTTCTGATAACTTTCATATTTTGATGAATAGTGAAAAATACTAAATTTTAATTGAAAACTACTTTTTTAATAAAAATAATTTCTAGTGTTAAATTATACATTTGAATGGTTTTGAAGTATAATTAAATTATTTTTTTATATTTTGATCTAATTTTGGTCATTAGAAGTAGTTTTACATTTAAATTGGACAAAAATACATATAAATATTTTGATAGTTTTTACTTCTGAAAAACTCGTTTTCTGGTTTTGACAAAGTAAATTAATTTTATATTTTTTATTAAACATTATATGTTTTGAATTTGGTATAATAGAAATCATTTCAAAATTTGGAATATCAAAATTATATTTGTGGGAATTTTTGATATTTTTTTGAAAACATTCAATTTTTGATGAATAGTGAAAAACATTGCTTTGTAGATAAAAACCAAATTTTTCATTAAAAATATTTTTAACATATATTAAGGTAAAAATATATAGATAATACAAATATTAGTACAATTTATTTAATTGGAGACATTTTATAATAAGATTATTTTTTTCAAATTGCAATTAACCTTCTTAACGTATTTTCACCCACGTCCGAGCCACATTTACCCACCTTCTAGGCACATTTGCAAATTTTCATAAAACGTAATTTTACCACTTTTGTGAATTTAATTTCAAAAATCTGAGAGTAATGGTTGATGTCTGTAGGTAAAATTTAGTACAATAGGATGAAAATACTTTTTGGTGAATAGTAACTTTTGAATTTTATTTACAATGGTTAAAAGTAAATAAGGTAATTAATGGTACAAATAATATTAAAATTACCTCAAAACATGTACTAATTATATTTGATATGTTTAATTCAACCATAATCTACCTTAATGGAAAAATTAGATCATTTTGATCTATTTGGGTAAGATTATGACATTTATTATATTTTATTTAAAGAAGAGTTAAAAGTGTTAAATTCAATGTTTAATAAGTAAACCATTTTTAATATAGGGCTAAACATTAGATAAATTTGACTATAAATATTCATTAGAAATATAAAACTATTTCATACGTCATGGTATTTTCTCTATAATTTTTAGACTTTAAATAATTAAATTTATTTATGACATAATGATGATGACGTAATTACCCTATTAATGAATAATAAAAATAATTGGTATTATAAATATCAAAATAAATGTAAATTTAGAATTTTTATGATATCCAAGATTTTTATAGGTGAATATGACATGTTAGGGTTGATTTAATGTATTTTTTTTCTATGTAATCATCTTGTTATGACATTCAAGATAACCTAATACTAAATAGTGTGAAAATTAACATAAATGAGTTTTTAAAACAAATACTATATTATTAAATTATATAACATTTAAAAGAATATAATATTCATTAAAGGGACTTATATAATGATATATATTTCATTAATGAACCACTTTAGGTTCTTTTGGAATTTTATAGTATGTTTATTAGCCATGTATTATAATAATACAAGAAGAAATGGTAAACGTTAAACAATTTAACTAAGGGTTAAATCTAAAAGATAAGGTTAAAATGGTTACCTAAACTTGTATATAACCTATTAATTTAGAGTATTTAGACCCATACTCACCTTATCCTCCAAATAAAGACATTTTTAGCTATTATAAACCGAAAATTATTTTATAATAAAATAATATTTCAACCTTTTTCTAAAGTGCCCCTTACCTCTCTTATAAAAGGGTACTTCACCTTCTCTTAAATTCACACATCCAATGCCATTTGGCTCGGCCAAAAACTTCTCAAATATACTCATAACTACCCTAACTTCATCTTGGAGGCCTTAATATGATCAGAAATCAATCTTATGCATCCCTTTTGTTAAAATCAAAAAGAAATAACCGAAAAAGAGGCAATTATTTTACCACCACTTTCACAGTTCTTTTCTTCATATACATCCTCTTTATCTGTTGTTACCATAATAAAATAATAACTCCATAACCTTATACTTAATAATATGTTATTAAAAATATGGTACAACCATATTTATTATTCTATCCATTTTATGAATTAGAAAGTCATCATACGTGCGTGCGTACAACTTACCGTCTCCACGTCGTAGTGTAGTTTATTATTCAACTGTTCATTATTATTATGGGTATAATAATGAGTATAATTGATTTAAATAATAAATATAACATGTTAGTTATTCAATATATATAATTTAATATCCAATTACATATGATTTCACCATCAATATAATGATATTGTCGCTCGTGCATACACACAGTTTACCGTTTCCATGACACGATGAGATTCATTTCCACGTTCACCATTCAGCGATGATTATAAATATATATATACTTTTATTTAGTTTTTAATATATGAAATAATAATTATACTTGACATATATATATTTATATGTCTATTTATTTATATATATCTCGTTCACTTACGTCCATTCAATACGATATGAAAACAGAAACAATGTTTATTTGTACATATGACCTACTGTCTCCATAAATGGTGTTTTCAATTTAATATATCTATATATTATACATATTTATATTCTGAATATATATGGTACATAAATAATTTTTTATATTATTGAAACAACTAAATCATGATAGAAGTGATATGATCAAAAATAACAAGTTAAAAATCATATGATAAAGAAAGCAATTGTTACCCGAAATGTTACTTGAACATGGAAATTATAATTAAATGGGTATTATAAATTCATAAATGAATAAATTATTATATCATAAATATGAATATTGTTATGGTATAGAATTAATATTCAGGAAGATCCCATTTATTAAAATAAAAAGAGGTATATGAAAAAGATGGAATGGGTCATACAAGCATTATGCCCTCATGAAAAAATAAACATGAAAACATCATAAGTCATACTCAAAATGACATGAATCATCGTAATCATCATACTAATAAGAGTAATCTAAGGGAACATGTGACTTGGTGACCATAGTCGGCTTGAGATAGGAATAGTCTTTCATCTGCCTCATTTTCCGAGGAGAAAATGGTTGAATTCCTTCATCGTCCAACTTAATAGCTTTCCCTTAGGATACTGCCTGACTATATGAAGAATTTTTAAGGAATCATCCTCGATGTCCTCCCACCATAAATGGATCCCCTAAGTTTCCATTAATTTATTGATTTCCTCCTGAATCATTTAGATGTTCCCATCACCCATATTTTTTCCCTTCAATTGCCTGATTAGATTTTAGTGTCGATGTCACAAGATGGCCCCCATCCGTTTATATCTCTGGGTCCATCTCCCTAGACCTATGAGTCTCTTTTGTCAACTCCTTATCCACACCATCTCAAATCCACACATAAATTTTGTCAATAGTGGGTTTTGTGACACTAATTGGGTCTTCCTTATTCTCTGTCAACCACATCCTCAATTTCTTTCTACAAGAAGCTTCAGGGTTCCCTTTGTAAGTGAAAAATGAGAAAACAATGGACTTGTGGAATTTATCCTTGACATGACCAATCATTTTAAAATATGGAAAAAATGGAAATAAGTCATTAATATTCCACCATTAAAGTAATATCATCATCAAGTGCTGACAAAAAAACATTATAGATCAAGCTAGTGATCAAATAAACCACGACCAGAACTTTAGAATAGTTACCAAATCTGACATTCTCAATATTCTTATCCATCTTTATTGGTATCCCCACAGATGATGAAATATCAAATAAGAATTCAGGATTCCACAATATTCAATTAATTCCAATAATCTTGATCCAAACATGAGCTTTTGTGTTTTTAACTGTGAAAGGATAAAACCGAAAATCCCAATCTTGAAAGCATAACATACTTGGCCTTAGGGCAATTGAGCCAATCCACCATGCCCTTTACTTTAGCTCCTTTGATGGAAACATGATATGAAAAGAACCCCAACCTAGGGGAATTCAACTCCTACTAGAAAAATCTCATACAGAGGTCATCATCCAAACTAAATAAACAAGCTTCTAAGGATTTCCTTTAGCGGGAAGAACAAGCCTAGCAATTACGGAGTGTTCAAAAATTTTAAACCTGTCAAGAATTGATTCTCTTCTAGCGGTCACATGAGTAGTTTCACATTTATTAACCATTATTTCCTAAGAAATGTATTTAATGTTTTCAAAATATCCTTTTCTTAGATCAAATTTCTTGCTCCTTATACATGAGGTTAAACATACCCTTGACCAAAGGATAGTACACGATAAGGGTTAATTTATCAATCTCATTATTATCCGAGATTATTTTTGTGTACGTTTTTACTGGGACATATTTATTATCCATGTCCATGTTTCATAAAAGAGTTTTCAAAAGGATTATTTTTAAGTGACTCTTTAACTTAAACATCATTTTAAATGGTATAAATATTTATTCTTCTGAACCATTCTCATTAATTTCCATTTTTTTAAAATAGGTTTAAGGATTTATTTATATGGACATGAATGTTTAAAAATGTTATTTATTTTCAAATCTTTCAAAATTTTATGGGACATTTTGATTTAAAAATGTCTTTTAAATGTCTTCCTTTATAAATTCTGTGAATTTTAAATGATTTCCTGAAAAATGGATATTTATCTAAAATAGTTTTATTGATCATTTTAAATTATGTGAACATAATTTACTGGATATTATTCATAATTGAAATTTATTTATTATAATATAATGTTATATATTTTATTTAATGAGTTATGATATGATGGACTATGGATGTACTGTTTTTATACCATTCTTGATTTAGGGTTAAATTATTGACATTTCATATACTATTTTTAATACTAATGTTAATGTTATGTTTCACCCTTTTCAAATGAGGAAAGCCATGGGATTAATAAGTGATGGGAGGGGCCCGCTATAGCCCCTCGAGGCATCAGTAGGTCTCACGAGACAAATTAGCATCTTGGCACAAGTCGATGATATTTTTTTTTATTTTAAGACATACCACGAGGCCTTGAATATGTGGTTATGATTTTCAGCATTGTTTATTCCCTTGTTATGAAATTAGTTATTATATTTGATTATTAAATAAGTAGAATATACATTTTTATGCTTATGTGGTAATGTTTGATTTAATTTTTCATATTATGTTAAAATTTATTTTTAAAAGGCTGCTGTTTTTATTACAAATCTTTCCTTAAATGTATATAGCTTATGCTAACTTATTTACCCTTACAGAATAGCTATGCTCACCCCTTTCTTTTGTTTTGTTTTCCCAGAATTCGATGAGGTGTATTATGATTGATTTGCAGGGTTAAGCTAGGGGAATAATGGAGTTCTCAATGGATTATTTTTGTTGTGTTTTATGTTTCCATGTGTAATGTAACATTCATGTATGTAATCTATTTTCCAAGACTGCTAAATTGATCGGTACATCGGGACTTGTTTCCATGTAATCATTCCAATGTATTAAAATAATGCACCGACCCCAGGCCTCTGTGGTCGAGGCGTTACATTAGTTAATCCTACATCTGCATAAATATGCTCCTAACATCCGTCCCCTATACAAAGAGTCCTCACTTTTGGGAAAAAATACAATTAATAAATCCCTTTTGTGTAAACCAAAATTAATTACGCTAAAGGAAGATTCTAATGTATGTTTACCCAAAATGAAACACAATGTAAGGGATTTCATCTCAATTTACATTCCATTGAGCCTTATTTATTGATATACACCAATTCAATTTCATGTTGTGTATATAATAACCATTTTTATTTTTAATATCATGATCCTCTAATACATCATGGTATTTTATATTTCAATTTGAATTTCCTCACATAATGTGTTTAGCATTAAAATTACCAAGTGGTAAATGTTATCTTTTCAATCACACATTATTTTTTTATTGTTAATTTATCTTGAAAAAATAACATCATAGGAATCTTTTTTCATTAGAATTTTCCATAAATATCTATATTCTTGGGTGATGGAAATTATTATTTCCTAAACCATATTCAATTTTTACATATAATTTTTACTTTAAAAATTATTTTATTTTATGCGGAATGAATCAAAAATTGGTATCCTTTATTAAATACAGATAATTAATAAGGAATATTTTTTATTAATAGATATGATGAATTCTTTGTAAATTTAGTGATGGGTGGGGCCCTGAATTTATAAATCCCCTTGAAGAATCAATAGGTTCTCATGAGAAAAATAGGTTTTCCAAATTAAATGGAAACCTATAGTTTTAATCTATTTTGTGAAAGGTCTTAGCAGTATAAGTTTTCATGTGCCCTATACATGACAACCAATAATTAAGAATTTACTTTATATATATGCTATTTTTTATTTTTATTATCATTGTGACATTCAAATGATAAAATCAGTGGATGCATTTAATTCTCATTTTATTTATTAAATGGCATGTGATTCAATTATTTACCTTGCATTATTTATTACGCCTTATCGTGCTATTTATATGGAATGTGTTCATAGTTATTTTACCATTATATATCTATTTATTCTTATTGATTCATTATTTATTCTACTTTAGTTACCCTTTTAGATCATTTGAATTCACCCTTATTTTGTGTCAAGTTCCCAGGATATGAAGATGAATAATGAAAATGAGTTTCAAGAATGGATATATTTTTTTATGTACTTTGTTTTATTTTATATTTCCCATTTTTATATTGGTTTCATGTATGTAATATAGTTTTCCAAAACTGATAAATTGTTTAGTCATTTTGGACTTTATCCATTGAAATTATTCCATTGTAATAATTTAATGCACTAGCATTGGGTTTCTGGGGTTGGGGCGTTATAGTTGGTATCAAAGGAAGTTTAGTAGAAAACTTTGAAATTAGATTTTGGAGAACATAGATAAAGGTATATAATCTTAAGATAAACATTGAGGATGATTATATAAGAAAATCCTAGAATGTTTTTAAGTTTGATATTATGCTGGTATTCCTTGAAATACATCAATGTTTGGATACTACAAGTGGATATAGTTCTTGCATAGATATACCTAGGAGTAACAACTCAAAAAATGTGTTACATTCCTGAATTAAGCGCGAACTAGTACCCAATAGCGTTTCCTACTACACACCTGGTTTGACACTCCCATGGAATATGCATAGGGTAATTCAAAATTTCATTTCACATAATTAGGAATGATTTGATTGTAAATACATCCCCTAAGAAATTCTATTTATGAATTATGAGATTCGATATGCATAAAAGTTTCAATATATGTTAGGGGTTACACCATATTTTGAATTATACAAAGTTCAAAATTTTATGAGTTTATCTAGTATATACCATTTTTTATAAATGTAACACTGAAGGAAGAAGTGCATCAATACTCAAGGACAATGTAGAGATTTTCATACTGAAAAGTCAATATAGCTGGTATTGTAACTATAAAAGTTAGGGATATATTGGATAAGATTAATCTGGTTATGATAGAAAATCTTTATTGGATGGAGAAACATGTTCCATAACACGATTATATGATGTTATAAAACTTTTGGCAATAGATCCACCATTCATTTAGTGGGAACACTTATACAATGGTATCTGAACAATGTATTAAGACTTGGTAGAAGATATTTATAGCCATTGTATGTGGGGAAAAGTAAAAGGTTAAACTTTCATTGCGAATATTAATTTGCAATTCAGATCAATAGTGGGCATTGATAGAGAATACTATGGAGGAAGATGAAATATAACTCATGGAATGGATAAATTTTAAGGGGACAACATTCGATACATTTTTCTATCATGTGTAACAAACCAAAATTAAGAGAATTATAATTATTTTAAAACAAAATGAGTACAAAAATTATTGTGGAGTATTAATATACCTTTACATGTTTAACAATGTATTCTATGAATTTCATATATAACATAGAGTGTAACATAGATAACTTATTTTAAGGTCTTTAGAGAAATTTTCAAAGTAAACTACTATCTCAAAAATTTTCTTCACAAGATGAAATAGTTATATGTGATATCATGATAGAGAAATAATTTTCCATGATTTATGACATCAAATGATAACAAGAGAAGAAGAGGATGATAGAGATAATAACAGATAAAGAAAATAAGGGAAAAAACCTTTTTCTTACATGTTATAACTGTGGAAAGAATCACCATGGGATATAATTGAAAGGATTGGGAGTATGTCATATATATGGAGAGAAAGGTCACCAGGAAAAATAATTCAAAGAAATAAATAAAAATGTTGTTACTAAGTGTTACTGCAACAAAGAGATAGGGAAATATTCTAATTAATTCCCCAACCAACTTAGGAATCTACTATAGAAGAGGACAAGGGGTTAAGGTCATGAATAATTTATTGACACAACTGAAGTGGAATGATTACTGTTCCTCTAAATTTGGATCTATAAAATATATTGTAAAATTATTTTATTGATGAGGTTTTCATCTATAGATTTTTGAAATATATAAGGATTGTACAACAATACATTCCATCAAGGATTTAAAAGCTTTTGTTAATTGGTACTGATAACATATAAATTTGATTCAATATCAAGTTGATATTTGTGAAAAACAGCTGGTTGAGGGAAAGATAACCCTTATCATGATGTTGATTTTGAATCAATGATGTTCTGCTAATGTGATGATTGATATATATAAAGTAAATTTGATACTACTAACTACCATGCAAATGATTCCAATGTGTTGGATTATAATATTTTTGAAATGTTAACCATTTATGAAATGGTTTAATTTGAACTTTAGATGTGGTATTAGATATTGATTTTTTACTTCAACCTATGGTGAAACTTTTTCTAAAATATTAACTAGAAATAGTTCACGAAAGAACCAAATGATAAGAGTTTGTTTATGAAATTGAAATATAGATTTATATATATTAATAGAGAGTGAAATAATCTCTTAAATATAGGAAAAAGGACTTGAAACAAAAAGTTTTTTCATATCATCATTCTCATTGATGATATAACTAACCTTTATTTAAACATCTTGTTTATGGTTTTGTGGTCAACGAATTTCTCAAAAACATGTTCTCTATCACTCTCCTACAAAAATTGATAGTAATATTTTTTTTCCATATATATGTTTTCACTGATGATATACACTTATAAATACTTGTTCTTTGGTAACTTGGAATTTTATTTTCCCACTTATAAAGTAGATGTGTTATAAACCCTTTTTATAATTCGGATTTTCAATAATAATTTTTTCAAATATTAACCCCTCGATTTCTGAGATCATTTTTAAATTTTGAGGATAAAATTTAATTATGGTGTTGAGAATGTAACACCACATGAAGATAAAATATTTAAATTTTAGCATAAAATTATTATTTTCAACTTTATTTATATGACACACCATGTTAGGCTGACACTACACACAACACTCAGTTAGCTTGCATTACTGACAAGACCGTATTTTGCAAACTTTTAGGGCTGCACCTATTTTAAAACTAACATTTGACAGTTTTATAAATTATATTTTTAAATATAAAATAAATTTTTAAATTAATACAGAAAAATTATTTTGGGATAATTTTTTGGTATTTTTATAAGAAGTTTTAATTTTTGATGAATACTGAAAAATACTACAATTAAGTTAGAAACTACATTTTTGTTTAAATAATTATTAAAGATAAATGTTATTATAATTTTTTTGAAAGAAAATATAGATAAATTATAAATATATTAATCTAATTTATGTCATTGGAATCATTTTTATATTGATTTTATATATGAAAACATGTTAAAAATTTTAACATTATTACTTAAAAAACCTGCTTTCTTACCCCATCATTAGGGTAAACATTAAATTTAAAATTTCCACTTCTTTGAATTGAATTTTCAAAAATAGACATATACAGTTTTAATTAGTATAGTTTTTATATTATAATAATATAAACATTTTTTTGACGAAAAATATTAGTTACTGTAATTAAAATTAATTACAATGATTAAGATAAAATTAAGCTTAACAAGCGACTAAACCATAAACTTAAGGGCCAAAATGACATATACACCTTTCAAAAATCTATTTGATACTAATATTTTGACCATATCACCTCTTGGTTATATTATTATGTGTTACTGGGATACTATTCCCTGAATGTGTCTTATATAATAAGTTAATTAAGGAAAATACAAAAAATAACCATCCTTTCCTTCAAATTTTATAATGCGTTAGAGTACGGATGAACCTATATTGTTTTGGTTATAAAAAATATTTTAAAAGGTAAGTGTTTTTTTTACATGTAAATTTAACATTAATGTATAGAGATGATATAATTTCATTAAACTCTTAATAGATTCTAATACATGGATTATTTTGTTCAAAATAATATCAAATAAATAATTCCAAAAAAATTAAAAGTAAATTAAATTTAATTAACTATTGTGTTACGTTTTTTATAGATTAATATATCATATTAAAAATATTTTAACTTAATATATTTTAATTCCAATAATTTTTTGATATTTATAAATTAAAATTAAATTAAAAATGTCTAAATTGTTATTAATGTTATATTATAATAAATGATATTTTATTTAAAGACCTAAAATTACTAAAAATCATATATTATTATATTTTTTAAATATTAATAAATACATAAAATGGTCCAATAATGGAGAAATTGATATTTTATAACTAACATATTGACATGTAGATTTCAAAAACTGTTTTAGCAAGGTTCTCATTAAAGTAGTGTTATTGCACGTTACAAACGCTTATTTTAAAATTAATTTCCAACACACATGAGATTTATATTTTGTATGTTATATATAATATTTATAATTCAGTGGGTCTATATTTTATAATAATCCTTACTTTGATTTTGTATTAATGGTTAAATTAGTTAGGATAGAAAACTAGATACTTTAAAATAAACTAAAATGATCAAAATAATGACACTTAAAGACCAAGGAACAAAATGATAAAAATGATATTATATTTTTATGGTGTTAGTGTGTCTCAAAAATACACCCCATTTAGTCCATTATTTTTTAATTATGGAATAACATGATAAAATGGAGACCTCCCAATAGTGTTTACCTTTTTATATTTACAAGAATGCCACTCCTCATCCACTATAAAAGGCATTAACTCTTATCCTTCGACATGCCTCTAATGACATTTTAGCTTGTCCAACATCTATCAAAATAAGATCCCAACATACCTACCATCAACCTAGAGTCCTAATTTTCGGATTAAATCAAACCAAGAAATACATTTTCTTCAATCCAAAATGAGTAATCCAAAAAGAGGAGGTTTAAGTATGTTCACCAAAATAGAAACACAAGGTAAGGGATTTCATATCAATTTAAGTTAAATTGAGATTTATTTTTTGATATGAACCAATTCACATGAATGTGGTGTATATACATCCAATTTTTCTTTTAATATCATGATTCTCTTATAATTCAAGTGATTTTAAGTTTAACTTTTAATTACCACGCCTAATAGGGTTATCTGTAAAATTATCAAGTGGTCAAAGCTATATTAACAATCTATCTTTATTTTTTTATTGTTTAATTTCTCTTTAAATAATATCTTTATTGTAATTAATTTTCATTGGAAATTTCCTTAAATATCCACATTCTTGGGTGATGGATATTATTATTCGATAATTTTTATATTAATAGTTATTTAATTTTACGTGGAATTATAGATAAATCAGCATCCTTTATTCAATGTGGATATTTGGTAAGGAATATTTTTTATTATTTTAATCGATTAATCAATATGAAGAATGATTTGGAAATACAGTGATGATTGGGGAACCATCATTATATATCCCTTTGATGAACTGATAGGTTCTCATGAAAAAAATTAATTGGCCAAATCAATCATGTTTCTCTCTACAGTTTTAAACCATTTTGTGGAAGGCGTTGACGGTATATGATTTCATGTGCCTTAGACATGACATCGAATAATTAATCATTTTACTAATATATATTTTAGCTATTATTTTTTTTATCAATTATACTTTCATATAATAAAATCTATGGATGCATTTCACTCTCAGTTTATTGATTAAATTGCATGTGTTTCAGATATTTACATTGCCTTATTTATTATGCCTTATATAGTTATTTAAATGGCATGTGTTTTCAGTTATTTAACTTTCTATGTTTATTTTTCTTATTGATTCCTTATTTATTCCACTTTACATACCCTTTCATAGCATTTTAGAACACCCTTATTGTTTATCTTTTCCCCAGGATATAATGATAAATTATTAGAACGAATTTCAAGGATGAATTTTACTAGTATTTGTTATGAAATATGTTTAATTTAATATTTCCCATTGCAATATAGGTATCATGTATGTAATTTGATTTTATAAGACTATTGAACTATTTAATAAGTTGAGATTTTATTCATTGTAATAATTCTATTTTAATAAAGTAATGCACCGACTCTAGGCTTCTATGGTCAGGGTGTTACAACATATTTAGGACCATTTAAAGAAAAAGGTGATTGAATAGTATAATAGACCGACCACTTTGATAAATATATTTAGTCTTCATGGGATGGATGGATACTATCGATGATTTGTGAGAAATTTCACATAAATATAAAATCCAATAACCATTTTAATGAGGAAGAGGGAAAATTTACAATAAATAAAATAATTTAAACAAATCTTTATGGATCATAAGAAGAGGTTTGTCATTGTGCTTGTACATAAATTACCCTATAGTAGGTAAGGGTCTATAAATTGAAATTATGCATAAAGGTAGCTGTTGGGATACATAATCATTTAATGTTATGAAATTTAAACTTATTTTCCACTTCCAATAAATACCAATGATAAAAATTACTCAATGCATGATCCTGAGCTGGAAATAGTTATCATCATATAAATGATTTGGTATAACTTAATCTATGGAGAGAAGTGTGATATGTATCCTAATATTAATAGCTTAAATTATATATTCATAAGATGTATTTGAACATGAAACCAAGGATATGGTTGGAATTGATCAAATATTACTATTTCTCAATACATTACCATACAGGGAAGGAAATGAATGCGGATGATTCTCTAAGAACAAAAGATCATCTCACCCTATCCTTGATGATGACTTAAAGGGACCAAATCTTTTTTCCTATTCATAAGGTGGATATGAAAATCCCATTGTATGGGATGATGTCTAACTTTACCATATTATTTCTCACACATCAGTCAATGTAAACTTTATGGAAGCCCAAAATGATGATATTGAGCTAGTGAAGATGGTATAATTTTTTTGGATATCAACATTGATAAAAATAGATTTTTACTATTTAGAAAAATGATATGTGTCCTATAAAAACTATAATTGATGAGGAAAATTTCATATAATTTAGACAAAACATCCTTCTCTATTCATATAAGAAGCACAAATATGTATAAAGATATTAAGGATAAATTCTATTTAGAAACATGAAGAGGGAGATTATAGATTATGTATCTCAAAACATAGAATGTCAATAAAGGGTGAATGTAATGGCCTAGACCCTCCTGGTCTATCCATTTTCCAAATTTCTGGTCTTTGGAATGCCTTGGACCAATCAGGTCTAGATCCTAAGGCTGGCCTCACGGTGGCAGGATGTCATCGCATTGTTAACCATCAGTGACACCGATCAGTTTCAGGGGGGCTTGTCGGGTTTTTCTTCCCTAGTTTTCCTGGTAACACAAATTTTAAGTATATTAAACAGTTTAAAGTGGTTCAAGGCCATTTTTAAATCCCATAAATGATATCTAAAGTCCCCTAAGAGTTGGAATACCCTCATGAACCCATAATGTGTGTCAGTGTTAACCGTTTCCTCTATTTAAAGAAAATATTTTAACCCACAACTAGTACGGCCACCTCCCCAATGAGAAATTAAATAACAATTAATACCACCATTTGTAACCACCCAACCACATGGTGAAACCAGGATTCGCCTTTAAATACATTCAGAATTATTATCCTGAAACTCCAGGATATCACATCTATATATCTCACTGTAATTCTTTTCTTCTTCTTCTTGGCAGGGTTCGTTCTTCCCATTGGTGAATTTGGAGTCCCCTTCCTAAGGTGGGGGTGAACATGTGCTGTAGCCTTCCATACACATTCTTGGATTCCTCAGAGTTCCTCCCCTTCAAGTCACACATACCAGTTCTTGGCACGCGGAGAGAAACTTTGATCATTGAACATCTAGTTAGGGTTTCTCCTTAGTCTCTCTATACTATGTATCATGTGGGGTGGGTTTGGAAATGTTTCCTAAGGGGATGGATGAAACTAGACATTAATGAAGATAATAAATGAACTTTTAAGGGATGGATGGGTTTGTTTGATGTTTCTAGTGTACTCTTTTACCCCTATTTGTATGTTGTGAATTGTATTGCCTTATGTCTACTGAAAATCATGTTCATTGGTATTTTCTTCATGAGCACTAATGATCCTATGTTTTCTAGTTAATTTCATGATTGAATGACTATAACAAAGAAACTAGTAAATCATGTAATCTCGATTGATTAAATAGATGCCCAATGAATAAGAATTGTATTGTGATCACCCCGGCTAACCAAATGTAATGAAGAAACTAAATGAATGGCATATTCAAATTTTAGAACTCCCTTGCTCCGTTATGGTGATATTTACGGTTGATGCTTGTGAAGTAGCATGGATGGGGATGGGATCCCCTATTGTGGTTTAGTTGTTGGATTATGATCATGTGCCCATATGTTGGGGCTTGGTTTTGTTCCTGTACTTCAAGGGATCTCCTGAATCCCTTTTGTTGTTGTGACTTTACAATAGATCCAGGTGTGAATTCTTAAATCGTTGCTTAGCTATTTTTTCTTCCTTGTCATATGGCTATGCCTGTTAATTGACCAGTAGTGAAGAATTAATTAAAATAGAATCACATGAATATGAAAACGAGAATGGTTTCAATGGGGAAATGTTTTCTAGGAATGAGTTGCGACAGTGTTGTGCTGCTTCTTATGAATGAATACTAATGAGGGTATTTTTGGTTTGGCTAGTTTTGGAACCCCTACATTGGGATGAGTGCTTGTTTACCTATATGTATAATTTAGATCTTATGTCTTATATTTTAACCCCAAACATGTTGAGAACTTCATGTCAAACACCACCATTTCGTGGGGAGGGTGTTTTTCCCAACACTCCCATGAGTGCTTGGTTATTAGAACTTTTTATTCTCCCTTTCCTGAGTAACCCAATACTCTTTGAGAAGGATGTAACGGCCTAAGGTACATTATAGCCATAGATTATTCAAGTGGGGTATGTGGTGGTGGTTGAACTAGGTGTATGTGGATAGGGGGATTCCCATGTGCCTTTGGGATGAGGCCCAGGTGTCTTCGAGTGTGGAAGTAGTTGTTTAGACCCAGGTGTGTGCGGGTGGGGTTAAGATTGGTGGTTGTGGACCAGGTGTCTACAGGCATGATGTGTTGTAGTTATAGACGAGGTGTTTTTGGGCGGGATGTGTTGTAGTGATAGCGTAGGTGTTTGCGGGTAGGATATGCAATTGTGATAGCCTAGGTGTGTGTGGGCAGGTTGTGGTAGTGGGACTGTAGTGAGAATAGCGGGAGAGGTCCAATGCATAGGGTGTCTTCAATAACCAGTCAAAAAGTTGTGTGGCATACCAAAATCATAAATTTCTAATAATATTACATTACATGACTTGCGTTATTTGGGGAGTGTGCCCTGGTGCGGTTTGGGTGGATAGTTTCCTTCTTAGGTGCTATAGTTATCTTCCATTCTCACGGGCACTAGAATGTGTCCCCACTTGTGCACAAGGGATTTTGGTTTTCCCTAATGAGTATATCTGTATACTCACCCAACGTATATAAAACTACTTTCATATTTTTATGTGGACTTCAAGGATCGTGCAAGAACATAATAGTTTAGATGTTGGGATAGTTTTTGTGGCTTCTTTTCCTATCATTAGTACTTTCCTTTGGGGTTTTCTTATACTTTTTTAGCATTTAATTTTAGACATGGATCTGGGAATGGTTTTCTTTTGGATTGACATTTACCTCCAGTTCTGGTGTATTTGGGATTTACCATCTTATCTCCCGATCCTACTAAATGTAAAGGGAAATTCCTCCCATCTTTTGTGTGATTCTATACCCCTGGTGCTGGTCACCTCTTTGGGAACTATTGAAGGTGGCTTTCAGGGGTCATTATCTATCATTCAACTTGAGGCAGGAAGGGTCTAGTAATTCTGATGTCCCTTCCCTCATCTTGGTGTAGGCGGGTCATGACAGAATGGTATCAAAGGAGGTCAAGAGATAGGATGGAGTCCGATGTTAGGCATAGTGAAGATTGCATATGATGGTAAGGAAATAGTGTTAGGAAATCATGGTGTGTGAAATAGGCTAGTGAAGATAGACTAGGACACGAGATTTTAGGGCCCCCGTGATTCGATGCAAGGACTCTGGGCCAACCGAACGACCAATTGAGGATACACTAATTTTCGGGTAGAGACCCTAGGAATGGTACACGTATAATAATTACTTATGTTCTTGTGTTTCTTGGGTATTTTGGGAATTTAAAAAGAATAATAAGTGAAAGAAAATTTAAAAAATCTTCTACACTACTCAGACATAGGCATTCCTTGTTTACCTTGCAGCTATGGAACCCAGATGATGACCATGAGTAGTGCGGGTGATCGAGGCCCAGGAGGCAGTTTTGGCTTATCAAAAGAGGTATGATTGAGAGGGATAGGATGACCAGTGGCAGAGGACACTTCTTGCCTTTCAGTGGAAGACCCATGGGAAGTACGAGGGAAGTGTCTCGAAAATGGAGACAGAGAGCTGGCTCGAAGAGTTTGTGATAGCTTTCAACTTGATCTAGGCTTCGACGGAGTACTAGGTTCCTCTTTCTATAATCCGGATGCAGGGAGTGGCACGTCAATGGTGGACTCTTTACCTTGTTGAGAAGAGGGAGGGTGAGGTTGCGTGGACTGAATTCAAGAAGGCGTTCTAAGGGAAATTTCTCTCTTCCATGATGAAGGATGAGAAGAGGCATGAGCTTATCTCCATTCATCAGGGGAGCATGTTAGTGAGGGAGTTGGGGATCAAGTTCAAATATATCCTTTTTTTTTCTATGGACCTTTTTCCGAATGAGGAGTCTCGGGTGAGACGTTTAGAGGAGGCACTCTGACCATCTCTACAGTATGCTGTTACATCCTTCACCCTACCAACGTACTTGGAGGTCCAAAAGAAGGATGAAGTGGTGGATAGGATTCGCACGCTGGGAGGTATGCCACGAGAGGGATGCTAATTGGGATCATCAAAGGGGGAGGTAGATAGCAGCAGACCTCCAGTGTCAGGGCCTTTTAGGTTTCGTCTAGTGGGGAGCATGCCCCAGCACTTCCTGTTTAAATCTCCTGGTCCTCACCCATTCCTTATGGGCCCTAGATCTAGGTGATTTATCTTTGGAAGCCATGGGAACCTTCAGAATTAGTGCCCCGACTGAGTGCAGTATAGTAGGGGTGGGTAGGTTCAGTGCCCACCTCGGCAGTAGCAGCTTCCATCAAGGCCCTATCAGCAGCAGCCGAAGTAGGGAAAGCGAGCTCCCACTCCTCCGAGAATAGATGTTACAGGATGAGGTAGACCTCAAGGTTCTCCTCACGCACCTCGAACTGGGTGTGGTCGGGGAGGTGGCCGTCAACCGAGGGGTTTAGGAGATGGGTGTGGGAAATTACACGTCGTGGAGGCATCAGTTCTGGTAGGGTCGGAAGCCATTAGAGGTATGATCAACATGTTTAGTACTCTTTCTTATGCCTTGTTTGATACAAGAGATTCACACTCCTTTGTTGCACCCAGTCTGGCCCGTGATCTGGGTTTATATGCTGAGAGACTTCTAGTGCCCCTGGTGTGGAGTACAACAATCAAAGGTCAGACCAACTTGTTTTATGTTTGCCGAGGGTGTAGACTAATGATAGGGACACATAAATCGAGTAGGGATCTTATATTATTATAGATATAGCAATATGTCATCCCAGGCATCGACTGGTTGTTTTATGTAAATGTTGTGATCTACTGTTTTTGAAGAAGAGTCATGTTCTCCATTGAGGATAGCCAGCGTGTGACTTTCGTCAGTGAGTGGGGTTTCTAGAAAGGAATACGGTGAGTGGAGCCCCTCCTTTCTTTTTTAGTTGTGCTGTCAGTGGAGTCGGTAGATATAGAGATGGTGGAAATCCCGGGGATTGTCAGTGAGTTCATGGACATCTTTACAGAAGAAGTGCCAACTCTACCCCCTCGACGTTATGTTGAGTTTGGGATTGAATTGCTACCCGATGCTCGTCCGATTTCGATGGCTCTTTATCAGATGGAACCTTCTGAGTTGTGGGAGTTATGGATTCAAATTTACGAATTGATGAAGAAGGGTTTTGTCTAACCTAGCATGTCACCATGGGGTGCTCCGGTCTTGTTCACACAGAAGGAAAATGGTGTTCTCAGGCTGTACATAGACTACCAGAGACTGAATCAGGTAATGGTCAAGAACCGTTACCCTCTCCCAAGGATAGATGATCTCTTTTACCAGCTAAGGGGAGAAGGTTGATTCTCTAATATTTATCTGTGGTCTTTGTACCACCAGTTAAGGGTGAAGGATAGTGATATTACAAAAAATGCTTTCAGGTGCAGGTATGGGAACTTTGAGTTCTTAGTCACGTCATTGGGTGTTATGAATGCACCTGCTGTGTTCATGGGGCTCATGAACTCTATTTTACATGAGTTTCTAGACTAGTTCATCATCGTGTTCATCGATGAAATTTTGATCTACTCAAGATCAGAGGAGGAGAATACTAATCACCTTAGGACAGCCTTGAAAATTATTTGACACCACCAACTCTATGGGAAATTGTCCAAGTGTTTGTTCATGACACGAGAAGTGAATTTCCTTGGAAATGTGGTGTCTCATCAAGGGGTAGCAGTTTACCCATCTAATATTGAAGCAATTTTTTCTTATGAAGAACCCAAGAATGTGATATACATTCGTAGTTTTCTAGGTCTGGCAGGCTATCATTGAATGTTTGTACCCAACTTCTCTTGAGATGCATATCCCATGACAGCTTTGGCCAGAAAGGACCAGGCCTTCATGTAGAGTGAGCACTATGAGGAAGCCTTCAGTTATCTAAAGGGAAAGTTAGTTAGTGCCCTAGTGCTGAGGATACCAAAATATATTCTGTTTTTTGAGGTATTTTGTGATGATTCTGGACTTGGCCTTGGGTGTGTTCTGATGTAGTTGCGGGGAGTGATATATTATGGGTCTAGGCAGTTACATCCTTATTAGAATAAGGAAACCACCCATGACCTAGAGCTTACAGTGGTAATGTTCGCATTGAAGTTGTGGAAGCATTACCTCATTGGATAGTACTTTGTGGTATTCATGGATCATAAGAGTTTGAGGAATATCTTTACACAGCGAGACCTAAACATGGGATAGCAAAGGTGGGTGGAGTTTCTTCAGAACAACAACTTCGAGATCTCTTACACTGAAGGTAAGTGAAACATTTTGGCTGATGCCTTGAGCAGGAAGTCATAGAGCAAAGCTGTTAAAAAATATATGGATACTTGGAAGGAAATGGAGGATTTGGCTACCGTACACCTAGATGAAAGGGTGGATGGGGGTAGAGTTTGTCTATTTTAGATGACAGTGTAATATTCTTTATTGTGTCAGGTGGAGGAGTCTCAGTGGGGAGACTTAGAGAGTGAATGGATGTGCAATCGGGTTAACCAAGGTAATGTTCTGGAAGGGTGGTCAGAGGATTGTCAGAATCAGATTCTTTTTTGGGGGAATTTGTTTGTCCTAGAGATGATTGCAGAGGGAGTTCTCCGTGAGTTCCATAAATCACTCTTAAAAGTACACCCTAGAGTTTCTAAGATGTACCGAGGCCTGACAGAATAGTTTTGGTGGCTCACGGTGAAAAGGGTAGTGGCGGAGTTCATGGTAAGGTGCCTGGTGTGTTAGTAGGTGAAGGCTAAACACTGCGTCCCAGAGGGTTTTTTGCAGCCTTTATATTTCCCTGAGTGTAAGAGTGATGGCATATCAAGGGATTTTTTCATAGGACTACGCAGGTTTCAAGGAGGCTGTGACTCTATCTGTGTAGTGGTAGATAAATTGATGAAATCACCTCACTTCTTGGCGATCAAGGAGTCGAGTGTAGTGGATGCCTTAGAAAAGAGATACGTGGATGCGGTGGTGCAGTTGCATGGAGTTATAAGGTTCATAGTTTTGGATAGGGATAGTTGGTTTACCTCACAGGTATGGAGGAGATTGCAAAATTCTTTTGGCACCCAACTATGCCTTAGCACAACTTTCCACCCCCAGGAAGATGGTAAGATAAATAGAACCATCTAGACCTTGAAGGATATGCTACGAGTAGGTGTTTTTAACTTCAGGGGATCATGGGAACAACATTTTACTTCAGTATAATTTTCCTACAATAATATCTATCACTGTAATTTTGTAATGGAACCATTTGAAGCCTTATACGAGAGGTCATTTCATTCGCCCATGTACTGGACCATGGTTGGAGAGGCAGGTGTTCTTGGCCCATAGGTAGTGTAGAGCACAAAAGAGAAGGTTCATCTTGTGCGTGAGCAGATGATGGCATCCCAAAACTGGTAGAAGTTGTATGATGATCATAGGAGGAGGCCCTTGGAGTTCGAGGTTGGAGACCATGTGTTCTTGAAGGATTCCCCTAGACGTAGGTAGTGGTGGTTCGATAAGGGGAGAAAGATCTCTCTTAAGTTCATCATTCCTTTCGAAGTGTTGGGGTGAGTCGGAGAGGTGGTATATCAGCTGGAATTGACACCTATGTTGGCAAGGATACACGATGTTTTCCACATCTCCCATCTTCATCGATATCTGCATGATGACTCCCATGTCGTTGACTAGGGAGAGTTGGATATTGGGGACAATGCTACATTTTTGGAGTGACCAGTGAGGATCAAAGATCGAAAGGAAAAAGTTCTTAGTGGAAAAACCATCCCTTTTGTTCATTTGTTGTAGAGTCATGGTGGCCTCAAAGAGAATACATGGAAATGGGAGGCACAAATGTGTGCCTAGTACGAAGAGTTGTTTTGAGTTTTGTTTTGTTTATTTTGTTCTTGTTGGTGATTTAATGCTAACCTTATTGGTTTATGGGATTTTTTGTTTCCTTACCGGGTGAATCTTTATGAAAAGACCTGATATGTGGGGAAGGGAGGACTTGATCTCTAATCAATACGCATTAATATTGATGCGATTAAACCCGTTCGGGCGAGTCAGTGCTACCCAAAGTAGATAGTATCTTGATATAGAGGAATGAACTCCCCGATACGTGTGTCGGGACAATGTGATCCTTGGGTTTGGTATGGCTATTTGGGGTAGTTTATCCCTGAGAGGTATCTATCGAGGTGGTTGTTTGGACCCCTATTTTCTTATAGGGTCTATCTTTGATTCTCGAGGATGAGAATAGTTCAATAGGTATCTAATGTAATGGGCCAGACCCTCCTGGTCCATCCCTTTGACAAATTTCTGGTGTTTGGCACACCTCGGACCTATCAGGTCCGGATCCTAAGGGTGGAATCTTGGTGATAGGATGTCATTGATATGTCAACCATCAGTGGAACCAATTAGTGGATCACCGATCGGTGTGTTACTGATTGGTTCCACGGGGGCTTGTTGGGTTTTATTCCCCAGTTTTCTTGGTAATGCCACTTTTAAGTATTTTTAATCCTTTTAAAGTGGTTCAAGGCTATTTTTAAATCCCATAAATAATATTTAAATCCCCATAATAGTGGGGAGACCCTCACGGACCCATATATTATGTCAGTGTTACCCATTTCCTCTGTTTAAATAAAATATTTTAACCCACATCTGGTACAACCACCTCTCAAATGAGAAATTAAATGACAATTAATCCCATCATGTGTGACTGTCCAACCCTGTGGTGAAACCATGATCCACCTTTAAATCCATTAAAAATTCTTATCCTGTAACTCCAAGATCTCATAAATTTATATCGCAATGGAATTATTTTCTTCTTCTTCTTGGATGGGTTCATTCTCCCCATTTGTGCGTTTGGAGTCGCCTTCCTGAGGTGAGTGCTACTCTTGTGTTGTATCCTTTCCTTCTCATTCTTAGAGTCCTCAATGTTACTCCCCTTCAAGTCGTGCATCATAGTTCTTGGCGCGTGGAGTGAATCTTCGATCTTTGATCATATATGTAGGGTTTTCCTTAGTCTCTCTTTACATTGTATCATTCAAGGTTGGTATGGAAATGTTTCCTAAGGGGGTGGATGAAACCAGACTTTAATGAAGATAACAAACAGACTTTTAAGGGTTGAAGTGGTGTGTTTGATGTTTCCAGTTTACTCTTTTACCCCTCTTTATTTGTTATGGATTGTATGGGATCATGTCCTCTGAATATCATGGCCGTTGGCGATCACTTCTTTGTAATAATAATCCTTTATTTTCTGGTTAATTATATGACTGAATGGCTGTAACATGGAAACTGGTAAATCAGTTAAACTCGGTTGATTAAATGGATTCCCAATGAATAAGAATCCTTGTGTGATCAATATGGTTAACCAAAAGGAAAGATAGAACTAAATTAATGGCATATTCAAATTTGAAAACTCTCTTTCTATGTTCAAGTGATGTTTATGGTTGATACTTGAGAAGTGATGTAGATGGGGATGTGATCTCCCGTTGTGGTTCAGTTTTTGGATTAGGATCCTGTGCCTATATTTTGGGGCTCTGGTTTGATTCCAGTACTTCTTGGGATCTCACATATCCCTTTTGTTGTTGTAAATTTACAAGAGAAATGGGTGTGAATACTTAAATTGCTGCTTGGAAATTTTTCCTTCCTTGTCTTGTGGCTATTCCTATTAATTTCCCAATAGTGAATAAATAATTTAAATAGAATCACTTGAATATGAAAATGATAATGGGTTCAATGGGGAATTGTTTTCAGGGAATGAGTTGCGACATAGTTGTGCTGCTTCGTATGAATGAATAGTAATGAGGGTGTTTGTGGTTGTGAAGGTTTTGGAACCCCTAGTTTGGGATGAGATCTTGTTTAAAAATATGTATAATTTAGTGCTTATGTTTTATATTTTCGCCCCCCAAGTTGTGCACTTTGTGCTGAAGACCCCCATTTCATGGGGGATTGTGTTTTTCCCAACACTCTTATGAGTGGTTGGTTGTTAAATACTTTTCTGCTCCCTTTTATGAGTATCCCAACACTCTTCGGGTAGGCTGTAATGACCTGAGGTCCATTATGTCCCTAGACTTGTCAAGCAGGTTATGTGGTGGTGGTTGGCCCAGGTGTGTGTGGGAAGGTGGTTTCCCAAGTGCCTTCAAGATGAGGCCCAGATATCTTCAGGTGTGGCAGTAGTTGTTCGGACCCAGATGTGTATAGGCGTGGTTACATTTAATTATTTGTGGGCCAGGTGTCTGTGGGATAGATGTGTGGTAGTGATAGCCTAGGTGTTTTTGGGTGGGATGTGTGGTAGTGATATCCCTGGTGTTTGCGGGTAGGATGTGCGGGTGTAATAGACCAGGTGCGTGCAAGCTGGGTGTGGTAGTGGGGCTGCAGTGAGAATGGAAGGAGAGGTCTGATGCGTAGGATGTCTTCAATAACTAGTGAGAAAGTGGTGTGGGATACCCAAATATCTGTGTGCTAATACTATTACATTACTTGACTTTCATTATTTGGGGAGTGTGCCACAGTGAGGTTGGGGTGGATTGTTTCCTTGCTAGGTTCTCTGGTTATCTCCTTTTCTCATGGCAATTTGAATGTCTCCCCACTTGTGTATGAGGGCTTTTGGTTTTCCCTACTGAGTATACCTGTATACTCACCCTATGCAAATAAAACTGCTTTTAGGTTTCCAGGAGGACTTCGAGGATCATGCAAGACCATACTAGTTCGGACTTAGGGAAAATTTCTATTGCTTCATTTCCTTTCTTTGGTACTTTCCTTTGGGGTTTTCTTATACTTTTGTAGCATTTAATTTTAGTCATGAATATGATAATGTTTTGATTTTAGCTTTACATTTACCTCCAGTTATGGTGTTGTTGGGATTTACCATCTTATCTCCTGATCCAACTAAATGAAAAGGGTAATTCCTTCCATCATGTGAGTGCTTCTATACCCTTGGTGCTAGTCTCCACTTCGGGACCTATTGACGGCAGGTTTCAGGTTTCATTATATCTCCTTCAGCTTGAGGAAGGAAGGGTTTGGCAATTCTGTTTTCCCTTCCCTCATATTGGTGAAGGCGGGTCATGGCAATGAATGCCAAAAAAATATGGGGATTATGTAACCATTTCCTTTACCAATTGGATTTGCGATAACATCACCATGGATTTTATCATCAGTATCTATAAGACTCCTAAGGAAAACAATATCATCTAGTTTGTGGTGGATCAACTCAAAAAGTCATCATAATGTGTTATTATCTTAGATGATTTCTCACTCGATCAACTTTAAATGTTATAGATAAAGGGTTTGGAAATGATATAGTGAATTTTGATTTCAATTGTATATGATAGATAGCCAATGTTCACATAAAAAATTCTAGAGTCTATAATAAGCATTGAATATAGAGCTAGATTTTAGTATTGATTATTACACTTATGATAATGGTCAATTTGAAAGCAATATGCCATCATTGAAAGATATATTGAGATCTTAAATAATGGACCTAGAAGAAATTTTTCTCAACATGATTTTATTTTTTGTTATTATATATTAATAATTTCTACTCTTTCAACCAAATAGAACCATATGAGGTTCTATATGAGAAATGTTTCAGAACTACAACATGTCGGGATCTGGTCAAGGAGAGGAACCAATGTGGACATAATACTTTCTAAAAAAATGGTGAAGAATGTTTAAACCATCGAGTAATATATGAAAACATTAAATTTCAAAAAAAGAGATATGAAAATGATCATCAATGAGATCTAGAGCTTGAAGATAGTGATAATGTGTTCCTCTTGATATATTATGGGATGTGGGTTATTATATTTGGAATGAATGTGAAGTTAAGTGAATGGTACATCAATACCATTGAGATTATTAATCATTTTGGGGTTGTATCTTGTCACATAACACTCTCCCAATATCTCTCGCAAGTACAAGATGTGTTCAATATATAACTTTTGAGAAAGTGCGTACCAAATCAATCACATATACCAAAATAAAAAAGATATGAAATTGTAACATTAAATCTCATATGATTAATAATCATTATAGATCCTTCATTGAATAGATAATGTTCTATAGATTAAGACCTCCTTTTTACTCAAATGTTTCTACAAAAACCAAAAAATATGAGGGTTCTATGAGTAAACATAATGATTTAATAAGAAAATATTACCCTTAATTTTTTTTATCTAAATAATTTAATATCAAGGATAAAATTATTTTTAAAATGGTAGAATATAAAAACAGATGAACATTTTATATATTTAATTAATAAATTTCATTGAATATCATGTTTGAAAAGAAAAAATGGACTAAAGAATTGTGATATATTTACAATTATAAAATATGATTTTTATAATATAGTTGTTAATTTGGAATGCATAAATAGAAGTAATCACATTATGAAATATATAGAAATGGTATCAAGGAGTATCCCTTCCTTACAAAGATCATTTTTACAAGCATTTAATGGAGATATAATCACTAGGGTTTTATTTAGACTAATCCCATGTTGAGCCTTATTAAGTACACATTTCATAAAATCTCTTACAAGAGTAGGTCATGCTTGTGGAAATCACAATTAGATCTACACTAGCTAATCCAACAGTCAAAATCATCACCAAAGAATATCATACCCTTATATATTATATCAGGGTATGAGAGGTTTTTTAAGAATAAATAGGATGATATAATATTTAATCTATAATAAAGTAAATTTAATTTTTTTTGGTTATTTAACATTTAATTTTGGAATTTCTATAAACGTTGAATTTTTATTTATTTTATTACTTTTTAATAACGGTATCAATAGAATGTGTGGTTGAAATTAAATGGATAATAAATTAATAACATCTAATAAATATTTATGAAACTATAATGAATGTGAATTTTATTCTTTATGGATAAACATAAATATTTTCTTTAAAAACATTATTTTTTATTTAACATTACATATTTTTATTTAAAATATAAATTAATAATGGTAATAATTTGACTGTGATAAAAAAGAAAAGAATTGATTCATCATGTCACAAAAATATTTGGGGTAAAATTTTGGGATTTATCAAAAATGGAATATATTTAATTGAATAGTAAAAATATAGTTTTAAAAATATCATATCTTTTATGAGTTCATTATGAAATTTAGATGAATTAAACATTTCTAAAGTATTTTTCTAAAAAAATAAATCTATAAACTAGAATAAAATTTTTCAAATTAACATGTAAAATTTATAAATATATTATTGACTTTTTGGAACCTAAGAAATACTTTATTCTAATAAAAAACTAGCTGGTCCTTTTTCATTAATTAATTATTCACAATAACCCATTCCATTTTGGATTACTTTTGTATCATCATACCTAGTGCCACTAATCAGTTCCCAATTCAGATATTACATAAGACATGGGGCATTTGAACCCATACACTAAAGGTTATCGACAAGAAATGAGGGCCTAAAACATGAATTTTGGAGATTATTCTCTTGATATAACAAAAATAATTGATAATAAATAACCATAAAATATCCACATTAGTGTACATATAATAATTATTCATCCAATCACATATATGATAATGTAATATAAAAATCAATTAGATGATAACCTGCTAATCCAATCCCAAATAAAAATGAGACCAAAGTATTGCACATTCACCATAGACTTACTATTATACTTAGGCCTCCCCCTAATATTTCAAAACCCTTGAGATGCTCTTGCTCAATCTATTGCATGTATTGTTCTTTAACCTGAAATTTAGAAATATTATTTTTACACACATTGAGATTCCCATCCAAGGATTGAGTATATAACACATTAGGGTATCACCAAGAACCCCTAATATACTATTTTATAAGGATGTTTATACATGATATAATAAAATACATAAATAAACATGATCTTTAATTCATTGTACACTAACTGGGCCTCCATAATTGCTGATGAGGAATAGAATCCCAAAAGGTCATTGGGGGTTAACTAGGCCACCCTTACACTAAACATAACTACTTCAGATCCATGCTGAAATTCACTTTTCACCTCATTCCATCACACCTATAACCGATTACCCACACATACCTGATGTTTTAGAGTAGGGTCACATCCACAAACATTGACCCAATACCCTCAAACACTAGGAAGGATTATATGTCCACAAACCTTAACCCAACCATTACGACTCAAGGGAGTTCCATTTTTAATGTGTAAAATAATACCCCAAACCATCCCCTAGAGAATTATTGATCCCAATATATATCATGTAAATATCCAATTGAAGCATGTTAACACATTTCCATATACTAAGAATGTCACATCTTATCAATATATCCCTACAATATTTATAGAAGTCAATAAAACATAGAACCAATACACCATTCAAAATATTATTGACCCAATACCGTCTTCATGGAACCAATATTACAATAACCCACCCCCACATACTTTGGTGATGTAATAATAACATCATCATATCCCTAAAAACTCTATGAAGGTCACGTCAAGCCTAAGGAACATAAGCAGATCCAACCAGAAAACATGTATCCCCTCAGATGATCCTTAGGTTATATTCTCTAATAACCAAGTCCCTAATCATGAATATATCTAAAATTTCCTACCATGTAAAAAAATGAGTCCTCAAGAACCATTATAAATCCTGACCATCAATACCATCTCAATCCTATCACTTGACGGTGGTATCCCAATTAGAAGACTCCCCAAGAATCAAACCCCAAGGCATGGTCTAACCTCACTAAAGTTTCTCGTCACTCCTAGTACCAGTATTGTTGACTTTTAAAATCCATCATCCACTAATCCTTATTATAATTTGGATTTTATGTACCACATGAATCTTATATCTTCAATAACGCATCATGACTCACATTTCTATCTATAGGAGGACATTACAAATTATTCATGATATATACACCTAACTCTCCACTCATTACTAAGAACCACATCACTCATACTTTACCATTAGACCTATGAACCCATCATATGGAATCATGTAGCTCATATCACATCCCTATACCTCCATGATTTCTCTTATCATCTCTATATAATCCCCTACCAATAGATACATGTTATTCAGGTGATCCCAATTCACCTATGTTCATTAGAGAAATTAATTCCAATAGATGATGCATAATTCCTTCCTACCTCCTCTCTATATATAATCCTTGGTTTCAAGACACTATTCTTGAAGACCACCTAGTATGAAGGCATGAACACTCATAAATATACATATATGTGAAGCTTTATTTTAGGGTCCACCAACCTTGAACATGGATTTAACCTCTTGTGGATCTCCATTACACATCTTCCAAGCTAACCAAGTCATTTTCACACTCTCTGGAACCTATATAATTCTAATCATCACTGCAGAATTAATTATAAATATTTAATGTTAATGAAAACATTTATGTTAAATATTTTTAATGAATAAAAAATAACTGAGTGAAAATAAATCATTCAAATGATGAGAAACTGAATGAATCCCACTCCTGTAGCACCCCCAGATATTGGATATAAAATAAATCCTAAATTAATATCACCATTCTTAGGGAATATTTTTCCCAAATTCTCCAAAAACCCTAAATAAATTATCCAATAGACATACATTTTCTAAAATAGTATGTGGTGATATGAACATAACATATCAGTTCATCCTCTATGTAACCTGAGAAAAAGCCACATCTATCAAGATGATTTACATTATTATCTTGATGAAATCATTAAAAAAACCTAATAAAATAGTTTGGGATTAGTTCTAGACATCTAAATCCTATAATTGAGGAATATTAGAGGATTACTAAACCTAAAATAAACATTGAAGGCTCTATATATTATCCCATCTCATGGATGAATCCATGGTATGGGAGGGTCCTCCATTTGACCCCTCCTGTGAGTGCATCCAAAAAGAAAAAAAGAGTTTTTCACACTTTTAAAATAAGTGATACAACCCCTTTTTATTCATGAATCCTTTTTCACACATAGAAATAAAAAGGAGATTGAGCCACCCCCTCGATACAAAACATTCATGTTGTGAAGCCTTCCCTCATAGATTGAATGGCCTGCAAGAGGTCCTCTCTGTAGTTCAGCTCCAACGACAATCTTTTATTGCTCCACTGAATTCCAAAAAGATACTTCCAATCCTTAAATCATATCTAAAAACTTCATATCATGTGTTTAAAACTATAAAAACCTCATTTTGAGTTTATTTTTTCAAATATAAACACTCACTTGTTGAAAAAATTCAAATTTTGTACACAATAAAAACCAATAACGCATTATGTTCCTTACCTAGTTGTGTTTTAACAACATATCCCGACCTATTTTGGTTGAAAAAACACCATGAACATGTTGTGTTCTTCAGTCAATCACTAAACATGCCCCTATTGATAACTCCAACCACCGACACATTATTAACAGAAATCTGATCCACTTGCATGTTGTTAGATACTACTCTGAGATGGCTTATAACACATCAGTATCTACCAACACCCCATATTTTCCCCACAAAATTAATTTAGAGGTTTTTGATGTTTCCCAACATAAGGCTCTTTTCACAACAGCTAATTCCAACTAGGGTGATCCCCACCATAATAAACCAATTTATTTTTGTCTATTCAAGTTTATGATGGTACACTAACTCAACAACCACATTTCAAACAATGTTCTTAATGTGGGTTCCACCTCATCGGATGCAACTTCCACAAGATCACTAATCTGAGAACCTCTATATGACTTTTTCCTAGAAATTTGTGGATGTACCCGTGGAGTTGTCATAAATAAAACTTCATGTAACATGATATTTCCACTAACCCCCCACATAGGGTCCTGATCATGACTTGAATAATGGTATGAACTACTATTCACCCCCAATAATTACCCTCTCAACTGACACAATCATAATAATTCATTACATGATTCACCCCTATACAATTTGATATATTATGTTCACCTGTCAAACCATAAAACAAACTCAGGTTCGCCCAATGAAACACATGATGAAATAAGGTTTCACCATTCAATCATATGGAAAATCATGGTTCACTACATGAATCACACTTACTTCCTACATGAACCACCACACTGAAGTCTGAACTTAAATACATATGAAATTCCTCACTAGGATCATCATCAACCACACCATCCTTCATGATCTCACCCCGATCACTGACACACCTATGATTCATCTCACTCTCTGATCATAGAAGCCACACTAATCATGATGTTGATGCACTAACACTAAACAATATGACATAGATACTTAAAATCTAGTATTACCCAAGGAACCATGTATCAGTGGATCTTACATCATAGTGTCACCCTATGGACATCTCGATCATCCAATAATCGGACTCACCGTACCATGACCCTTTTAAAATGAGGGACATTCACCAATTATAGATATGATGCTCCCAACCTCAAGAGTATCCCTATTTTTACTCACTAAAGAACCCAAATTCCCATTCTCTATGTAACACCCTAAAATTTTGTAATATATATTTTTCTTCAAATTAATAATATGTTTGATATCTTACCCCACATGAATCACCAAACTAAAATTATTATCAATATAATATATTAATATAATCAAAAATAATAAAACAATAGTAATAAATCTACAAAATAAAAAAATATTAGCATTTTATAAATTCTTACATTTAGGAGATATATAATTATTATTATTTAATACTTAATAGAAGTGCACATTCTAAAATAAAAGTTACCTTAAATTAATTCAATCAAATTTAAATTCTTATTATGATAAAATATAATAATTAAATTTATTAACTAATAAAATTTTATTAATAGAATTATAAAGTATCACGAAATACTTTTGATAACACATAATGATTAAGAATGATATTTTTCAATAAAATTTGTATTGTATTTAAATTCCAAATTTGAAATTAATAACTAGTTTTTTAGAAATAAAAATTAAATTAAAAAAATTAAATTTTATTTCAAAATATAAATATAAGATTAAATGAATTTTTGATATTTTTCTAAAATAATTATTTTTTAGGTGAATACTGAAAATACCGATTTTGCGTGAATATATCACTTTTATGACATTATCTTAACACAAGAATGACATTAAATATTATGAAACCAATTTGATATAGGTGATATATATTCAATAATTATTATGAATCACTTAGAATTAGAATTTTAAATATATAAAAGATATTGTTAACATTTTAGAATGTCCGGTAATACTTTACCCAAAAAAACTATTATTTATTCCCTTATATTGAAAACTAGTTTTAATCAATTGTAGAAATTAAATTTTTGAAAACTAATTTCATATTTTATATTTGAATTTTATAATTATTTAATAATATAACCTTCATTTTTATGAATAAAAATAAAATTTCTATGATTAAAGTAAATTACACTAAAAATGAAAAAACTATTATTTTAAAATATTTATTTTATTAAAACTCCATAGTTTTTTCCAAAACATTAAATTAAAATATTTTAAACAATTAATATAATGATATTATTTAAAAATTATATAATTATATTAAAAAATATTTAATTGGTAACCAATGATGAATAATATTAATAACATATAATGGTTAAAATGAATTTTCTCTATAAAAGAGATTTTCTATATATAAAATATTTAAATATATAAGTGAATTTTGTATTAATTATAAATGTAATTAGATTAAAGTGATATTAAAATTATTCTCATCACACCCATATTTTTATATATTGGTTGTTTTATATTTTTATTAAAATATATGTCACTTGGGTAAAAGCTAGTTACTCTAAAAAACCAAAACAAGTTAAAAAATGGAAATATAAGAATTAATAACTAAAAAATGTTTAAAAAAGTGTGTAAATATTTTTTTGTGGCCTCTAGAGCCAATATCATAAAAATATCCAATATTTAAAACTTTTTGAGTTAGTAACCCTTGAATAGTGTAATGATATCTTGGAAAATTAAATGGTATTCACAAATGTTCCTTTGTATTCACATATAAATGGGGAAAATTCAACCCATTCATGGAATAAAAATTCCTTATAATAATTTCATGAAACTAATTTATTTTTATTCTCATATAAACCCATATCAATTTCATAATCCTCTGGTCATAATTATTTTCCTCAATACATTCATTTCAGGGGATATTTTCTAGAGAATGTTCAAGGTACTAAAGTGACTATTACGTACTCCTTACATTTTTTTCTTAACAATTATCTTTTAAAATTACCACATATATAGTAATAATATTACATAATTATCAATATTATACTGAAGTTTTATTATATTAATTGAAAAATATTTATTTATTCCCTTTAATCCACCTATAAAAAAAATAATGTTAATCATGTATTGTGAGGAATACCACATGCACAAAGTATGTCTTTAACTTTTCATCTTGATTCCTATTATTAATAATAACAACATAAAATAAGATTTATTTAAATAAAAAATAAAAAAATTTAATAATTTCTCTTATATATTTATATAATACACTTACTTAACCATACTCACCAATTGTGATATAACGTGTTCATGTTTGGGATGGGTAAACTACCTACTTGAATTATACTCTAAAACTCTATCATGGATGACTATCAGAACTTAAGTACTAATATTATTATAAGTTAATAATATATTAATGAATATTTTTTTTATTTTTTTATTTTTATGATATGTTTTTAACTTATTATTAATATATCATCTTCGATCACTATAATTACAGAAATTAGTTGACACCACTACAATATTCACGCAAACCTAAAAAAACAATATAGTAAATAAATATAATATAATAATTAATAGTCAATGTTAAATTAAATATATATGAATAAGTTTCGTAATAATTTATGTTATAGAATTAATTTTATTATTTCTTATTTGAGGTTCTTGTATAAAATGAATCAAAAACAAGGTAGGTTTTTCTTGCCTCAATTTTCGACCATTGAGACATATTTTTTATTATACGCATTGTTTTTATTGGAATAGTCTAGATGAAAGTACTTCAATATATTGTTTCATGATTAAATTATATTTTATTATTTTCAATTTTCATATACATCTTATTTATTTAATAGTCTTTAGATGCAAAAAATTACAAAAGCTGTAAGGGTTTCATTAACTCAATTTTAGATTCATTAATTCATAGTCTTTCTCACTTGAATATAATTTTTTATATTTTTGGGATAAAAAAATACTTTATTTTATAGTTTTTACTCTTTTTCTCTAGATAAATACCTTCTCATCATCAATAACAACATCATTGATAAAAATATTTTGAAATAAAAGTATAACATTGGTTATAATAACTCTCATTCTCATTGATGGATATTTTTCATCCATGTTTCAGTACTTCCTATCAGAAGTTATTTCTATAAATAATTAAAAATATATTCATTATCTTATATTCCTAATATTTATCCTTAGATTTATTATGAAATGAAATTCTAAAAATATTTCTCTAATGATTATTTTCAATAAAAGGTATTTCAAAATGTAAAAATGTCTCTTCCATTCTTTCAAAATCTATTATTCTATCTATCAATCCAAATTTACTCTAAAAACCATTATGGAATTTTCAAGGATCAGTTATATAATATTTTTTTAGATAATTCTTTTTCAATATTTTTCACATATTTTATTGAAAATAGATTTTGGTAATTTTTCATAGAAATTATTCTGTAATTTCGGTCAGCATATGATAATTATAATTTAGGAAGATTCCATTCCATGATTTAAAATGGTTTCACAAATGATTTAAAATCAGAATAATTATGAATAGAAGTGTATATATTCTAATATTTTTTAATTGTACCTATTTAGTTTTAAATAAAATTAATCAATGACTTTAAAAAGGTATATTAAGGGATTATTTTTTAAGAAAGATTTTTTTTATGTTTTGTTACACATTGTCATATAAATTTACTATAAATATATGTACATTAAAAATGTTTTTTTAAACCATAAAATGGTTTGGATGATTATTTTTAATTATTTTATCATGTAAATTACATAATTATAAAGAAATATTTTTAATTATTTTTCAATCCATTCAAAAAATGGGTATTCCCTATTTTGTTTCAGGTGATTTATCCTAGTATCCTAAAACGTTATTCTCTATCTATAAAAACATAATTAATTATCTATATGTAATACTATAGATATTTTAAATCCCCCATATTGTAGAGACCTGAAGCCTGACGTACATGGACATTACATTACTTTTGCAAAATACTTAGTACATAACAATAACACACACACAAGGACCGTAATAGTTTAGTGTCTTTGGAAACTCGGAGTATAAACTTCTTATCATGTTAAAAGATCTTCAACATCTCTCATAACGATTCTCCATTTTTTTTCCTTACCTAAAACCTTTCTTTATATTTTGGGGAGAAGAAAACATAAAAGGGTGAGCTCAAATGCTCAGTAAGGGTAAACAATAAAAATATCAATCACATCATACACATAAGAACATAGCTTTTGGAAATCTTAACCTGCAAAAGAGCTCATAATATCATAACATGGGATAAATCATAGAATTGAAATGTAATCCCAATAATCACCACTTAAAACATGAAACTTTGTGGCATACACACATAATCATATAGAATCATTTCTTGTTAGTCAAGACTCATTGCCAAGACTATCTTAGTGGACAAAGTCCCTTTCTGAATCGAGTAACCCTCGTTTCAGTCCTGTTTCACTGAACCGGTATAACCTAACATTTCAGCCATGTCTATCTCATGAGATATAAAATCTTTACCCAATGCATTGGAGGGAGATATAGGTCCCACCCATCTTATAATGAATCCTTTCTTATGTGTGCCACATTATCATAAACAATACATCATAGCGTAACCCATGTAATAAAAATGGAATTCTTAAACAACATGACATCATAAAACAATTCATATAAGATAAAGGAATTCATAAAAATATTTACATCACAACATAATCAAATCCATGTAATAATAGGGATAAAAACAGAACCCTTTATTATCTTAGATGAAAAATAATTTTGATAAAACACTTGAACTCCATTCTTGAGGAAAATATCCTTTCTTCTTCAAAAACACTTTTCTTTTCTTAACATGTCATACAATTATAAACTAAAAGAAGTTGATTAAAAATAAACTTGAAAAATTGTAAAGGATTCTTCTTAGAAATAATGTTTTAAAAATACATTCATGCCTTATAAGTTAAAAAAAACATTCTTCGTACTTTTGTCGGAAAAGTCAAAAAGTACCTCGTATAAAAAAACAACAAAAGATACATTTCATATTCTTTACTAAAAACTCATCGAAGGGTAAAATTGGATTTAAAATATTTTAAGTGGATGGAAACAATATTACATATTGATGGAACATGGATTTGGATGATAAAATACACCCCAGTAAATACCAAAGTATAAACAATCTCAGATAAAAATGAGATTGTGATATTTCCCCTTACCTTAGGTCCGACTTGCTTTGTACGTGTCCGAAACTCTTGTATAATGATTTAAATCATGTTATTGACTTATTCCAGAATCATATTCATTGTTATTATATCATATATGGTCCACTTATGACTTTATATTACCCGTTCTTTTGTAAATTCATGTTAAAGTAGCGTTTTGGGTAAAATCGTCTCATTTGTTGTTCGTGTTTTTAACTTGTAATTATTAATATGATTACTTGGATAATGATTACTTATATCCAGAATGTAAAACATGATTTATATATAATATATATTCAGAATATACATATATATAATATATTTATAAATGGAATGAAATACACCGTTCATGGAGACGGTAGTCCGTACGTACGCATGAACGCTGTTTTCGTTTCCTTATTGAATTGAATGGAATTAAGTAGATGACATACATATAAATATACATAAATACAGTATCATTATTATGTAATATATTTCATTAGTACTTATTATATACAATTTATAATCATTCATGAATGGTTAATGTGGAGAATGAATCTCATCGCGTCGTGGAGACGGTAGTCTGTACGTACGCACGAGCGATGATATCGTTCCCATGGACATGGAATTGTGTTAAAGTGTATGTATACTATTTCAGTATCAATATAAATTTATAATAATCATATATAGTTACTCATTACACCATTATACCCATCCTTGTAAGGTGATGGTGGAAAATAGATTACACCACGGTGTGGAGACGGTATTCCGTACGTACGCACGCGCGGTGATTTCATTTTTCCGTAGGATGGATAGAAGGTGAATTAGGGTTGTTTCATATTTATAATAACATATAAGTATGTAAGTAATACTGATGTTATTACTTTATCATGAAACAACTAAAGAAGAAGAATTTGAAGAAGAAAGAAATTGAAAAGATCGGTAATGGATATTACCTCTTCTTTGAAACGCCTCTTTGAATCCTCCACTTAGGGAACTATGATTGGTTTTTGAAGAAGACCATGACCTCTACGATTATTCTAGGGAAGTGGAGAAGGGATTTTGGCAGGGGTTGGCCGAGCTTGAGTGCTCAAATTGGTGTGAGGAGGAGGGGGAGGAGGTGCCCTTTTATAAGGGAGGAGAGGGGCACCTTAGGAATATCTCAAAATATTATTTTATATTAAAGTCAAAATCATTTTATAATGGTTCCAAAGGGTCTTATTTTGAAGCTAAAGTGGGGATGGGTCGAAATCCTATCAACAAATAGGATTTAGACAAGTTTAGGGTATTATTTTAACCTTATCAATTAGATTTAACTCTAAGTTAAATAATTTAACTTTTACCGTGTCTTTTTGTTTTCTTTCACTATATGATTAATACACTTACTATAACATGCCAAACGAACCCCAAATTGTTTATTTTTAATATATATATCCTTATCTAAGTTATTTTTCCGAACCTTAGATTTTTAGGAATAAAATAACAATTAGTAATATAATATTTGATTTAAAAAACTATTTTGTATCAATTTTGACACTATTTGATATATGATTTTTGTGAAAGTCATAACAGAATTATATGTTCGAACTAAGTTTATTAAATCAACACTAATATATCATAGTAACCTAGAATATTAGTGGAATTCCTAAAAAGTCTCAAATTACATTTATTTTGGTGTTTATAACATCAATTATGTCAATATTTCATTAATAAGATAATTACTGCATCATCTTTGTGTCATAAATAAATTAAATTATTTGATGTCTAAAAATTACAAATAAAATCCCATTATGTAGGAAATCGTTTTATATTTCTAATTAATATTTATAGTCGAATTTATCTTATGTATAACCCCATAATAAAAATGTTTTATTAAATGAACTTTGATTTTAACTCTTTTAACTCTTCTTTCAATTAAATAATAATAAATGTCCTAATCTAATCCAAGTGGGCCTAAATGATAATATTTTACACTTAAGGTTGTTTTTGGTCGAGATACACTTGTCCAATAGAATTAGGACATGTGTTAGGGTAATATTAATAACATTCTTACCCTTAATTACCGTATTTACTTTTAACCGTGGTAAATAAAAGTAAAAAGTTACTATTCACCAAAAATTATTTTCATCTCATTGAACCACATTTTACTTACTGACATCAACCGTGTCTCTCGGATTTTTGAAATTCCATTCACAAAAGAGTTAAAATTAAGTTTTATGAAAAATTCAGTTTTTTTAACTACCACTTAGCAGTTTCACTATTCATCAAAAATTGATGTTTTTCAGAACAATGCCAAAATTTCATCCTAAGCTATATTTCATATTCCGAATTCAAAAATGAAGTCTATTTTACCAAATTCATAACATAGAAGTTGCATTAATTAATTTTATAATTAAATCCCGCTGTTAAAACAAATAGCGTGTTTTTAAGAAACAATATCTATCAAAAGATTGACACTTGTTTATGTCTGGTTTAAATGTGAAATTACATCCAATGACCAACATTGTATTAAATTGTAAAAATATATTCTAAATATACTTTAAAACCACTCAAAATAACAATTTATCACTATTAATTATTTCGATTAAAAAAGTTGTTTTTAATTAAAATTTAGTAATTTTCACTATTCATCGGAATATGAAAGTTATCCGAAAAGTACCAAAATTTCACCTTAGGCTAAATTCGATACTCCGAATCAAAAAATGAAGTCCATTTTGAAAAATAAAATTTACAAAATTTCAAAAAGTGGTTATTACTATTCATAACAGCTAGTTTTAATAATATTTTAATAGCATATCATTGTTTAGTGAAACTCGGTATTGCGTACTACACACGCTATCGAGGAAGGTCACGATTGCGTGTAATGAAAGGAAAGTCAAGGATGAGTGTTGTGAAATCTCCTTTCGGTTTAGCGTACAACACAAGACATTAATGAAATTAAAAAGAATATTTTTCATAAAATCTCGGGGTGTTACATTCTACCCCCCTTAAAATGAATTTCGCCCTTGAAATTCGTCGGGGTTATAAATGGTTTACTATTCGAAAGATTCTTTAATAGAAATCCACATCGTAAAAAGGAATACCAAAACTTGGATTTAAAAACTAAAGTATGAAATGTAATGATTACCCAAATAAACTAATCACTGGGTTTCCACATAGGTGAAAATATGGATATGGAATAGAAATCTAACCATCATGTTCTGATGGAGAGTGGTAGAGAACATGGCTATGGAAAAGCCAGTAATCACAAATCCATAAATTTGTGATGATCTAAGGTACCATCTGATTCATCAGGTATAAGATCACTAGGACAACATTTTTTGTTTTCAAGATTATTTCCCTAAAGTTAAAAATTTGAATTAGAATAAATACTTACTTTATTTTGGTACAATCTCACTGTTGTTCGTGACTTGAACAATTTTTACTTCATCTCTTAAATAAATGAAGTTGAATTTGTTATTCATGAAGTGTTAGCAGATCATGTGATAGAATGAAGGGTCATTCCATTTGTCTCAAACAAAAGGTTAGCAAAAAATTATATACATAAGTCGATATATAGTGAGATTAATCATATATGGTTCCTAAAATGGACTTATACATCATATATCATACAGCATAATATAATAAAACTAGTTTCTACTAAACAGGGACTTCTTGTAGGCCAGTGGTAGGAGATAAAGGTCAGTCGCACTTCGATTGTGGGTTCGATTTCCACAACCTTGTCCGACGCGATGGGCTGTCGCCCATCCTGTAGGTTGTCCTTTTTCTAAAACTATATTACTATAACATCCCATAAATAATATCGAAAAAAAACTTCTACCCTTAAACAATACTAACTTATGTCCAACATAATCCATTCCAATCTTTAGGCTTATCCATAATACTGCAGTCCACTCTCATAACATAGTGAAAACGATTACCAGAGATTTAACACCATCGTCGATCCCCATATATCATAAGATATGTTTTGTTGGTCAAATTCCAAACATTCAAAGTCCTTAATCATGAATTCTCTTGAATACCTTAGTGAAAACATGAATGCAGTTAAAAGTTAACCCTTTCCACATACCAAAATCCTCAAAATTCTATATACTCAGACCATGATATCACTTAGTCCTTATATCAATCATGAGATCATGAATACTGTTAAACATTTCATTTTCTCGTTTTCCCTTCATTATGCGCATAATATCTCAATCACTTTGAATACCACATTAGACCAATACATAAATATTCCAATACTCCAGGATACAACATTATTTTGGAATCCCATTACATAAACACTTAATCATTCCACCACATCGTTGTCATATTCAACATCGCCAATAGTGATTGCATGTGACTTCCCTTTGTCCTTTGACTTAAGCGGTTGCTCATGTCGATAATCACTAACCCTTGGATTAGGGCATTTATTATCATAATGACCCATTTCCTTGCACTTGAAGCATTGAAGTGTTGGTGGTGCGTTTTCTTTATTCACATCATTAGAAACCCTTTTTCCATTACTTCGACACTCAGCTGCTCGATGACCTTCTTTTCCACACTTAAAACATTTTCTAGTCCCATTAAGACAATCTCCACCATGCTTCTTTCCACACTTTGTGCATAAGGAAACATTCATCTTCTTTTCACCATTATTCTGAGGTTTCTCCTTGAACTCCATCTTTCGTTTCTTGTCAAAACCATGAGATGGATATGTAACAACAACTTCCATTTCTACCTTGATAGCACAACGCACAATTTCTTCATAGCTACTGATGTCTCTTATAGCTAATGCCCTTCGAAGAATTGGTTTTAAGCCACTGAAAAATCGATCAACTTTACTTTCAGGTTGGATGATAATGCCAGATGCATACCTTGCAAGTCTTGTAAAATTTTCTTCGTATATACCAACAGATTCATCATCCTTCTGCTTCAGCTCAAGAAACTCCTTTTCCATCTTTGTTCGAAGAATACGAGGGAAGTACTTACTGAAAAACAAGTTATTGAAATCGTCCCATTCCATGGACTCAATTTCATCTCTCGGCCTCGTATTCTTGATAAGATTCCACCATTGATTAGCTTCACCTTCCAAACGATATACTGCTAAGATGACTTTATCATGTTCAGAACATTGAATAACTGAAAATATCTTTTCAGTAGTACTGATCCATTGTTCTGCAACAAGTGGATCAGAAGACCCACTGAAAGAAGGTGGATGTTGCCTCATGAAGGACTCAATAGAATATTGTTCCCTTCTCTGCTCATTTGGAAGTCCAGAATGATTCATAGCTTGTGTAAGTATAGCAATAAGATTTTGCTCTCCATCTCCCATAACATTTTTTTGTTCAGGAGGACAATCATTGCATTTTCCATTGCATTGATCAACACGGTTCCTTCGGGTTCCAGCCATCATCTAAAACCCAAAAAGAATAGTGTGAGAGGCAAAAATCATGCTAGGGAAAACAACATAATAAAGGGGGAGTACCTTCAATATCTAACATCTTAGATTTAATTCTATGATCTTTAGCGTAATTCTAGTACTATAACCTATACGTATACTTAAACTTAGGGACATCCCTAGACATACCTTAGAAATATCTCTAGGGATCTCATTAACGTTTTCGTATCCTAGTTTCCAAAGGTTGACTAAACCTTTCCTCTGATACCAACTATAGAGACCCGAAGCCTGATGTACATGGACATTACATTACTTTTGCAGAATACTTAGTACATAACAATAACACACACACAAGGACCGTAATAGTTTAGTGTCTTTGGAAACTCGGAGTATAAACTTCTTATCATGTTGAAAGATCTTCAACATCTCTCATAACGATTCTCCCCTTTTTTTTCCTTACCTAAAACCTTTCTTTATATCCTGGGGAAAAGAAAACATAAAAGGGTGAGCTCAAATGATCAGTAAAGGTAAACAAAAGAAATATCAATCACATCATACACATAAGAACATAGCTTTTGGAAATCGTAACCTGCAAAAGAGATCATAATATCATAACATGGGATAAATCATAGAAGTGAAATGTAATCCCAATAATCACAACTTAAAACATGAAACTTTTTGGCATACACACATAATCATAGAGAATCATTTCTTGTTAGTCAAGACTCATTGCCAAGACTATCTTAGTGGACAAAGTCCCTTTCTGAATCGAGTAACCCTCGTTTCAGTCCTGTTTCACTGAACCGGTATAACCTACCATTTCAGCCATGTCTATCTCATGAGATATAAAATCATTACCCAATGAATTGGAGGGAGATATAGGTCCCACCCATCTTATAATGAATCCTTTCTTATGTGTGCCACATAATCATAAACTATACATCATAGCGTAACCCATGTAATAAAAATGGAATTCTTAAACAACATGACATCATAAAACAATTCATATAAGAAAAAGGAATTCATAAAAATATTTCCATCACAACATAATAAAATCCATGTAATAATAGGGATAAAAACAGAACCCTTTATTATCTTAGATGAAAAATAATTTTGATAAAACACTTGAACTCCATTCTTGAGGAAAATATCCTTTCTTCTTCAAAAACACTTTTCTTTTCTTAACATGTCATACAATTATAAACTAAAAGAAGTTGACTAAAAATAAACTTGAAAACTTGTAAAGGATTCTTCTTAGAAATAATTTTTTAAAAATCCATTCATTCCTTATAAGTTAAAAAAAACATTCTTCGTACTTTTGTCGGAAAAGTCAAAAAGTACCTCGTATGAAAAAACGACAAAAGATTCATTTCATATTCTTTACTAAAAACTCACCGAAGGGTAAAATTGGATTTAAACTATTGTAAGTGGATGTAAAAAATATTACATATTGAGGGAACATGGATTTGGATGATAAAATACACCCCAGTAAATACCAAAGTATAAACAATCTCGGATAAAAATGAGATTGTGATATTTCCCCTTACCTTAGGTCTGAATTGCTTTGTACGTGTCCGAACCTCCTGTATAATGATTTAAATCATGTTATTGACTTATTCCAGAATCATATTCATTGTTATTATACCATATATGGTCCACTTATGACTTTATATTACCCGTTCTTTTTTAAATTCATGTTAAAGTAGCGTTTTGGGTAAAATCGTCTCATTTGTTGTTCGTGTTTTTAACTTGTAATTATTAATATGATTACTTGGATCATGATTACTTATATCCAGAATTTAAAACATTATTTATATATAATATATATTCAGAATATACATATATATAATATATTTATAAGTGGAATGAAATACACCGTTCATGGAGACGGTAGTCCGTACGTACGCATGAACGCTCTTTTCGTTTCCTTATTGAATTGAATGGAATTAAGTAGATGACATACATATAAATATACATAAATACAGTATCATTATTATATCATATATTTCATTATTACTTATTATATATACTTTATAATCATTCATGAATGGTTAATGTGGAGAATGAATCTCATCGCGTCGTGGAGACGGTAGTCCGTACGTACGCACGAGCGATGATATCGTTCCCATGGTCATGGAATTGTGTTAAAGTGTATGTATACTATTTTAGTATCAATATCACTTTATAATAATCATATATAGTTACTCATTACACCATTATACCCATCCTTGTAAGGTGATGGTGGAAAATAGATTACACCACGGCGTGGAGACGGTATTCCGTACGTACGCACGCGCGGTGATTTCATTTTTCCGTAGGATGGATAGAAGGTGAATTAGGGTTGTTTCATATTTATAATAACATATCAGTATGTAAGTAATACTGATGTTATTACTTTATCATGAAACAACTAAAGAAGAAGAAGTTGAAGAAGAAAGAAATTGAAAAGATCGGTAATGAATATTACCTCTTCTTTGAAACGCCTCTTTGAATCCTCCACTTAGGGAACTATGATTGGTCTTTGAAGAAGACCAGGACCTCTAGTATTATTCTAGGGAAGTGGAGAAGGGATTTTGGCAGGGGTTGGCCGAGCATGAGTGCTCAAATTGGTGTGAGGAGGAGGGGGAGGAGGTGCCCTTTTATAAGGGAGGAGAGGGGCACCTTAGGAATATCTCAAAACATTATTTTATATTAAAGTAAAAATCGTTTTATAATGGTTCCAAAGGGTCTTATTTCGAAGCTAAAGTGGGGATGGGTCGCAATAATATCAACCAATAGTATTTAGAAAAGTTTAGGGTATTATTTTAACCTTATCAATTAGATTTAACTCTAAGTTAAATAATTTAACTTTTACCGTGTCTTTTTGTTTTCTTTCACTATATGGTTAATACACTTACTATAACATGATAAAAGAACCCCAAATTGTTTATTATTAATATATATATTCTTATATAAGTCATTTGGCCGAACCTTAGATTTTTAGGAATAAAATAACAATTAGTAATATAATATTTGATTTAAAAAACTATTTTGTTTTAATTTTGACACTATTTGATATATGATTTTTGTGAAAGTCATAACAGAATTATATGTTCGAACCAAGTTAATTAAATCAACACTAATATATCATAGTAACCTAGAAAATTAGTGGAATTCATAAAAAGTCTCAAATTACATTTATTTTTGTGTTTATAACATCAATTATGTCAATATTTCATTAATAATATAATTACTACATCATCTTTGTGTCATAAATAAATTAAATTATTTGATGTCTAAAAATTACAAATAAAATACCATTATGTAGGAAATATTTTTATCATTCTAATGAATATTTATAGTCGAATTTATATTATGTATAACCCCATATTAAAAATGTTTTATTAAATAAACTTTGATTTTAGCTCTTTTAACTCTTCCTTGAATTAAATAATAATAAATGTCCTAATCTAATCCAAGTGGGCCTAAATGATAATATTTTACACTTAAGGTTGTTTTTGGTCGAGATAAACTTGTCCAATAGAATTAGTACATGTGTTAGGGTAATATTAATAACATTCTTACCCTTAATTACTGTATTTACTTTTAACTGTGGTAAATAAAAGTAAAAAGTTACTATTCACCAAAAATTATTTTCATCTCATTGAACCACATTTTACTTACTGAAATCAACCGTGTCTCTTGGATTTTTGAAATTCCATTCACAAAAGCAGTAAAATTATGTTTTATGAAAAATTCAGTTTTTTTAACTACCACTTAGTAGTTTCACTATTCATCAAAAATTGATGTTTTTCAGAACAATGCCAAAATTTCATCCTAAGCTATATTTCATATTCTGAATTCAAAAATGAAGTCTATTTTACCAAATTCATAACATAGAAGTTGCATTAATTAATTTTATAATTAAATCCCACTGTTAAAACAAATAGCGTGTTTTTAAGAAACAATATCTATCAAAAGATTGACACTTGTTTATGTCTGGTTTAAATGTGAAATTACATCCAATGACCAACATTGTATTAAATTGTAAAAATATATTATAAATATACTTTAAAACCCCTCAAATTAAAAATTTATCACTATTAATTATTTCGATTAAAAAAGTTGTTTTTAATTAAAATTTAGTAATTTTCACTATTCATCAGAATATGAAAGTTATCCGAAAAGTACCAAAATTTCACCTTAGGCTAAATTCGATACTCTGAATCCAAAAATGAAGTCCATTTTGAAAAATAAAATTTACAAAATTTCAAAAAGTGGTTATTACTATTCATAACGGCTAGTTTTAATAATATTTTAATAGCATATCATTGTTTAGTGAAACTCGGTATTGCGTACTACACACACTATCGAGGAAGGTTGCGATTGCGTGTAATGAAAGGCAAGTCAAGGATGAGTATTGTGCAATCTCCTTTCGGTGTAGCGTACAACACAAGACATTAATGAAATTAAAAAGAATATTTTTCATAAAATCTCGGGGTGTTACACATATGAATCCTTTATTTTTATACCTTATCAAATGTTCTATGAATATTTTTCATGAAACCCATATCTTTTCAATGGGATAATTATGTGATGATTTAAGTATTAATGATTTCATAGAACACACATATATATATAATTGTTAATATTTTTAATTTTGGAGTATTATATATCCCTCTAATTCATTGGTTTGGGATTTATATCTAATGAGATAAGGATTTTAATCATGGTATTTTTTTGAAGACATAATGTGAGAACATTTTTTTGTTCACAATACACTACACAAACATTTTTTTTGTTCACAAAATGATGAGAGAGATTTTTTTATTCACATAATAAATCATGGAAATTTGGTTTTTTCAAAATAGGAATCATGGAATTTTTTTTCACAACATAAAATATAACAGCCTTGGACCCACACTTCTGTATCCTATATGGAAATCATGAACATTACATTTTCGGGTTTGATGATGATAATGATGACCCATTTTTTTATACAAACCTTACAACATCAAAAGGAAAAATTAGATCACTTAAAAACATAAGGGACTTTTAGCTTTAGAGATTTTAATAAAATTAAGAAAAATTCCAATATAATCAATTAACATGAAATTAAATGAAATTTTCCCCCACATAGCTATTATTTTATTTTTCACATTAATAAATCACCATTATCCATGTGAAGTACCTTGTAGAGATAAATCACTCAACAAAAATCTTTAAAACATGGGGAAAAGGATATATAATAAGGGTGAGCTCAAATGATCACTAAGGGTAAACATAAACATTAACAATTGAATTTCATCAATGTGTATAAGAAGTGCATAAGGGTATGATAAAACAGTCAAAGAGAATGAGTCTATCATAAGAGAACTCATACCCATAATTACCTAGATCCTAAAATATGAAAAAATGTATCAGGAATGAATCATTACAATGAATAATAATGAGCCATGTGATATCAATCTCATCATGAGAAACCTCATATACCAGTAATATCAATTAAAACCCTTTTTTAACTTGTATCATAATTTATATAATGCCATTTCAAAAAAAATTTAATTGAAAAAACTATATGACAATTTTCCAATATAATCATTTCCCAATTCATTAGAGAATTATATAGGCACACCCCTTTTAAGCTATTAAAGGCCTTCCAATAACTATCTGGACCACCCCATGATATGTTGTAAAAGTAATAATCGATGAAATCTAGGAAACCTAATGTTATGTTGTAAATGGCTTACATAACACTATTTAGGACACCCCATGTTGAGTTATATGGGATTACCCAATGCTATCTGTCCCACCCCATGTTAAGATGAAATGTACAAGAACCACATCAAGAATAAAGTACATAAAAATTTAAAATATTCATAAAACCAATAGAAAAAATCATTATTCTTCTATAACTGAATTAACCTATGGAAATAAAAAGGGTTTCATGTTAATATCTTTCAAATATTATTATCCCATGAAAAAGAAACATCCTCCATAAAAATATCATTGAAACTTGATTAAATCATTGAAAAGAAATGGGTTCAAAATAATATATTTGAAACATGATTAAACCATGGAAAATAAATGGGTTCTATAAAAATCACCTTGAAATAATATTAACCTATGAAATAAAAGGGTTCCATAATAATATCTTTGAAACAAACAGTATCCATCAAGAAAAAGAATGAGAACGATATCAATACAAAATAACCCTAGTAGAGGATAAGAAACAAAATTATTTTTTGATTTTGAGGAATTTAAATATCTTTAAAATAAAATTAAAAACAATTATTTAGGATAACATACATTTGAATTTTGAAAAACAAATTTAAAATCATTTTTGAAACATTTTTAGAAAACATGACTTTCAGAGAAAAACAATTTCAAATCGAAGAGAGAAATGAAGTTAGCTTATATTAAAAACACTTTATCATGAATTTTAGGTACTAAAGAGTGGATAAATGGTAAATTTACTTTAAAATATCATGAATATCCAGAGTAAAACATATTTCATGAGACTTATAATATTTAAACATGGGTGCCTTTATCACACACAATCTTGATAATCGATGAGATTGTAAAAGAAGACTCTTAAAACTTTTGTAACATTGAATCACAATACCAATTAAAGGATTACATTAAAAGAAACATTAAATAACATTATAATAATTAAATTAATTATATTACATCCAAATAGTAAATACATACACTTCATAAAAGAATAATGGTGTGTAACATGACTTAAGTCTCAAAGGAAGAAAATTGTATCAAAAATACATAACCTCTTTTGTTACTTTGAAACCATAAAACCCACAAAATAAAGATCCTAGAAAGGATATGTAAATTCCCATATATTTAATTATAATAACAAAAAATACCTCTATAGTAATTATATACACATAAAAAACAAAAATATTTTGTGAATATGGTATGTATCTAACCAAAATAAATTTGAGATGAGAAAAATCCTTATCTTGAGTCTATTTTTTACTCATTCTCTATATTATCCTGAATAATAAACCTTTGCTAATTATTTAATTTCTAGAAAAATATTTGGATATTTATTATTAATTTTATTTAACTTATTTACATTTTTTATAAAAATACATAATTAATAAATTTTAAGTCGGATGTTTTGACCATATTCGGCTTATGTGTCAAAAATGAATTTGGTTGGTTGGATTAGGTCAAAGAAATCATTATGTAAACATATAATGAATAATAATAAGGAAATAATTATAATATTAATACATAAATTATTCTTTTAAAATCAATCTTGAAATGTTGTTATGAAAAATGGACAAATGTTATGATCATGGAGATAGTAGGCCGTATGTACGCCAAAGTAACGTTCCCAGTTTTCATTGATAATTATAGAAATTAGGTAAGTAACATTTATCTTTAAAAAAGGTTAATTATATCATAAATTAAATATGATTTAATTTTATATAATATTTTATATATTATCATTTTTATTTAGTGACTAAAAGCGAATAATTGCATCGTTTTAAGGAGGAGATAGTCCTCACGTCAACGAACGACGTTATCAATTTTTCATTGTGTGAAATAGTGAGAAAAATGATATATTATTTAAAAAATATAATTACATAATTAATAACATTGTTATGTAATTTTTATCTTATATATTCATTATTTTTACAAGTATTACCTTCCATTAAACACGTTAGTGAAAAATGGTTTGTATTGCTTCGTGAGGCAACAATCCACTGTGCACACAAGTGATGTTATTATATTATATATGTTATGAAATATAAAAAGGTTATATATGATATAATGGATATAGAGTTATAATAATGTTATAAATATCATATATAAACATTAGATACATCATTATTCCAAACTTTGATATGTTGTAATGATAAAGTGAAATACTTTATTTCACGAGGAGGTAGTCTTCAATAAATATGAATGATGATTTCATAACATGTATAATGGATGTTTGTGTGGGTGCAGGTTATAAAAATAAACTAAAAACAACTCGTTATATTTTGGATAACAATTCTACTATATAAACATGGTATAAATATAGCTACCTTATCCTTTATTATATACCGTTACATGATTTTAAGTATAATTAATGGTCAAATTACAATCCAAGGATCATAAAGTCTAGTGTCTTATAATACTAGTATATAAAATAGGAAACATGGGACTAAATAAAGTATTTGTTTATTCATCATCCATTATAATATCATAGATTCCATTTATATCTTACATATTATTTGGATTACCAGGGGATAACCTATACAAAGGGATGAGCTAAAAATCTTTGTAAGGGATTAAACAATAAAATAAAACTGAGTACATGGGTGAGAAGTCATAACATAATGATATAAAATGGAATGGAATATCATTAAAAAAAGGAATAATAACATATAGATCATGGGATTATTTAACAATTAAATCATAGTAATGTGTCTAAAACATAAAACATGTCTTTATAAAAATTCAAGGATTGTTCTACATTGAGGATCCCAAGTCAAGGATAACCACCAAAACCATTGTACGTGGAGCACGAATCATGGCTAACAGCCAAGAATGTTGAACATAACATCTCATGAGACTAAAAATTACACAACTAATAGGATCACTATCTGGTAACACCCATTATAATATGTTCATGAATATACATTCTATATGAATAATCACACATAAGGAATCAAACATAAACATAATGGTTACCCACGGTAAGAATTGGGTATCATAATCTTGTTAAAAACCTAATAAATTGAATATCATAATATTTTACACTAAAGTATGTATTTAGAACATATATTTACATTAATAAAGGAACATTTTAATATATAATGATAAATGGTTCCCAAATGAGGTGAAATCATTTTAAAAGAGTGTTTTGGAAACATTAGAACTAAAACATTTTACTGTGCTTTAAGGAAAACATTAAAGAGAACTTCAAGTAGGTTAAGGAAGAATATTTAATATAAAACCAGAAGTGAAACAAAAAAATTTTCATTATAAAATGATTTATTTTATAAAAATAATGGTGGCATAAAACATATCTTGGAGTTTACATTAAAATGGGTTAGAATTCGGGAAGTTCCCTTAAATCGGGCTCAGTTATCGGGAAACATCGAGTAGAGAACCTTTTAAGAAAATGTATATTACTAAAAAATAAAGATAAATGTATATTGATACATGAATTTGGACCATATTCAGAGAATTTAGAATCTGTAAATAATAATAAAACAGATTAACATTTGGGTAAAAAGTTAGAAATAATAACTCGAAAGAATAATGGAGGTTTGGGTAGAATCCCTTACTGTATGTTCGAAATGATTCTGAACATGATATTAATGTCATTAATAATAAATAATATTAATTAATTAATAACTAAAGAACCATTTATATATACATTTTATTTATTAAATCTTTATTAAGTTTATAAAGTCCTTTTTGATGGGTTAAGAGACTCAATTTCATCGTTTGGGAGTGTTGATTTTCTTGGTTTTCATGATCGGTTTACATGTCTATGTTTATAAAAAATCATGTTGAATGTGGAAAGATGTTCAAAATTGAACTAATATGTTATTAATTAACATATATAATATTAAAATTCTATTTGGATTCTAGATATCATGATGATTCATTAGATAAATCATTAATGATAATCGTTTCAATTAATTTATAGTTTTTTATCTTAATGAACTCATTTTTTTATAAAATTAATATCATGGGTCAAAAATGATTATATAAAATTACATTAGATATAATAAATATATTATAATATGTTGAAACCATAAAAATGGTTTAATTACCGGCCTTGAAGATGAAATTGAATGATGAAATCATGTCTTCCACGAAGGTGGTGAATGGGAACCTCACAGAAAATTTTTTCATTCTTAAAGTAAAAGATAGAGGATAAGAGATTTGATAAGGAATTATTCCATAAAAATGTTAAAATTACATTATATTTAATATTATGTAGTTTCCATGCCATTTTTTGAGGGGAGGCTAGGAAATAAAAAGAAAAGAATGGAACTTGAAAAAAATTAAATGAAAAGGAATAGGGGTTTACCTCTTGATTTATTCCTCTGGGGAACCTACTTAGGGGATTGGATTTGGTATTTTGTTAATAAAAAATCTCTTAGATGAGTGAGAGGGGGTTGGTAAGATTATTGGAAAAAATTTATAGAAGGATCAAGGCCTAAAATATGTGACGTGAAGAGGTGGTGAGGGGTGGTATTTATAGTGGATGAGAGGGGTGTTTTCTTATTATTTGATTCCTTATTTTATTATTTTGTTAAATAAAAGATATAGTGTTGATAATTGAGAAAAAAAGTAATTAGATAATGTGAGATCAATTTAATTATGATTACATCATCCATGAATCAATGAATAGTTTATTTATCTTATAATATATATATCGTAAATTACTGTATATTACTATTCCGAATAAAATTCATGTATTTTATGAAAATCCAAAAAATTAACCCGAAACATTTTTTATGCGTATAATGAAAAAATGAACTCCATTTTATGAAAATAATTTTCTAAATATGATAAATTTAATTTTTAATTAATTTCATTATTTACTCAAAAAATAGAGATTTTGAAATTATAACTTATTTTATAACACATTGAAAAATTAAATAAGGTCTCATAAAAGTACTTATAATCATATGTAATATAAATATTAATTTATGAATAAATTTCATGAAAATAAATTTTCCATTAAATTATTAAATTAATAATAAAATTGAAATTAAATATTTATGGTTTACAAAAATACCAAATCCTAATTGATAATTTTTAAAATATTTATTCACTTATACTATTGTATAATTATATAATATTATCACTTATAATATGGATAACTTTTATTTATAAATTAATTAGTGGGGTTACTATTCAATTGGATCATTTACTATTCATAAGGATCTCGTTATTATTCCAAAGGTCATGTTACTTATCATTTGGTATATGTTTCCTAACTTCAAGAAATGCATTTTATTTCATTAATTTAACATTTTTTATGTTTTTATTATGTTTTTAATGTGATTTTATGTGATTATACTCTATGAAATTACTATTAGAAGATAATTTCAATGGATAAAACTTTTGGTAATTACAGTTTTCCCCTTTATGACATTTCTCCCCTAAAATTTTGTTTTACAATATCAACTAAAAATAGATGTGGGTACTTTTCCTTCATCACTTCATCCACTTCCCATGTTACCTCTTCGCACTTATGGTTCTGCCATAGTACTTTAACCCGATGAGTAGTCTTGTTTCATAGAAATTTATCTCTACGATCCAAGATCTTCACTGGCTTCTCCTCAATAGAAATGTCATTCTCCAAATATACCACCTTTGAATTCATTACATGTGAAGGATCTGATATGTACTTACTTAAGAGAGATACATGGAATACATCATGTTCTTTAGACATGGTAGGATAGATTTCTAGTCAATAGGCCACTAATTCAACATGAACAACAATCTCAAAGGGGAAGATGCACCTGTGACATAGTTTTCATTTCTTTCCAAAATCTATTTACTTTCTCTCATGGAAATATTTAAAGGAATACCATGTATCTAACCTTAAACTCAAGGTCTCATTAATGATTGTCTACATAGATCTTTTTTCAAATTTAGGATACATTAATGTGCTGCTAAAAGGTTTTCACCTTAACCACAATTTGTTCTACAATTACAGGTCCTAGTAGCTTACGTTCACCAACCTCATCCCTGTTCTACACCTTTTAAAATACATGAATTAATATGGAGAGATATGGATGCTCGCATGAAAACTATTTTTTAAGAGAATTTGACTAGTGGAGGATGTTGTTCCCATTAAAATTTAAAGTCCACATAACATGGTGTAAAAATTTCTTCCCATGTATGAATAGTTTTCCTTGATTGGACATTAGTTTGAGGATGATAGGCCATACTGATGTTCATATCAGTGCTTGAAGAATTTTGGAGACTTTTTAGAACATGGTGGGAAATCTCGGATCTCAACCGGATAAAATACACAGTGTTACTCCATGTAGCCTTTCCACTTATCATATATATATATATATATCCTTTAATGTTGTACAATGATTAGTCCTGTCCCCTTTCAATAAAGTGATTTATCTTTCTAAGACAATCCATATTAACCCATATTGAATTATTTCCTATATATGTATTTGGAAGTCTAATGAAAAATTCCATGGTGATGATTTCCCATTTCTATGTTTGGTATGGGTAATGGTTACATCATCCCTTTAGAATTTATCCTTTTATCATTCACCTGCCGACATACCAAGAACATTGATGTATATTCACTGATGAAATTTTTTATATTTCCCCACCAAAAGTTCTCCCAGAGATCTTGATACATCTTTATGCTACCCAATTGAATAATTGAATGTTGATCTATGAAATTCATTCATAAGATCTTTCATTATCTATGGATTAAATAGTACAAATATCCATGACTGAAATCTTATGACCCCCTCTTCATCAATCTTGAACTTAGAGGATTTAACATTTTGGATATCTTCCATTATTTTATGAATTTCCACATTGTTTGTTTGAGCATCCTTTATTTTCTCCCTGAGGGATGGTTAGAAAATCATTTGATAAAGGATTGATGATGTTCCTATCCTAATGATTTTCATTTCCATACTTTGAGAGTCTAAGAATATTTTATCCTTCTCTATTCTCTATACTGATAAAGATTTAGGATCCTATCTACTTAGAGCATCTGCCACTTTGTTTTTTTACCAGGATGGTAGTGGATTGATAATTCATAATCTTTTATGTTCTCTAACTATATTTAATAGCCCATATCCAGTTTCTTCTATGTGAATATTTATTTTACACTCTTATGATTAGTATATATCTCACAATTCACCCCATAAATATAATGTCACCATATTTTCAATGAAAATATCACAACCGCCAACTCCTGATCAAGAGTATGATAATTTTTATCAGGAATTTTAAACTTCTTTAATGTGTAGGATATCACCTAATCATTTTTAATCAGTAAACAACCTAAAAATTTCTTTGAAGCATTTTTTTACACCAAAAAGTGTTCTCCACTTGTTGGAAGTGTGAGTACTGGCATAGTGATAAGCCTATTTTTGATGGCCTTTAACATTTCCTCGCATTTATGAGTCCATAAAAACATCAATCCCTTCCTTGATATCTTAGTTATTGGTTTTGATGATCATTATAAGTTTTTTACAAATCATCTATAATATCCATATAGACCAAGAAATCTGTGGATATCTATTATAGATGTTAACATGGGCCACTCTTCAATTTCCTTTTTCATAGAAGGGTCCATAGGTATTTCTTTTTTGGTGATAATATATCCCAGGAATGAAACTTCCTCTATCTAGAAATCACATTTCCTGTACATTTCAAACTATTTATCCTTTCACAATGTCTTTAACACAATATTCAAATTCTCCTCGTTTTCCTCTTTGCTCTTGGAGTTTATCAGAATATCATTGATAAAGACTACCAATTTTTTTGAGGTAATATCTAAAGACACTATTCTTTAAATACATGAAAATTTCTGGATAATTAGTGAGTCTAAAGGGAATCGTGGTGAACTCATAGTGTCCATACCTCATTCTAAGGATAGTAATAGGAATTTCTTCCTTCTTCACCTTTATTTGGTGATATACCGAACGAAGGTTCTACTTAGATAAATATTTACCCCCATGTATAATGAGTAATATATCTGTGGAAGGGGACACTTGTTCATTATCTTTATTTTGTTGAGATCACGATAATCACTGCAGAGGTGCATTGATCCAAACTTATTCTTGAAAAAGAGGACTAACACACCCTATGGTGAAGTAATTGAGCATATAAAACCCTTGTCTAGATTCTACAGTAACTTATTATTTAGTTCTTCTAGCTCAACGGTGTCCATTATATAAGGTGTCTTTTATAGAGGAAATGATCTAGGAATAATTTCCATTCAGAAATCAACATTTCAATCTAGAGGAAGACCAAACATCTCTTCAACGAATACATTAGTTTAATCCCTCACTATGGGAATTTCTTCAAGCATGAATCTATCACTTTCTCAATCATTTGATCTAGATATGATTTATCATATGGTAATAATATCCACACTTGAGATGATGATTCTGAAAGAGATTCATCCTCCTCTGTACACTTGAGCTACATTTGATTTATAATATCTACCTTTCTGGATATTTGACGTCATCTTTGTATAAAGAAAACCAATCCTTTCCCAAGATAACATCAAACTACACCAGTGGAAGTATGATTATATTTACTGGGAGGTTTATTCCACAAACATTAACTAGGGAGGAATTATATACGTTGGATGCAATAATTCCCCCTTTTTTTGTTCTCACAAATAACTCAACATCCATATTTTGATGTGATATTTGAATCGTTCTACTGAACATGAAATATATGAAAAAATGTATAGAACTATAATAAAATAGTACATTCACTACTGTTGAATGAATAACCATTGTACATGTCACCACATCATTGTCTGAATCCACATCAGTAGTGTTGATAGCATAGGACCATCCTTGTTTCCTAGGAATTTCGAAATGATTTTCTCTAACAACCCTTGACGTAGGGAATTGGTTCAAAAAATTCCCATGCTCATTGCAGTTGAAACACTACACTACAGGTTGAGTATTAATATGAACCTTCTATTCTTCTTCCACGTTAGTGTGATTCTTCATATCCCTTCGAAAATTCATATCTAGATTCCCCATTCTTACACATTTTAAGCATTTCCTAGTTCCCTATAAAATGGTCTCAAGATGCTACTTCCCAAAATTTTGACACATGGAATGTTCGGCCTTCTTTCCATCATGGAATTTATTTGCTGATCAAAACATATTAGGCTTTATTTCCATATTTTTTTCACCTGGACCACGAGACCATTGGGAGTATCTGATATCCATCTCAACCTTGAGGGAATAATGGAAAATACATTAATAAAAATCAAATAATCAAATCTCTAATGCTTTTTGTAGACTCAGATTTATTCCTGTAACGAAGTTATCCAGCTTTTGATTAGTGCTCATGAAAAATCCTGAGGCGTTTCCTTCAAGAATTTTAATGTTTTCTCCATATAACCAAATAGACTCATCTTCCTTCTTCTTTAGTCTGAGGATCTCTCCTTCCATATTATTATAGAGGTTTTGGGGAAAATATTTATTAAAAAACATTTTCTTAATTTTCTTCCAATCCATGGAATCAATATCCTCCTTGGACATTGTGTTTTTGATCAGTGTCTACCCCAGATAAGCTTCCACATAAAAACAATATACATATAACACACCTATATCTTCTTCTGAGTATGGGATGACATATAAAATCATTTTAATGAAATAAATCCACTATTTTGTGAGAAGGAGATCAATATATCCACTAAACATGACAGGTCTTTTCCGTTTGAAGGATTCGTAAAAAAATTTATCATTACATAGAGAAGGAGGGTGTTCCACATCATTCATGTTATTATTTATAACATGAGAAAGATGAGAAAGTACATTAATAATGTTTTGAGCACCTATTATCATCATATCTAAAAATCATTAGAGAAATCATAACATTTCTAATCACAATGATTTTTGGTACCAGTTCTTATGTTTCCCACTATGAAATAAAAAATAAAGCATAATTAGGGGGCTTGAATAATCACCTATTAAGAAAATAAAAGGAAACTTTTATCATAAAAAGGATAAAATAGAAAAAGAAAACTATATCCTAACTTATGATTTCATAGGATTCAATATAGGTTATCCAAGATATGTTTTCTAACATATAATCTTATGGGATATTTTTTGTTCCCTTAATAATGGGTCGTAATGAGATTATAAATATACCAAAGCATATCCTCCAAGAGTTTCAAACAAGGTGTATAGTAAGGAATGTTGTCATGTACAAGGTAACTCAAAGTCAAGACCAGAACAACTTGTCAATGTTTACACTCATAGGTACATCTATACCAGAACCACATCAACTTGTAGTATCCAGACATGGATGTATTTTTTGGATAAACTACTTACTCTATACTTACCAAAATTTAGGAATGTTTTCTTAGAAATAGTCATACCACTATTTTTCTTACTAAATTGTTGTATTCATAGTCCCCAAAAATAACTAAACATTTCTTTTGTTACAAACTCTAGCTACCCTAGGCTTTTAAACATATCATTACATGATTTTAATTATAATTAACCACATAATTACATGCCAAGGATTGTAAATTCTAGTGTCTTGGAAGACTACATACATAAAACTATAAACATGGGACTCAATAAATAATTTATTTAATTATCATCCACTGTAAGATCCTAAATTCATTTTAAAACTTACATATACAAAGGATAACCTATGGATAACCTGAACAAAGTGATGAGATAAAAATCCTAGTAAGGTAATAAACATTAAAATAAATCTTAGCACATGGGATAGAAGTCATAACATAATGATAAAAAAAGGCACCAAATGTGATTAAACATAAGAAATTCTAACATATAAAACTTGGAATCATAAATTCATGTAATCACAGTAATGTGAAAGAAACATAAAACATTACTCAAGAATGAATCAAGGCTCATTTCATACAGCGGAGTATGAGTCAACGCTGACCACCAATACCATTTCTCATGGAGCACAAGTCATAGCTAACTTCCAAGACCATTGCACATAATATCTAATGAGAGTAAAAATTACCTATTGAATTAGAGAATTATCTGGGAACATCTATCATAACATTTTCATCAATATTTTTTCCACATGAAGAATAATAGATAAAGAATCAAATATAAACATAATGTTTACCCATGAAAAGAATTGGGCATGATAATCAAGTCAAAAAGAATAATAATTGGGAATATTATAAAAGTTTCCATAAAAGATTACATATAGAACATATATGAACATTAATAAAGGAAAATAGTAATATATAATGATAAATTGTTTCCAAATGAGGTGAACCCATTTTAAAAGTGTATTCTTAAAATTTTAGAACTAGAACATTTTACTGCTTCTTAAAGAAAACATTAAAGATCACTTAAAGTAGAAAAGGGAATAATCATTCATATAAAACTATAAGTGAACCAAAAAAATTTCATAATAATTTTTTTATTTTATAGAAATAATGGTGGATTAAAATAGATTATGTAGTGAACTTTAAAATTGGTTAGAATTCATTATGCTCCCTTAAATCGTGCACTCTTATCAGGATTAATCGACTAGGGATCCTTTTTAAAAAATATACATCACCAAAAAAGATGGATAAATGTATCTTGATAAATGATTTTGGAGTATATTCAACTAATTTATAATATTTAAATAAAAATAAAATAGAATAACACTTGGGTAAAAGGTGATAAAGAATAACCTAAAGGAATAATGAAGGTTCCGGTAAAATTCGTTACCTTATTTCCGAAATGATTCTGCACATGATCTTAATGTATTGTATAATCCAATTTGATTCATTAATTAATAATTCTCAAACCCTTTATACATGTATTATATATATTAAAACATTATTATGTTCCTTTGTGGCCTTTTTGATGGGTTAAGTGATTCAATTTGATTGTTTGGGAGCATTAATTTCCTTAGTTTTTATAACTGATTTACTTGTATAAGTGTATAGAATATCATGTATAATGGGGATAGTTGTACATAACAGAACTTATATGTACTTAATGAAATTATAGAATAATAAAATACCATTTTTCTATAAGTGTGTATGATTCATTAGATAAAACATTAATGATAATCATTTTGATTAACTTTGTTTTTTATCACAACAAACCCATTTTAATTTATAAATTAATATATCGTTTAAAAAAATTATTCTAGAAAATTACATAAGATATAATGAATATATTACCATCTATTTATATTGAAAACGTAATTGAAATATGAAATCACTTTGCCCATGAAGGTTCAAATGTGGCACCTCACGAATGATGTTTTCATTCTTAAAGTAAAAGAGAGAGGAGAAGTGTTGTGATTAATAATTATTCCCTAAAAATAATAAAACTATATTATATGTAAGATACTATAGTTTTCGTTTGATTTGGATGATGGTAGGTGAGGAGAGAAAAATAAAACAAAGTAATTTCAAAAGAAATTAAAAAAAGGGAAGAGGGGTTTACCTCTTAATTCCTTCTTCTTGAGAACCTCCTTAAGGGATTGGTTTTGGCCTTTTGTTAAGAAAAAAAGTGCCTGGACGTAGGGTAGAGGTTTGGGAAGAGTATTTTTTGGAATTTAGACATACATAAATGTTTATATGTTTGAGGATAAGAAGTAGTGAGGGGTGGTAATTATAGTAGAGGAGAAAGGTGTTTTTCCATTATTTAAATCATTAGTTTTTTATTTTGTTCCACAAAATAAATAGTTTTGATTATACAGGCTAAAAATAGTAATCACATCATGAAAGTTCCCACAAATTGTTCTTACATTAGCTATGACTCAAATAATCTTGTATTTATCTTATATTGTATATATACCATAAATTACCATATTTTACTATTCACCAGTAATTCATGTATTTTAGAAAAATCCAAAAAATTCACCCTAACCATTTATTGAGGTGTATAATTTAAAATTTACAACATTATATATAAATAATTTTCTAAATATGATAAATTTAATTTTCAATTTAAATCATAATTTACTCAAATTATTCATATTTTAAAATTATAACTGATTTTATATCACTTTGAAAATTTAAATAAGTTAGATAAAATTATCTTATAATTATGAGACATAAAAATATTAATTTATAAATTCATTTGATGAATATAAAATTTCTTTTAAATTTTTAATTTAATCATAAAATTGTAATTAAATATTTATAACTCAAAATAATCAATTCCTAATTAATAATTTTTAACATATTTATTCACTTTTACTATGATATGATTATGTCATATTTTCACTTATATGATGAATAAATTTTATTTCCACATTAATTTGTGGGGTTACTATTCAATTTCCTTATTTAATATTCATAAGGGTCACATTAAAATCCCAAAGGTTATGTTACTATTCTTTTTGTATATGTTTCTTAACTTATTAAAATTCCTCTTATTTCATTAATTCATTATTTATAATGTTTTTATTGTGTTATTAATGGGATTTTATATGATTACAATATATTAAATAATTATAATAAATTAATTTATATTCCTATAACATTGTTTCATTATAATAAGAAAAATTTTATTGGTGTATAATTAAATAATACAAAAATGTACATTGATGAACCTTACCTCTTCCTCAGGTAACTGATTATTTTTTGCAAAAGTCCTTCATTGAAAGTATTTTGATATAAACTAATTCTTCTTGGATGAGGGTTGATATTTTGGGGAGTTAATGTTTTTATAGTTTGATGAGTCTAATGGCCTTAGAGTTGTGGATAAATGGGGAGAGTGAGTGCCCTTTTATAGTTGAGAGGGAATGACATTCTTGAAAATGATCAAATGTATTTACTATTTGGAGGAATCCCTAGCTTATTGTGCTTAAATATTAAAAATATAATTTATTTTAGGTAATATATGGTAAGTCCATTCTTACAAACCACAGAAAAAAAAATCATTTTTATCAATTTGTGATTAGTATTTATGTTTACCCATTTTTATGCTTTTTATATTTACCACAATAGATTATTTTCTAACCTGTATAATTTAAAATTTAATATGGAATTAATGGTAGACATATTATAATATTTAGTACCATGTATTATAATCATTATATAAAATTTATAAAATAAAAATATTTGGTGTGTATAAAATTTATTTTAAAAAAATCACATGTAACACAAAAAAACATCGCTTTAACCATAACTACGCTAAAATAGTTTTTATTATTTTGTGCTCATAATTGTCATTATAAAAGAACATATTTTCCAAAAATGGACCAAATTTTATATTTATTAAAATTTAAAAATTACTTTTTATATGTTATTATTATTTTTTTAATTTTAAATCATTTAAGAAGATCTCATTTATTATAAAATAGCATTAATATCGATTTTGACATTATTTATTTAAATTAAATGTAACGTCATAAATAAAATAATGGGATTTGAATCTACCAATTTAAAATATATTAAAATGACATATCCTTATGAAACATTAATATAATACAAATATTAATTCAATTTACTTCTATTTTAATATTTTAGTATCATTTAATTTATTTTGTTATTAAATAAATTTTTAATGTGTTTAAGTTTCTTAAGGATTTTAGGTAACTAATTAATCACTAAAAATTAATGATAAATTATTATAAAGATAAAAAATATTTATCCTTAAAAATAAAATGTATTACTAAAGTAACATGGGTTTTCCCTATCCCAAAGCTTTATAGACAGTGAAATGGAGGAACGTTCTATTTTTGTCTTTTTCATCACTAAACTTGTTATATTAGTCAATTTATTTTATTATTATTCCTAATAATTCATAAAAATTTATACTATGGTGATAAGAGTTTAAACATGTATATAAAATGGGTGTGGGAAATACTTTCTGGTTATTTTACACAATATATTTTGAGCTTAACCACTATATAAACTTTTTTTTACCATAAAAAATACAATTGATTTTAACTATATTGACATTTTATTAAGTCAAAAAATTAGTTGAATGTGTTAGCTAATAAATGTAATTTTTATTCCAAATATGGAATCCATGTAGCCAACTTTATTTGAAAAAATCAGAAGAATTTAATTTAAAATTAATCATGCAGACGTAAAGAGAATGTGGGTTTTTAAAGTGAAATTCTTCAAAAGTTAATAAAGTTTTTATATCAAAATTCAACATGAAAATGATTCAAATGTACTAAATTATATTAATATAGGTATTAGTAAAATATTTTTACTCTAATATTAATTAAATATTTAATTTAATAGTCTAAATTATTTTTATTAATTGGCAGTTTTCCATTAAAATTCAGTATTATTGATTATACATAACAAAATAAAACATCCCAGAAAATAGAGAAAATTAAAAGAATATAATTTTGGTATTTCTCTTACAAAAATTTTGTTTATTTTTTAATAACAATGTCATAAAAGTGGTAAAATTTGACATTAAAATATGTGTACCAAGCATTATTATATAGTATTTTAGAAAAAAAAGTTTTTTTAGAAAACAATCCCTTTCTTTCAAATGATTAATTTATTATTAATAATAAATAATTAATTAATTAAAACATTTAAAATTTATTTTTTAATAATTAATTTAATCCTTTTCATGCCTGCCATTCTAACATCTACGTGATCATTATAATATTAAATAATCATAATATTATTATATTGTTGTTTGGTAAAACTTGGTCGTGCATGTAACAAAAGTTATCAAAGAAACTAGTTGTTGTGTGTAAAAAAATTATTTTAAAACATTATATAATTTATCCTATATAAAATAATTTTCATCTATTAAAATATGTAGTTTATACATCCTTCCCTCACCCAAAATAAGTTTTTTCCTCTCAATTTTAAAATTATCTCAATAATCAAAGGATGGACAATTGAAAATAATTTTCGTGTAAACCCACATCATTAAAACTATTACTAAAACATCATAATATTAATAGATAAAGGAACGTTTGAGGGTCATCTGGAATAATACATACCATGTTTCCAAAGAGAATAAAATTGGTTGGGTGTGAACATTTGGACATGGATGAAAAAATATAATTCCCCAATAAGTATATAGAGTGGCAGAGATGATCGATCACTTTAAAATGAATGATCAATAGAAATTTAATAATGAAAAAACCATAATATAAAATGTTTTCAAAATGGTAATTGGTAGAATCATAAATGATTCTAATAGGATGACACATTTGTTTTGAGTTCTTTTTTCAAGAGTTTAGGAATTATCTCAGCATCAAAAATAAGAGAAGAATGGATATATACAAACATGATGAGAAAATTTTCATAATTTTTCAATTTCCTAAAAAATCACATATTTTTCTCCAAATGATGAGTACATAAGATGAATTTTTTTTTCCCGGCTCCCTAAAATAAAAATTTAATGAACAAAAAACAATAAAATGGAAAATTAAGCTCTTCCACCTATCTTTAGTCTAATAGAAAAACCAAAATTGTTTGAACATGGTAAGATAATTAAAAAAAAGTGTAAAATTTCAAATGATATATTAATTATATAATTTAATTTAAAATGATCAAACCAATCAATTCCATAAATAAATAACCATAAAATTCATCAAAAAAATTTGGACTAACTTAAAACCCCCCAGATTAGAACAATATGATCATATATTATTCAAAGATTACTAAAAAATTATTCCTAAAATAAAATACAATTGGTTTCCTAAATAAATATAATCATAACATGTAAAAATGTCATAATTCCCTGGAAATAACATAGGCTAGTGGTAGACGTGAATCCATTATCAGCCATCAGTCATGGGTTAATTACCCCTCACCTAGCCAGATGGGATGGGTAATCACCCATCTTATAGGTCGTCCCTTTATTTTATGTAATATTGATAAAATAAATCCTCCTTAAAAACACATCATGTTGACACTAGGGGTTATAAATACCTCAACCCAAAAAATTAAATCTCTATAAATAAAATTTCAGACCTCAAAATTTATACAATTTAAAACCGTCTAATGAGTTTTCTAATACATTTTACTTTTTATCATCTTTAAGAATATAGACTTATGATGATATCCATAACTCTTAAGATAAAATCACATGAGAACATACTAATCTATAAATTTATATACAACAACCATTTATAAAAACATTATTGGCCTGTACCCTCACACCCAGATCTTGTGCAGAAATAATAAACATTTCATATATAGCTTTTTTGTTGATAATTTTGACCCATTTTTCTTCTAAACCTTACAACATCAAAAGAAAAAATTAGATCACTTCAAACCTCGAGGACGTATTATGGTTAGATTTTTGATGAATTAGTAAAAACTCATAAGTAAAAAATTAAAATGACTTTAAATGATCATTTTGATCAAATATCCTATCTTTTCTTCTTCACATTAGTTCCTCATCATTATATATATGAAATACATTAAAGAACTAACTTGTTCAACATAATTTATTAAAACTTGAGTAAAATGAAAATTATGATTGGTAAAATCAAAATACCAGTATGGATAAAACTAAGAATCAATAATTTAATGCCATCAATGGGAATACAATGCAGAAAGTGTTTAATGATATAGTCATACTGTATGACAAAATCATAAAATTAATCATACCTATAAATACCTAGATCATAAATTTGAAAACATGGAAAAGGAAAGATTCATTGGAATCAGCAATCCTATTCCATGTGATATCAATATCGATCAAGAGAAACATTATAAAGCCATAACAAGAAACTGAAACCCTTTTTGTTAACATAGAGCATCATTTTCATAAAACAATTTCAAAACCCTTTTAATTGAAATAACCATACGACTGACTTCCAATATAATCATTACCCGATACCTTATACAAATATATAGATTCCCCCATCATTTATGTTATTAATGAATTACCTGACCCTATCTAGGCCATTCATTTTTTAAATGTAACCGGATTACCCGATGTTATCTGGGATACCCCTTGTTAAGCTGTAATAGGCTTACATGATGATATCTCAGCCACCCCATGTTTAGTAGTAATGTACAAGAAACATAACATGAAAAAATTAAATGGATATTTAACTTCATCATAAATACCATATAAATAATAATTATTCTTCCATAACATGATTATCACATTTAAAAAAAGGGCTTCATGTCAATATCATTGAAGCATTATTAATCTTGGGAAAAGAATCCGGTTCAATAACTATCTATTTAAAACTTGATCATCCCATGGAAACAAAATGGATTCCAAAACAATGATTTTGAAAAATGATTAACCTAAGGAAATAATTAGTTTTTCCATAATAATTTCTATGAAATAATATTAACCCATGTAAAAGAAATGGGTTACATAACATTTTATTTGAAACATAAATTATCTACCTAGATAAATAATGATGATGGTATCAATATAGTATATCCTAAGTTGAGGATAATTAACAACATGGGTTATTTATATTGATGAATAGAAATACCAAAAAATGTCTAGTAAAAAAATTTATTGAATAAAATATACTATTTTTTTTGAAAAAACTTTATAATTTTTTTTTGGAAAACATTATAAAACACTATTTTTGAAGAAAATATATTTCCACCAAAAGAGAGAAATGAAGTTAGATTTCTTAAAAAACCTTCTAATGTATTTTAAGTACCAAAGAGTGAAAAAATGGTAAAATAACTTTAAAATATCATGAATAACCATATTTTAGGGGATTTCATGAGATTTAAAAAATTTCAACATTAAATACTTAATAATACACAATCATTATAAACAATGAGACTGTATCAAATGATGCTTACCATTTCGGTATCAATGAATGAAAATACAAACCAAATGATTAAATTAAAAGAATAATAAAATACAATTATAACAAATAAATTCATGATATTACATGTCAAATATTATTTAAATAGACCATATAAAATAATATAGGTGCAAAACATGGCATAGGTTTTAAAGAAGGAAAATTTCCACAAAAATCCATTACCCCTTTGTTAATATTGAAACTATAATCTCTAAAAAAATAGATCATAAAATGTATATGTCAATCCAAATATGTTTAAGGATTAGAATAATTAAATAACTTAATGGGAAATATGTTAACCACACCACTGAAATAATTGGTTAATATGGTATGTATCTCACAGAAATAAATTTTAGATGAGAAAACCCCTTACATTGATTCTGATTTGCGACACATGTTCTCTATCTTCATGAGTAATAAAATTATGGTAATTATATAATGGGTTTATAAAATTTTTAACTTTTATTATTACTTTTTTACCTTATTATCTTGTTATATACATCTACATAATCGACTATGTTAAAGTTGTATGATATGAGCATATTCAGTTTATGTGTCAAAACAGACGTTGGATGGTCTACTAAAACCTATAAGGTCATTATTTAATTATCTATAAAATAATTATCATGAATACATTACCATATTTATAAATCATCTATACTATAAAAATAAATTATTAACATTTTTTTACTAAAAATGAACCAATGTTATGATCATATATATGGTAGGCCATACGTACAAATGGGTAACATTACCTTTTTTTCAATGATCATTATAAAAAGAAGGTAAGTAAAATTTATTTTTACATAATGATAATTATATCACATATTAAATATTATTTAATTATATATATATATATATATATATTACTTTTCTGATGTGGTTATGAAAAAAATAGAATCACACTGTTTCGAGGAGGCTGTAGTCCACACGTCTACAAACAACATTTTCACTTTTTCTGTGTGTGAAATCATAAAACGAAAATGATATATTATATTTATTGAAATATAATTATGTTATTAATATACTAATTATTTCATATATATCATATATATTCATTATATTTACCCTTATTACCTTCTATGTAACATGTTAGTGAAAAACGCTTCACACTGCTTTGTGAGGCGATAGTCCACCGTACACACGATAAATGTTATCATATCCTCTACGATATAAAATATAAACACGTTTTTATAGGATATAATAACTATAAAGGTGTAATAATGTCAAGTGTATCATATATAATCTTTATATCCATCATTATTCTCATCCTTGAGATGTGGTGATAGTGAAACGAATGACATCAATTTGTGTGGCGTTTGTCCGCCGTACAAACAAATGATGATTTTATAACCCATTTCCTGGAAGTGTATGTGGGTGTAGTTAGTAACTATAACATAAATAAATCATAGAATATTTAGTTTACTATTGTTATTATATATCCTAGTATAATAGTAAATTAATTGGGTGGATAATAAAACAAAACAAAAATGCATGTTGATGAATGTTACATCTTCCCTAGGTATCTCTTTTTGGTTTGCATAGAAGGCCAACCTTGGATAGATTTATTCCCAAATTAAAGATTATAATATGAGTGGAGGGAATTTTAAGAGTTATTCTGGAAGTGTTGGGATGATCTAAATATCTTGAGGGGTGTGGGTAAGTGGGGATAGTGAGTTCTCTTTTATATTTGAGGAGTGGAATTCTGGTAGATACTCAAACGTATTCACTAATGTGAAGTCTCCCTTACCTCCTAGAAATACATAACAGAAAAATAATGGATTTTAGGTAAATTATGTCCAATAAAAAATTACACCACACAAAATTAAAATAATTTTTATCATTTTGTTCTTTAGACACAATGTTTACTCAATTTTACCCTTTTTGTATTTACCACAACAACAAGTTTTATAACAAGAGAAATTAATGATTTATTAATAAATTAAAGTGACAAATACTATAAAAATTTGACCCTAGGATATTTTTTAAAGACCCGTAAATTTAAAGAATTTTGTTTTCTTAATTTTCTTTGGAATTTTACAAGAACACAGTTTCAGACGGCACCTGATTCCGAGGCCCGGTGTGCCCGGAATCATTTTCTGAAGTTTGGCTCGGGTACGTTCAGTAAACGAACGAGCGGGATTTTCTAACTTTTGAACCGGTGCTCGGAATCTAATTCTGAGGGAACCGATGGAATCGCAGCGCCGGTATTTTCTTAGAAACGCCTCTTCCGGAGTTGTGTTTGCTCGGGTGTGGTTTTTAATTTTTGGGCTTAAAGTTACAAAATAAGATAATTGGTACGACAAACATTATTTTATTTCACCTAAAGCCACTTAAAAGCCACTTTAAGCTGCTTAAGTTGATTTGAAGCAGATAGGGTGCTATCCAAAAATATCCTACCCTCTTGGTAGGATATTTGTGAGGTAGGGCCCACACGAGCCCCACCGTTTCTTTTCCGCTAAGTAACGCCCACGCAAAAACCTGTCTTTATGAAATTAAACTGACGCGTTTTCTTAATTTCTTAACGCACCAATTAATTGGGCGGTTTTATTCATTGAATTAATTCTATGAATTAATTTAATCGTTTATTAACCTGTTTACAATCTGTTGGCGTAATATTAAAATAAGACTAAGACACGACTTCTTGAGGATTTCTCGTTGAGAGGCTTTTGACAGAAATTTTGTGCCTTCATCCTCCTTCGCGAAGAACGCGAAGAACGCAAAGAACGCGAAGAACACTGTCACCCTTGGAGATTGATGACGCTTCTTTCGAGACATTCTTCCCCGCAACAATCTCCGATCACAAACTTCTTGAGGTAGGAGATTTCAGGTTTCTCCTTTTAAATCTTCTTTGTGGTTTATAACAACATCATGGATTTAATTAATATAATTAAATCTGCATGTTCCTGAACCCCAGAGTTCGTCGACGCGACACCGTATTTTGGGACGACGCGATGCCCTTCCACGACGCGACGATAACCTCCTTCCGCGACGATCAATTCCGCGAAGAACGCGCGCTCGACGACTACTGCGAGGTAGGGATTTTTATTTGAGAACAATCTTTAATTCTCGTGATTGTTTCTTTTAAAACAAAAAACCCAGATCATGTTCAATTTTAATTCTATTAAAATTGTGCCTTGCTTGTTATTCATGTGTTGAATATTTTTTTTATTCCCGACTGTTATCACCTAACGCGGAGGGTGCGGGCCAAACAAACACGGCCCGACAACCCTTCGTAGTTCTTCGTTGATGTGCGGATTGGCAGGCGATGACAAAACATGCCGCAGAGGTGATTCGTTGTTTCCGCAGTGAAGTACGGGACCTGGGAGGAGCAACGGCGCACACGAAAACAAAATCGGACCACCGGAGCAACTCCAGTGGCCCGCGGAACCCACCAGCGGCGCCACGGCGCGCTGCCGGACAGAGCTGCCGCGGCTGCGGTGGCACCAGCGGACCTGCGGCTGTGCGGGTCCGGCGCACACGGGACGCGGTAATGTCGCGTCCGCTGACCATGGGCGGGCCCCGCTGAGGGGGGGCCGCAGTGTTCAAACGCGTGGGCAGTGCGCCCCCGCCCCCGGACTCCGCTCGCTCGGCAGCTCGGCCGAGCCGACCCGCCGGCCGGGTCGCGCCCCGGCCGGGCCGGGCCGACCCAGGGGGGGTTGGGCCGGGTCGGTCCGGGCCCAGACCCCCCGCCTCCAGACGTTTTCGGTCTTTTACCCGTATCTTGAGCTACGGGCCTCCAAACGACACGCCGCCAGCGGCGATGCGATACTTGGATCGAGACGGTCGTTTTGGTATATTGCGCTCAAGGTTTCGGAATACTTTGGCTTCATCCGGGTTGGTTCGTACACGAAACCAACCGGGCCCTCGGAGCGGAAACGCTCATATCTTGTGCTTCGGACGTCCGATCGACGTGCCGTCGACTTCGTTGAATTCCTATAAGTGATATGGATCTTTTGGCATACTCTGCCTGAGGTTTGGACATAGGTGGAGTACGGTCGGGTTGGTTTTGCCTTAAAACCAACCGGGCCACTGGGACGAAAAAACCAATAACTCTCAGACCGGGCGTCCGATTGACGCGCCGTCTGCGACGTTGAGTTCCTGTTGACGATACGGAACTTTTGGATACATCAACTCTGGACTATGTGTCAGTTGATGTATCAGCCTCACGGCTCGTGGAGCAGACCCTCCCAAACGAGCATGTTGTGTGCGGGAACCCTAGAGCTGGCTGCGATTGCTACTATGACTGCGACGACGACTGTGCAGAGATCCTCAGTGGATTCGACGACGACGACTATAACACTCAGCGATCCTATGTGGATCAGTGCTACCGATCCTGTGTGGGTCTGATCCTGTGTGGGTCAGCGCTCAGTGGTTCTGTGTGAGCCAGCGCCTACAGCTCCTGTGTGGGCCCGATCCTGTGTGGGTCTTTGCGGGGGTTAGTACCTATCGATTCTTTGTGGGTCCGACGACTTAGATGGATCCGTGATCATCTCTATCGTTATTTGAAGAAATATACCTGAGTGAGCTGAAACTCTATTTTACTTTCCTTTGTGGATTGTGTTGTGCTATCATGTGTGGATTTACGTTTTACTTTCCTTTGTGGATTGTGTTGAGCTATCCTGTGTTGATTTACGTTTTAATTTCCTTTGTGGATTGTGTTGAGCTATCCTGTGTGGATTTTACGTTTTGCTTCCCTATGTGGACCGGGTTGTACTTGAGCTCGAATTTTGGAGCCGAGCGAGAATTGATGACTTAGGTATATGTATGGGCATATAACTAAGTCGTGTTGGATGTTACTTCGTGATTGTATCATTCCTTTTGGAATTATCCTTTGTGGATTCTGGGAGACCTTCGGGGGTCTCGGGGTCCCTACTGAGTAGCTTATACTCACCCCTGCACGGGATATTCCCGCAATACGTTGTGTTGGTTGCAGACGACAGACAGCGCTGATCGTGGTGGTGGCTTGCGGAGCAGAACGGTACCTGGAGGTGGACCACTGGGCGGGACGTACTCAGAGCGGTCAGGAAGACCCGAGGAGTAGTGGAGGCTATCTGTAACCACCATTCAGGTAGGACTTCTAGTGGATGGCTCGATGTTGCGGCTTTACTTTCAGTTGCTATTTTTCCCCTTTCAATTGTACTTTACAATTGGGCTTGTATTTCCGGCCCCCTTTACTTTTCTGCACTTACTGTTGTACCAGCTTTTACTTAGTGTTTACTTCTTACGCTTGCTTAATCTGTGGTTCTTGTTTACTTTAAAAAGGCAATGCCTTCCCTTTTTACCGGGATTTACGCCTTGGTGCTAGTCGCCATCCCCTGGCCTATGGAAGGCGGGCTTGGGGTAGTCACGGCACGGGCCCTGAGGTCAGGTCGTGACAATTGGTATCAGAGGAGTTCGGTTCTACCGCGTACTCTGATCATTTTTTCTATGTGAAGCAATAGTGTTTAGTGTATTGAGTGTGGTTATCAGTCTAGGGAGTCCAGTTTTGGTGCGGCGGCCGACGTATCCGTACACCAGGACCCTGACTTCTGATTTCCGACTTAATGCACGAAAACATTGATTGCATGTGTGTTTCAAGTTTTCTTTGTGATTACTTTGTATCATCTCACCAGGTATACTGTTCTGACCGTGGCGCACCTGTTTCCTTTCAGGATGGCCCCACGACAGCAGCCAGCTAGGGTTCCGAGAGTGGTATGTGACGACAGCCTGCCGAGCGATGAGGCTTTGGTATAGGGCCCTTTGACAGCAGAGGCACTGGCGGTGCCTCTACCCGTCGAGCCACCGATGCTTCCAGCACCAGCCGCTGACGATGCATGTCGCCTCAGTGCACTGCATGAGTTCCAGCGCCAGCGACCGCCCAGGTTCCGCGGGGAGACGGACCCCCAGGCAGCCGAGGACTGGCTGGAGGCAGTGGTGCGAGTTTTTCGGCTATTAAGGACACCAGAAGACCTCATGGTGATCCTCGCAGCGAGCCTACTGCACGTAGCAGCAGGACGATGGTGGAGCTTGATGCTCCAGGTGCATGATGATGCATCTTTCCTCTGGACAGACTTTGAGGGCCTCTTCCGCTCAGAGTTCGTCCCGGCCACCCTCCGTGCGGTGCGCATCCAGGAGCTTCTTCAGCTATGGAAGGGCAGCTTGACGGTCACCCAGTACTCGGCGAGATTCACCGATCTCTCACGCTACTCGACCAACATGGTACGGGACCCGTTCTTCCGGGCCCGGAACTTTGAGCAGGGATTGAGAAATGGGATCAGGGCATCTCTGATCTCCCTCTGCATTCTGACTCAGGAAGGAGTACTGGAGCGAGCCCTTCTGATCGAGAGCTTTCTTGCTGAGTCCACAGTGAGACCTACCGCAGGGCGGCAGGTAGCGGAGTCTTCGGAAGCAGGTAGCCGACGGATGACTCATGGGTCTAGGCAGACCAGACCTTCCGGCAGACAACCTCAGGACACTGGCTCAACAGTGCGGGGCACACAGCACGGAGCCAGTCTTTCGAGAGGCAGGCAGTGCTACGCATGCGGCGGGCAGGGCCACATGGCTCGTGACTGACTGACCCGCCATGCCGAGGAGCAGCAGACGGTGGAGGGGCCACCCAGGCAGAGGCAGAGGGTCGACCGTGGCGGTCCGCATGGAGCAGGCGGACGAGGCAGGGGAGTTGGCCAAGCATCAGGTGGTGGGAGACGCTTTGAGGCTCTGCCACCACCACCACCAGGAGGTCCACCTCGACCACAGGGAGCTGGAGGGAAGAGACAGGCACAGCTCCAGGCAGCGGAGGCCTACGACCACGGCGCGCCCGAGATGATTCGAGGTACGATCTTTGTCTATTCCACCCTTGCTGCAGTTCTTGTAGACACAAGAGCGAGTCACTCTTTCATAGATGCTTCCCTTGTTCGGAGCTCAGAGATTCTGACAGATCCATTGGCTCGATCCTTACGGCTAGAGACTCCTACGGGAGCAGACTCGACAATTACACACTGATGTCAGCAGTGTGAGCTTACTTTAGGAGGCGAGAGCTTCGGCTGAGATCTTCTTGTAGCGGCGTCGAGGCCTTACGACGTCATCTTGGGCATGGATTGGTTATCTACATTCCATGCATAGATTGACTGTATTTGGCACAATGTACGACGTGTACGCACCGACGGGAGCAGGTTCACCTTCACCGGTGAGAAGGGAGCCTTCGCAGCACAGGATGGACTTCCACAGAGGAGAGGACAGCCCATCACTCATCAGTTGGCTAGCCTCATCCTAGGAGTTTTTTACGTGCAGAGTTCTAGTTTTCCTACAGTGGTGGATCAGTACGCGGACGTCTTTACCGACGACGTTCCAGGGCTACCTCCTCGTAGAGAGGTAGACTTTCATATTGACTTATACCCCGAGACAGCCCCGATATCGACTCCAGCGTGTCGGATGGCCCCCGCTAAGCTTCGAGAGCTATGGGTACAGTTGGAGGACTTGCAGGGAAAGGGATTCATCCGACCCAGTGTTTCACCCTGGGCTTCACCGATATTGTTCGCCAAGAAGGCGGACGGGAGCTTGCGACTTTGTGTCGACTATCGTCGCCTGAACTAGGTGACAGTGAGGAACAAGTATCCTCTACTGAGGATTGATGACCTCTTCGATCAGATCAAGGGAGCACGGTGGTTCTCAAAGATAGACCTCAGGTCAGGCTATCATCAGCTCAGAGTTCAAGACGAGGATGTGTAGAAGACAGCCTTCAGATTTCGGTATGGCCACTATCAGTTCCTGGTTATGTCATTCGGTGTAACCAATGTTCTAGCAGTGTTCATGGGCCTCATTAACAGGATCTTCCAACCATACCTCGATCGATTTGTCGTAGTCTTCATCGACGACATTTTCATATACTCGACGACTGAGGAGGAGCACGCCTATCACTTACGTGTTGTTCTAGACACACTTCGAGAGCACCAGCATTATGGAAAGCTATCGAAGTGTTAGTTCTGGATACATGAGGTCCACTCCTTGGGACATGTCATTTCTGAGGCGGGAGTTGCGGTGGATCCTGCGATGATCGAGGCAGTTCTAGCTTGGGAGCCACCCCGGAGCGTGACGGAGGTGCGGAGTTTCATGGGACTAGCTGGTTACTATAGGAGATTTGTGCTGGACTTCTCTAGAGTTGTGGAACCACTCTCACCTTTGACGAAGAAGGGGAAACCCTTTTTGTGGTCAGACAGATGTTAGCAGAGATTCCAGGAGCTAAGACAGAGATTGACCAATGCACCTATCTTGAGGTTTCCTAAGGAGGGAGTAGGGTACGTAGTCTACTGCGATGCATCAGGGACTGGACTTGGATGTGTCCTGATGCAGGATCAGGAAGTGATCACCTATGGATCATGTCAGTTGAGGTCGCATGAGCAGAACTACGCTACCCATGACCTGGAGTTTGCAGTAGTGGTCTTCACTCTGAAGACATGGCGGCACTATCTAATGGGCGAGCACTTTACAGTCTTTTCTGACCACCAGAGTCTCAGGTACATCTTCTCGCAGAAGGACCTGAACCTGAGACAGCAGCGATAGCTCGAGTTCCTCCAGGACTATGACTTTGAGATATTCTATACTCCTGGGAAGGGGAACATGGTGGCCGATGCTCTCAGCAGGAGGACAGGCACTCAGCTACTTGAGGAGGTGACAGAGCAGCTAGCCGCTTTGCAGATATCCTTCATGGATAGAGATGGATAAGCCTTCTTTCAGTCTCTCATAGTCACTCCTCCAATACTGCAGCGGGTCAGAGAGGCACAACATGGGGACGCCGACTGTGAGACATGGCGTGCGCAGTTATCCTCAGGACAGGCACCTGATGGCTTCTCCTTCGGAGCAGAGCACAACATCCTTTTTAGAGGACGTACCTTGGTACCAGTCGCTTTACGAGAGGAGGTGATGAGAGAGTTTCACACTTCTTCTTTGGCGGTACATCCTGGAGTGGCGAAGATGTACCAGGACCTTAGATGACAGCACTGGTGGCCAGGCATGAAGAAGGCTCTGGAAGAGTTCATTTCTCGATGCCTCACCTGCCAGCAGGTGAAGGTAGAGCATCAGGTACCAGCAGGCTTGGTACAACCCTTGGAGGTCCCAGAGTGGAAGTGGGACGACATATCTATGGACTTCGTGACTGGACTTCCACGCACTTCCAGAGGTCACGACTCCATCTGGGTGATTGTCGATAGACTCACCAAGTCGGCTCACTTCTTACCCATCAGAGAGAAGGTATCAGTGGAAAGCTTGGGATGTCTCTACGTTCAGGAGATTGTATGGCTTCACAGTGTGCCATCATCTATCGTCTCTGATCGAGATGCTCTCTTTACTTCCCAGCTTTGGATGGGGTTGCAGGAGGCGTTCAGGATGCAGCTACGTCTGAGTACCTCCTTTCACCCTCAGACGGATGATCAGACGGAGAGGACCATTCAGAATCTCCAGGACATGCTCCGCGCATGTGTCCTCGACTTTGGTCGCAGCTAGGAGGACCACCTACCCTTGGTGGAGTTTGCGTACAACAACAGTTACCACTCCACCATCGGGATGGAACCATATAAGGCGTTGTACGGCAGGCCTTGCAGATCTCCTTTGTGCTGGACAGACCCTGGGGAGTCAGCACTTGTGGGACCAGAGATGGTCCGGGCCATGACAGAGAAGGTCCAGGTCATCCAGGAGCGGATGAGGACATCTCAGAGCTGGTAGAATTCTTATGCTGATAGGAGGCGGAGGCCACTGGGGTTCGAGGATGATGACCATGTCTTCTTGCGTGTCTCACCTCGACGTGGATTACGGAGATTTGGCCGAGGCGGCAAGTTGTCTCCACGCTTCATCAGACCTTTCCAGGTCCTCAGCAGGATTGGTGAGGTGGCTTATCGCCTGGCTCTACCACCTCAGTTGCACCGGGTGCACGACGTCTTCCTCGTATCTCAGCTGAGGAGATACGTGCATGACCAGACGCACATCATTGACCATGGGGAGCTAGACGTGGATGATGGGGAGACTTTTGCGGAGGTCCCGGTGGAGATCGAGGATCGACAGGAGCGGGTCCTACGTGGACGATTGATTCCTCTAGTGTGCATCAGATGGGTGCACGTGAACCTCCAGGAGAGCACTTGGGAGCGGGAGGCTCAGGTGTGTGCTCAGTACCCACATTTGTTTCCCTAGATTATGATGTATCTCTATGGGGATGTAAAGCCCTGAGTTGGGAGTGATGTAAAGACCCGTAAATTTCAAGAAATTTTTTTTTCTTAATTTCCTATGGAATTTTACAAGAACGCAGTTTCAGACAGAACCTGATTCCGAGGCCCGGTGTGCCCAGAATAATTTTCTGAAGCTTGGCTCGGGTACGTTCAGTGAATGGATGAGCGGGTTTTCTAACATTTGAACCGTTGCTCGGAATCGAATTTTGAGGGCACTGATGGAATCGCAGCACCGGTATTTGCTTAGAAATGCCTCTTTCGGAGTTGCATTTGCTCGGGTGTGGTTTTTAATTTTTGGTCTTAAAGTTAAGAAATAAAATAATTGGTACGACAAACTTTATTTTATTTCACCTAAAGCCACTTAAAAGCCACTTTAAGCTGCTTAAGCTGAGTTGAAGAAGATAGGGTGCTTTCCAAAAATATCCTACCCTCTTGGTAGGATATTTGTGTGGTGGGGCCCACACTAGCCCCACCGTTTCTTTTCCGCTAAGTAACGCCCCCGTGAAAACCCGTCTTTATGAAAGTCAACTGAAGCATTTTCTTAATTTCTTAATTCACCAATTAATTGGGCAGTTTTATTCATTGAATTAATTCTATGAATTAATTTAATCGTTTCTTAACCTGGTTTACAATCCGTTGGCGTATTAATAAAATAAGACCAACGCATGACTTCTTGAGGATTGCTCGTTGAGAGGATTTTGACAGAAATTTTGTGCCTTCATCCTCCTTCGCGAATAACGTGAAGAATACGAAGAACGCGAAGAACGCCGTCACCCTCGGAGATTGACAACGCTTCTTCTGAGACGTTCTTCCCCGCAACGATCTCCGATCACCAACTGCTTGAGGTAGGAGATTTCGGGTTTCTCCTTTTAAATATTCTTTGTGGTTTATAACAACATCATGGATTTAATTAATATAATTAAATTTGCAAGTTCATGGACACCAGAGTTCGTCGACGCGACACCGTATTCCGCGATGACGCGACGCCCTTCCACGATGTGACAATCACCTCCTTCGTGATGATCAATTCTGCAAAGAACGCGCGCTCGACGACTACAGCGATGTAGGGATTTTTATTTGAGAACAATATTTAATTCTCGTGATTGTTTATTTTAAAATAAATAACCCAGATCAAGTTCAATTTTAATTCTATTAAAATTGTTCCTTGCTTGTTATTCATGTGATTAATATTTTTTTATTCCCGATTGTTATCACCTAACGCGGAGGGTGCGGGCCAAACAAACACGGCCCGAAAACCCTTCGCAGTTCTTCATTGATGTGAGAATTGGCGGGCGACGACAAAACATGACGCAGAGGTGATTCGTTGTTTCCATAGTAGAGTACGGGACTCGGGAGGAGCTACGGCGCACACGAAAATGAAATCGGACCACCGAAGAAACTCCGGTGGCCCGCAGAACCCACCGGAGGCGCCGGCGGCCGGAGGCGGCGGCACCAGCGGACCCGCGACCGCGCTGGTCGGACGCACACGGGATGAGGCAATGCCGCATCCGCTGACCAAGGGCGGCCCCCGCGGAGGGGGGCCGCGGTGTTCACATGTGGGGGCAGCGCGCCCCCGCCCCCGGACTCCGCTCGCTCGGCCGCTCGGCCGAGCCGAGCCAGGCCGAGCCGACCCACCGGCCGGGTTGCTCCCTGGCCAGGTCGGGCCATGCTGAACCGGGTCGGACCCAGACTCGGGTCGGGTCGACCCAGTTCGGGCCGACCCAGGGGGGTTGGGCCGGGTCAGTCCGGGCCAAGACCGCCCCGTCTCCGGACATTTTCGGTCTTTTACTCGTATCTTGAGCTACGAGACTCCGAACGATGCGCCATCATCGGCGATGCGATCCTTGGATTGAGAAGGTCGTTTCGGTATATCTCACTCAAGGTTTTGGAAAACTTTGGGTTCAGCCGGGTTGGTTCGTACACGAAACCAACCGGGCCCTCGGTGCGGAAACGCTCATGTCTTGAGCTTTGGACGTCCGATCGACGTGTCGTCGACTTCGTTGAATTCCTATAAGTGAGACGGATCTTTTGGCATACTCCGACCGAGGTTTGGATGCAGGTGGAGTACGGTCGAGTTGGTTTTTCCTTAAAAACCAACCGGGCCCCTGGAACGAAAAATCCAATAACTCTCAGACCAAACATCCGATTGATGCGCCGTCTGCGACGTTGAGTTCCTGTTGACGATACGGAACTTTTGGATACATCAAATCTGGACTATGTGTCAGTTGATGTATCAGCCTCTCGGCTCGTGGAGCGGACCCTCCGAACGAGCTTGCTGTGTGTGGGAACCCTAGAGCTGGCAGCAACTGCTACTATGACTGCGACGACGAATGTGCAGAGATCCTCAGTGGATTCAACGACGATGACTACAACACTCAGTGATCCTGTGTGGATCAGTGCTACCAATCATGTGTGGGTCTGATCCTATGTGGGTCAGCGCTCAGCGGTTTTGTGTGAGCCAGCGCCTACAGGTCCTGTGTGGGCCCGATCCTTTGTGGGTCTTTGTGGGGGTTAGTGCCTATCGATCCTTTGCGGGTCCAACGACTTAGATGGATCAGTGATCATCTCTATCTTCATTTGAATAAGTATACCTGATTGAGCTGAAAATCTTTTTTACTTTCCTTTGTGGATTGTGTTGTGTTATCCTGTGTGGATTTACGTTTTACTTTCCTTTGTGGATTGTGTTGAGCTATCCTGTGTGGATTTACATTTTACTTTCCTTTGTCGATTGTGTTGAGCTATCCTGTGTGGACTTTACGTTTTGCATTCTTGTGTGGACTGGGTTGTACTTGAGCTCGGATGTTGGAGACGAGTGAGAATTGATGACTTAGGTATATGTATGGGCATATACCTAAGATGTGTCTGATGTTACTTCATGATTGTATCTTTCCTCTGTGGATTATCCTTTATGGATTCTGGGAGACCATCGGGGGTCTCGGGGTCCCTACTGAGTAGCTTATACTCACCCCTGCATGGGCTATGCCCGCACTACGTTGCGTTGGTTGCAGACGACGGACATCGCTGATCGTGGTGGAGGCTTGCGGAGCAGGACGGTACCTGGAGGTGGACCGCTGGGCAGGACGTACTCGGAGCGGTCAGGTGGACCCGAGGAGCAGTGGAGGATATCTGTACCCACCCTTCAGGTGGGACTTCCAGTGGACGGCTCGACGTTACAGCTTTACTTTCAGTTGCTGTTTTTCCCCTTTCAGTTGTACTTTACAGTTGGGCTTGTATTTTCGGCCCCCTTTACTTTTCTGCACTTCACTACTGGAAATTCGAGCTATAGCCACGGTTCTAAACCGTGGCTATAGGCCCACAAACCGTGGCTATAGGTAATAGCCACGGTTTGAGGAACCGTGGCCAAGTTTGGCGTGGCTATAGGCCTAGACCTATAGCCACGGTTCCAAACCGTGGCTTTAACTCTATAGCTACGGTTCAAACCGTGGCTATAGGTTTATAGCCACGGTTAAAACCGTGGCTGTATACCTAATGCCACGGTTTCAACCGTGGCTATACTAAAGGCCGGACAAAATCTATAGCCACGGTTTAAAACCGTGGCATTATGTCTATAGCCACGGTTTAAAACCGCGGCAATACATCAATAGCCACGGTTTTGAACCGTGGCTATAGGGTTTCCAAATAAA